>CM073596.1:60133618-60292668 GCA_037074705.1 Zhengitettix transpicula | reverse complement strand
ATGCTCGTCATCTGTAAATTAAAATTTAATTTGTTTCCTTGTTAATTGCATTCTAGGTATTCACATTCTCGATTTGTTTCCAAGTTGTTTGACTTGTAACCCTTACATATGAATTCTATTACAGTCCAAAACATGAAAATGTATGTTTTATTCTCTTAAATGTATTTACAAGCAAAGAATTTTATAAGAAATTCCCCTTTCTTCAACTTTTTTTTAAGGTGAAGCCAGGCTATGTATAGGGTAATCCACATAGAGGCAACTCCCCTTTAATAGCATAGGAAGGGATTTAAACGGGGGGATGCGGAAGGGTAGAGGAAGGTAGCCAAGGGTTTACTAGGGCCCCCGGGCCTTGCTTTAAGGTCCTACCCGGCAATTCGCCTAAAAGTGATTCAGGGAAAACCCTAGAAAAACCTGCATCAGGTAGGTCGGGCTCTTGGTACTTGTCCCACGCCCTTCAGGTGGCAGGAGAAGGGGTTTGCTGTGGGGTCGCAGCTTTCCCCTCGCCGTGACTTGACCGACCGACTGTTCCAAGGGGAACTGAGAACAACTCCGATATTATATTTACCACCGCGTGGTCAACGGGGTTGCGGGGAGGAAGGGGGAGGAGGAGGAGGTGTGGTTATAGCAATTAGTTGGGACGACTGTGTTCATAACAAGGTTTACACGTGGATGTGATTCTTTTGTAGCTGGAGCTGGATGTCCTCCGGCTGCCTTTAATTAAGCACCGAACACACACACACACACACAAATACAGGAGGAGGGGGGGACAAACAGTCATCTATTAACAAAAAAATAAAACACCAACGTCACCATACGAATGGAAATATGACAACTACTAACTGGCATCGACAGCAGTGTTCCAATTCCAAAACCACTCGTATTGCTTTTATTAACTGGGAGGGGGGGGGGGAATCCAATGAGTTAATTTGTTATTTATTAAACAGGGCAACTACAAAAAAAATGCTACTGGACCCAATAAAGTAATTAATTTTTTTTATAATTTATTTAATACTCCTGTAAATGGTGTAAAAAAATATATATTCCAGATAAAAAGCAAACAGGTGTTTACGTAACAATTACGTAGTCGCAACCAATTAAAATAACTTCATTAAAGCCTGCTTAATCAACTGAATTTAATGCTGACTCAAATATATCACCACTACGACGAGCTACGCCAAAGTGGAAAAAAAAGGGTAAGAATAGAAAAATAATAAGAATGTTTACGTCCGTTTCAAAATTAATAATAAGAAAAATACAGACTAATATAATACTACACAACGTTTCTGGAAGCCTTGTTACTTTTTCTTTCAGGTGCAGAAAAAAAATATGTAAGAGCCGAGAGGGACACAACTGCCAAAACTAGTCAGTTGACAAAACTCAAAGGATTATTTTATATTATCAATTCTTTTGTCTGTATTTGGCTGTCTTTATCATCATCAAATATTCTATATTTTTGTCCCAACTTCTACTGCTGTCATATCTCGTAGTAATCCTGGAAAATTTCTTATCCAGCTCAAATAAATAAATTTCCTTCTAAATTTAGTTCTATTCATAACAGGTTTATAATTGGATTTATTTCAGACCTCAAAATTTAATTGATGTCGACTATTTCCCTTTTGGTGTGGCCCTTCGACCTTCCTAAATTTTTTTCATTTTAATGCTGGAAAGTTAACAGTCTCAGGACACCATTTCCGCAGTAACACTTGAAACAATTTTTTTGATTTTAGGTAACAGGCTACATGAGGGTAATCCACATGGTGGCGACTCCCCTTTAATAGCATAGGAAGGGATTTGAAAGGGGGGGATGCGGAAGGGTAGAAGAAGGTAGCCAAGGGTTAACTAGGGCTGCCAGGCTATAGTTTAAGGATCCTACCCGGCATTCACCTAAAAGTAATGCAGGACAAACCCCAAGAAAAACCTGCATCAGGTAGGTCGGGCTCTTGGTACTTGTCCCACGCCCTTCCCTGGATGGCGGGAGAAGAGTTTGCTGTGGGGACGCAGCATTCCCTTCTCCGTGCCTCGACCAGTTTAGGAGGCAGCTGGCCGACTGTTCCACTGGGAACAGCGAACAACTCTTACCGTATGCCCAAGGTCTGTGACCCCGGAACATACACCTGTCAGAACAGGCCGAGGTGCCTCGGCTTGTGGGAACCTTAGTTCAAAAAAAACCCAGAGAGATGTGAAGGCATCCCCAAAGGTAGCCTCCTCCAGAGCTCTCTGGGAGGTTTAATCCTCTCCTCAACGTACTCTTGAAACAAACAGTACCCGAAGACTTTCCTACGTGCTATTGTTAATTCACCTAGCATTTGGTATTGTTGGACAAAGCCCTTTCCGTTTCCCGGATGAACTATACCTCATATCATTCTCAGAACTGCTATTTAATTTTTTATATTTTTACATTATCGCTGTACGCCCTTTTTCAGGTTGCTGCTGCTGCTGTTTCCTTAAAAGCGAAAAGCTCGGCCTATTTTTTTTTGGTGAATATTAATTCTATATCCCAACAATTTTACTGAGGAAAATTTTATAATTATTCACACTGATGGCGCTGAGAGTAAAAAAAAAAGGGGGCAATACAAGCAACGAAGACATTAATGGAGCGGAACCCAATCAAAACTCTTGCTGATGACTTTCTCGCATCACGACGGAAGCAATTTTTCACCGAGGGGCGCAAAGTGGAGGCTATGTGGAAGGAGAAGTTTAATATTGCCTTGCCACCCCCACCTTCACTATATATATATATATATATATATTTGGTAAGTTCATCGAGGTTGCCCTGCTGCTGTTCGTTGCGGCGTGAAGTCTCGTTCTGGGGGATAACGACCACTTCACTGGTGGTCCTCGCCCAAATTTCTCTCTGCTCACCAAGGAAGAGGACCAAAACCTCCTCCAAAACCACCGACGGAAAGTTATCGGCTCGTCTGCTGTTGCGGGTTTCTCGAGGCACTTGAGGATTTATTTGAGCGTAAAGTTCCCTCAAGTCTTTCCCCCCCCCCCCCAATAAATCAAACTGTTAACAATGGACACGGGAACTTCCAGCCCGTCTCATCGCACTCAGGTCTTCGTAGGACCGTACACACGATTCACGGTAATTCAAATGTAATGTTTCTTACAATTAATAAGTTTTCCTTTGCAAGGGAGGGGGAGGAAAAAATTCTAAGCCAAAAATAACGAGCCGATACAGTCCTGTACGTACGTCAATATATCGTAAACGGAGATATGGGTTAACACGGCCGATATTTGCGTCGATAAATATTTTTTTGGAGTCAATGAGATTTATAGTCTTATATTTTCAACCTCTTTCGGTATAGGAGAGGGAGGACCATTACATATAAAAATAAAGGGGGAATAAAACGAGAATGGAGCCGAATCTGGGGTTATGGATATCGTTGAGTTTAACTATGACATTCAACCTACCGGTTTAACCCACCCAGGGATCGGGATAAAATTTTAAAACATGCTGAAACGGCCGATATTTGCAACGGATCATAAATATTTTTTTTTGGGGGGGGGGATTAATGAGATTGATAGCGTTCTTCCAGATATTTTTCTGTGAATTATTTCAACCCCCTTTCGGCATGAGAGGAGAGTATCTTTAGGGCTGTAGGGGCATGGAGGGGCGTTACAGAAAAATAGCACTAAAACAATCAAGATTGGCGTCAATAAGAAAATTTATTAAATAAAAAAGGAATATAAGAGAATGAAATTGCTAATTGAGGGAAGTTACAATAAAAAAAGACTCTTAGATATTTTCTGCACCTGAAGAAAGGAACAAGGCTTTGAGAAACGTTGTGTGTTATTTATATTATCACTTATTTTCTCTGTATTTGTCATTCATTTTAATGTTATTTTATTGGGAACATTTAAACTTACTGTAGCTCTATTATTTTCTTCGTAATTAAATTTTGTGTTGCTCTGCCGCCATCTTTACTCTTAACTAAATCATATACATACATATAATATTTATATACGTAGAACTCCGTCTTTTTGAACGTGTAAAGCATTGATGCTCTTGACATCCGATTTATTTTATACGACCCGGTTGCAATTTTATTATAAGGGGGATAAATTGTCCCGTGACAATAGAAAAAAAACCGAGAAGAAGATCCCTTGACGTGCCTTACAGTGAATGAGTTATGGCACACAAGGCACACAGGAGAGGCAAGAAAGTGGAATATCTAACCCACCCACCACCCCTTCCACCCTTCCTCCTTTTATTCAGCGTGTCTGTAGTCCTGGAGACAAAAATAAATAAATGAAGAATAAAAAGAAAGGATGAGATAGATAGAGGAAGGCCTGTCACTGTAAGTCGTTCCGGAGGAAGGAAATGGAGGGAAAGTTTGCAAAAGAAAAAGCTTGAACAGATTATTCCTTGAATAACGGTGTAGAGCGCTTTAGAAGAGATTAAATGGATGACAATATTAAAGGGTGAGTTAATTTTGAGACGCACAGGACCAGGCTGAGAATTCATTTTCGCTCCGCAGGACGAATGAAAATAGCAAACGTGCAGCTAAATGCAGAATTACTACTGGAACAGGCAGAAGAAGACACATGAAAAAAGACGTAACTCAAGGACAATAAACCTTCTCCTTCAATCAGTTTTCAGTACTGAATAAGGATCGTCGAAGATCGCACACGAGAAGCCTGGAAGCTTATGAAATACAGTATTAACGCGTTAGTTCATAAATATTTATTAAGACATGTATTCTGTATAATCTTGTCATGTGAAGGAGAAGTATTAAATTAATAAACCATTTAAAACTATTTAATTAGTTTTTTTAAAAAAAATCCACAACGTTTCGTTCCTTTATTTTGGAACTGCCTCGGGTGTACTTTCCCTCTATTAGCACTTTAATTCTCCTTTATTCCTTCTTTCTTACAGTTTTTCTTTATTTTCCTCATTTTCCGCTTTTCATCACCTCTTCCGTCCTTCATTTTCTTCTTTTTCTCTGTTTTCTACTGTATTATCTTCCCTCGCCTAATATCACTTTTGCTCAGACTTGCTTTTTTTTTCTATAATAAAGTATATCTTTAACTTCAAAACGCGTTCTGATTTTGTTAATATCTCTGGACGGTACTTAGATACGATTAACCCCACGTTATCAAATAAAATAACAGATTAGGCATAGAATAATTCTACAAGTATGAATATCATTAACTATAAAAATAATATATACATGATACATAAAAAACATTATAATGCAATTATGTACAATAAAAATAAAAAAACACTTGAAATTTATTTCTTACCAGCTGCGTGTGTCCGGCGTTGCCCTGGGTTGTCATAATTAAACTCAGCGAGATCCATAACCGCTGATTTGACTCCAATCACGATTATTTTAAGCGCTATTTTTGTGTAACGTCCCCTCCATGCCCTACAGCCCTAAAGATACTCCCCTCTCATGCCGAAAGGGGTTGAAATTATACAGCAAAAATATCTCAACAACCCCGAAAAAAAATTTTTTTTTCTCTCTCGACGCTGGATTTTTCTTCCGACCCTGATCCTATTCACAGTCTGATAATTTCCGTGCCTTAGCTGAAATTAAAGTTATTTCTATCTCCGAGTTTCAGCAGGTACT
The DNA here is from genome assembly GCA_037074705.1 of Zhengitettix transpicula. Lineage (NCBI taxonomy): Eukaryota > Metazoa > Arthropoda > Insecta > Orthoptera > Tetrigidae > Zhengitettix > Zhengitettix transpicula. Next base: position 60,287,092 of record CM073596.1, on the reverse strand, counting down.
GTGGTACTGTATATTACATTGTCAAAGGGATGCTGCGTTTGTTGATAGCGAATACAAAGATATGTAGAAAAGAGGACACTGGCGACAGATGAATAAATAACTGGAGTTAAACTATTTGAGAAAAAAAATCTGGATGTGATGTAACCCAGGTCTCATGAAAATAACTGCTATTGAGATGCTAATCTTAACGGGGGGAGGAAATCTCTACGAACTCTTCCAGTGTCGGAGCTGATTTAACTCACGAATCACGAGTCTGTGCATTTCTAAAGTTGGAAAGTGAAAGTCAGAAGGGGGGGGGGGGAGGATCAGCTTTACAACACAAAGCAAAACCCTTGCCAGAGGTCACTTTTCTGGCCAGTATTTTTCATCCTCCCCCCCTCCCCCCGGCCCACCGCAGTAACCAGCTACATCACGTCCACTCTCTCCGTCTCCATTCACATTATTTCCTTTCGCTTGTTACAGAACCGAAATGGCTCTGAGCCAATTTGGCCTCCAGCAAGGGCCCAATGTGAATCGACAGGAACCTTTTATTATGGAGATTAAGTGCTTAGTCCAGTCTTTGTCAATTGCAATCCTGGAACTGAGCGCTGAAACTCGACCCGCATTCGTCTCTAGCCCAGAAGCAATAAAAGAAAAAAAGGATTTGACACGTTTAATTGCGGAAAGTCTCGCTGGTTGATCACAAAATGTTTAGCGAAAAATGTCTTGCAATAAATAAACTCCTCTCCCGCTATCGGAAGGGCGTGGGACAAGTACCCAATGCCCGACCTACTTGATGCAGGTTTTTCTAGGGTTGTCCCTGCATTTCTATAGGCGAATGCCGGGTAGGATCCTTAAAATATAGCCCGGGGGCCCTAGTTAACCCTTGGCTACCTTCCTCTACCCTTCCGCATCCCCCCTTTCAAATCCCTTCCTATGCTATTAAAGGGGAGTTGCCTAATGTGGATCACCCTCATGTAGCCTGTTGCCCTAAAAAAAATAATAATAAAAAAATCAAATCAAATCATAAATATTTTTTTTCTGTCCTGCCCAGCGAGTTTGAGGCGAAAATATAAATAGTACGTAGAGGAGAAACGTTGGCGTGATTTTTGGGGGTAATTTTAGAACAGTTTGAAAAGAAAACACAATTGTTTATAAAATATAAAGAACGACAGCTTTTCCCCGGTGAATCAGTTGTAGATAAAATCCTCGGTGTTACTCAACCCGGGTCAAGTGTTTGTTAAATAACAACGTTTCGACGGCAAGCTCCGCCATCGTCACCAGGTTGACTGTAATAATTTTGAAAATATAATAATTAAATTTTTCGGACGCGAAACATTAAATGACCCGATTTACGAAAAATCAAGTGGTTGGATCCTACCCTTAATCTTCGTGATATCCAGAAATTCACAATCCATCTCGCTACGTCATTACCTGTTTGTTAATTTTGAGTTAGTAAGACGTTTCTTTTATTTTTTTTTAAATTGCATATTTTTAGATAATTTATCCTGCCTGATGTTGTGACCTATTAGTAAGAGGACTAACAACGGAACCAGTTAAATCAAATATCGTGGGGGGTGTAGTGATTAATTTTTGTAATGGCGACTCCTTGAGTTAGTTGTTATTTTACACGTCAAGGATAAAAATTTTGGTATAGTAATTTGAAACATCTTTTTGGCTTATAGCAAAAAAATAAAAAGTTAACTCTGGAATTAATTCATCTCAACAAATTTCAGTGGCCCGATTACAGACCCTTGCGGCACTCGATAAGTGACTACTTGTATTAAAGTCTCTACCGTTTATGCCTTTCAAAGCACGAGTCAGAGGACGGGGGGGGGAGAGGGGGGGCGTTTTTAAAAGAAAAGTAGCCGAAATGATGAGTGAAATGCGTCCTAATGGCTGCTGCGGGACTGAATGTGTGAGATTTTTCCTCTCCAGTTCTGGTCATCAGTCGTCCTTCTGTGACCTGAAAGAGCACGTCCACGAGGCAGGACGTGTTTGTGTGTGTGTGTGGAGGAACACGACCTTAATGACCCTGTGTGTGTGTGGAGAGAGGGGGGGATGGGGTGTAGGGTTGTAAATCAGCAATCCCAGCAGCACAGGTGGACGTTAAAGGGCCATCCGTCGCGAGACGCACAATGCCCCTGAATTGCTGCATCTGCCAACACTCCCGCAATGGAAATGCCATGTGTCAGCCAAACTGTGCGATCACGTGCTCGTAATTACAATCACATGACCCTAGTCCCTTGCCCAGAGACATATATATATATATATATATATATTTAAATTCGCCATGGTTCAAGAACTTTACTACAACCGTCGGCGTCCACAAGCAAAACCTTGCTAAGATAATTGCAGTTGGAAAACTACCAACATTACAAGAATAAAATTATTCAACAAAAATCAAACTGAAATTTCCTATTATCGTATATTGTACTTCAATAAAATATTAAAAGAATATTCAGTATTAATCATCCCCCTATTATTTCGCATTTCACTTATACCAAACACCCTCTGTTTTTTCCCAGAGGACATTTCCAAGACAGCATGTAAACATATTAAATATTTACGACGTAAACACTATATAGTTCAATTAGCAAAACTGTAAAGGTGTTTAACTAAAAGTTGTAATAATTAAAAAAATATATAAAACTTATATTTTTTACAACTAAATTTTTACCTCCTATAAAAATAAATATACTGCAAAATTTCCGTTGTAGGTAATTTTATTTCATAAATTTTTTAACCCCCCCACCCCCAAAAAAAAATAAACCCAGTTTTATAGTAATTTTTTTTACGTACATTTAAATTACTTTTAATAAATTATAGAAAATAAATTAATCACTGCAAGACGGTAAAGACTCCACATTTCTAATTCTCATCGTTGAATCTGTGCAGAATGAAGAAAATTTCCCTTTTACAGTATTTACAGAATTATTTTGACTGTCGTTTAAATATTCCAATATTTCCGTATAGGAAAAAATATTCTATTAAAGACAGAATTTATAGTGTTCATAAAATGAGATGTAATAAAAAAATTATACAGCGTTTCGTCTCTATTAACGACATCATCAGCTATAGAAGCTTTACACTATAATAAACAAACATAAAACAATAATTAAAATAAAATCCCTAATAATTAAATAACCCTCGGCCAATTATAAGGCAGAGAAAAAATAATTTATTAATGTAAAATTAAACGACGTTTCGTCTCTATTAACGACATCATCACCTATAGAAGCTTTACACTATAATATACAAATATAAGACAATAATTAAAATAAAATCCCTAATAATTAATAACCATCGGGCAATTATAAGGCAGAGAAAAAAGAATTTATTAATGTAAAATTAAACGACGTTTCGTCTCTATTAACGACATCATCACCTATAGAAGCTTTACACTATAATAAACAAATATAAGACAATAATTAAAATAAAATCCCTAATAATTAATAACCTTCGGGCAATTATAAGACAGAGAAAAAATAATTTATTAATGTAAAATTAAACGACGTTTCGTCGTTTATTCCATGACTTCATCATCAGGTTTAAAACTACAAGATTTATATTGTTCGTTTATCTGCCAAATGTTTCATCAAAAAAAATTTATTCTAATCATTGTTAATTGTTTTGTTATTTTTGGGGAGTTCTAAACTTGAACCTGATGATGTCGCAAAATAAGTGACGAAACGTCGTTTAATTTTACATTAATAATTTTTATTCTTACCTTTAAAGTTGATTGGCGTTTATTTATTAGTTTTATCAATAGTCGTAATTGTCCCGAACAACTAAGATACGTTTTTAATACAAATTGCAATAGGAAAAAAAAAGAGAACAAGTAAGTATTGTCTTATTATTACCAGTCACTACAGTACACGAATTAGGTAATTTAACAAACATTTTTAATAACATTTTTTACTTGTTCATGGGATTATTGATATTGTCCAGAAAAAAACAAGAGCAGTAAGAGAGAGATATATGAAACCTAAGGGAAAGGGGGGGGGGGGGGTACGAGAAGAGAATTATGAGCGAGACACAACGGGAACACTCAGAGGCTAACAGCTAGAAATCGAATGCAGTTTAATATTAAAAAAAAATTTAAACGTATGAAAAATGAGCACGTGTCACATACCATTAGTTTATTCTACACAGAGAAAATACCGTAGTCGCCAAAGACCATGCTAATGCGAAACGAAAGAGAGGACAAAACTTTCACAACACCCTCACTTCTTCTTCTCCCCCCCCCCTCCCCGGCGCCCAACCTTTCTAATATGAAAGCTTCGATCTTTTATAGCACGGAATTGGAATTGAAATTCATTTATAAGTTGTCAATTGTCTGTCTGTCTGTGTGAGCAAACATCCCTTCGCTACAAAGTTTTCAAATCGGTCGTCGTCAGAGGAAGGACTCGCGCACTTCTCTTCTTTATCCCAAAAAGTTTCCCCCCCCCTCCACCACCATCAAGATGCTTTATAAAGTTTGTTACATAAAATGAATGAGGACGGAGAACCTTGAGGAAAATAATACCATTATCTCCACGTTTATAGTCGATTCCATCTCTTTATTATTACCCACACAGAGAGAAATTTCGCCTCCGACTCCGGCTCGTACGTGTCTGTTCCCACGAAGAGGAGGGTGTCTCAACACTCTGCTGGAAGCTCTGAGAACTAAAACAATATTCCTTATAAGTTGGACTCTATTGGTGGAGAATGAGTCACAAACTGTAATTATAATTTATTAGACCCTATAATTATAAAATTTATTTCTCGATAAAACAATTGATAACCCTCTTACAGACATAAATTGAATTTTAATGCAGTTAAATAGGAACAAAATAACTCTTCTCCCGCTATCGGAAGGGCGTTGGACAAGTACCCAATGTCCGACCTACCTGATGCAGGTTTTTCTAGGGTTTTCCCTGCATTTCTTTAGGCGAATGCCGGGTAGGATCCTTAAACCATAGCCCGGGGGCCCTAGTAACCCTTGGCTACCTTCCACTACCCTTCCGCATCGCCCCTTTCAAATCCCTTCCTATGCTATTAAAGGGGATGCACCGATAGCCCAAAAATACCTGACGTGAGTAATTCAAAGGCGGGCCTGCATAACTTTTAGGCGAATTCCGGGTATGTTGCATTTAAACTATAGCCCGGAGTTCTAGATAATCCTTAAATACCTTTCTCTAACTTTCCGCATCCCCACTTTTAAAATCCCTTTCTATGCTATTAAACGGGACTTTTCCACCACGTGGATTACCCTCACGAAGCTTGTTATTATAAAGAAAGAAAAAAAAGAGACTTAAACGGAAACAAGTACGGAATAACCGGCGTGTGAGAGAAAAAAATGCATTTTATAAGTTAACCACTGACCAGTGCATTTGTGTCGCTCTAGGCTCTTCTTAGCACCTGTCGAAAGGGAACAAGGGTTCCAGAAACGTTGTGTGGTATTTATTTTATCACTTGTCTGTCTTTATTATTAAAAATTTATGCGTATCGAAACGTAAAATTACGTAAGGAGAAAATATTAATTTTACTTGCACAAGAATTAATTTCAATTATTTAATATTTTCTTCATCTTCTTCAGAGGTTGTTGTACTTTTGATGCGAGCGTCCGCGATTCCCGCTGAGGATGGACGTTAGTGGGTGGTTTTTAATTAAGACTCACGTGAAGACGGAGCACCTCAAGGGACGTGTCTAGTCTGCTATCTGGAAATACTGGAGCTGCATCATGTCGAGGCTTTCAGAGGCCTGCCAGGTCGATGGAGATTGACGATCCTTCTCCTCTGCGTCACTCTAATGAATCAATTTCACCGGAGAGTGAGAGTGTGTGAGAGACAGAGAGAACCTCTCCCCCCCAAAAAAACCAGAAGGGACCACTCAAATAGTTTTTTTTATTAATACGGTGAACGTGAAGCAGGGGGGGGGGGCGTCAAAAAAAGGTGAGAGCCACGTTCCATTTTTATGTGCTCCAAAAGAAAAAAATTTCCCCCATTGTCACTGCACAGTGTGATTCACACACGAAGACAGAGAAGGAAGGTGTCAATTACATTTCAGCAACCCTGGTTTGCATTGTTTCATATTTAACATGCTAAAATAATTAAGTTGTGTTCATTCCCATTTTTAATACAGTCAAATGCCGAAGTAATTCCTGCATTAATTTCTACTTAGGTTCGTTATTCTTTTTCCATTCTGGATATTTAACTGTTGAGAATATTTTAAGCTAACAATTTTTCAAATTCGGATATTTTTTGGGGCAACAGGCTACATGAGGGTAATCCGCATGGCGGCAACTCCCCTTTAATAGCATAGGAAGGGATTTGAAAGGGGGGATGTGGAAGAGTAGAGGAGGGTAGCTAAGGGTTAACTAGGGGCCCCCGGGCTATATTTTAAGGATTCTACCCTGGGTCATTCGCCTAAAAGTAATTCAGTGAAAACCCTAGAAAAACCTGAATCAGGTAGGTCGGGCATTAGGTACTTGTCCCACGCCCTTCCGATAGCGGGAGAGGAGTTTTCTGTGGGGACGCAGCATTCCCTTCTCCTTGCCTCGACCAGTTTAGGAGGCAGCTGGCCGACTATTCCAATGGGAAAAATAGGTACCTGTGAGCCATCCAATACATTTTTAACGGAAAAAGGGATAATTCCTTGAGACAAGTATGAAGACGTAAGGTATAAATAGTTACAGTACAGAAAAGAAGAACGTAAATTTGTTACCGAGAATGAGGACCCCCAGGAATAAATAAAAACGAATCTTACCGATTCAGTGGTATTTTTTTTGTTTTTGTTTTTGAAGGTGAGAACCTTAAATGACCAATCATTTTCCTCAATTCTCTGAATTTCCTTTTGTGACGTCATCAGAAAGGCTTAGAAAAAAAAATCTTAACTTTTGATATATAAATATGTTTTAATTTTCAACTCACTCTGCACTAAGTTTCCTCATGTTGCCTAAAAGTGAGTGATTAAGAGAGGAGAAGGAAGGAGACCAGACGCTGGGGGGGGGGGGGAATATTAGCGCATGCATGGGAGTGAGTAACTTTGGACAAGCAAATAAAGGCTTTGTGTGTGTGTGTGTTTAAAGTTGAGGCCCTTGTGTGTGCCTTCGCTACTCAACTCTAACTGACCGTCTGCTAGCTTCAAGTTTGCCCTGAATTTCCAAGCTTACAGACGAAAAATAAACTGTGCCGCGACCGAAGAACACTTTCCTCTCAGGCGAGCCTCGGTTCCCCCCCCCCCCACCACTAAACGGTCTCCGTGTAACTTCATCCGCCTCCATTACTACGAAAACTTCACCCCCTGAGGCCTTATCCATAATTATCACCTGAATAATGGAACAAGAAACATATTATTATTATTAAACAAACGACATACGTGGGGAGAAATAGCCACTGGAGAAACATTCGTCTTGAAGAGGACAAAATATATATATCTGGGGAAAATTCTCATTCGTAAAGAAAAGAATGGAAAAAGAATGGAACCTGAAGCAGTCTTGGAGATTTTTCACTCAGTTTCTGACACTATAAAAATTAAAGACACGTCCGCCAGGGAATTATAGAAAAATTTGGCATTTTTGTTAGAAAAAAAATCTATTCTAATATGTAAGAATATAACGCAACCGAAAAACAAGTAACTCAAATATTTCAAGAAATAAATTTAGTTACAAAAAGATTTATCGTACGATGAAATTAAAATATTTCATACTGAATTAAATTAAACTGAACAAGAATAAAGTTGAGGCCCTTGTGTGTGCTATAATGAACTATTTAATTATTATTATTATTCTTTTAACTTCAGTGTTCAATATATATATATATATAAATATATATATATATATATATATATATAGAAGATAAGCCTATTAAATTTTTGTCAGACGTTGGGCATACGGTAAGCGTTCTTCTCTGTTCCCATTGGAACCGTCGGCCAGATTCCAGATTCGGCCCAGTCATCCGAAGGGCGTTGGACAAGTACTAATAGCCAAACAAATATCATCGGAAGGGGCGTGGGACCATCACCGATAGCCTAAAAATACCTGACGTGACTAATTCAGAGGCGGGCCTGCATAACTTTTAGGCGAATTCCGGGTATGTTGCAGTTAAACTACATTCCGGAGTTCTAGATAATCCTTAAATACCTTTCTCTAACTTTAATCATCCCCACTATTAAAATCCCTTCCTATGCTATTAAACGGGGACTTTTCCGCCACGTTGATTACCCTCACGTAACCTGTTATTATAAAGAAGAAGAAAAGCGACTTAAACAGAAGCAAGTACGGAATATCCGCCGTGTGAGGGGGGAAAAAAATGCATTTTATAAGTTAAGCACTGCCCAGTGCAGTTGTGTCCCTCTAGGCTCTTCTTAGCACCTGACGAATGGGGACAAGGATCCCAGAAACGTTGTGTGGTATTTATATTACCCTTTTTTCTTGTACTATATATATATATATATATATATATATATATATATATATATAGTAATATAAGCGTATGAAATTTATGTCAGACCTTTGGCATACGGTAAGAGTTGTTCTCTGTTCCCATTGGAACGGTCGGCCAGATTCCAGATTCAACCCAGTCATCGGAAGGGCGTGGGACAAGTATCGATAGCCAAAAAATACCTGACGTGAGTATTTCAGAGGCGGGCCTGCATAACTTTTAGGCGAATTTTATTTAGAAAGTTATATCTAAATACTGCAATTCGTCTAAGGAATTTACAGGCATTTATTTCTTAACATGACTTAATTAAAGAAATTAAAGAAAAGGCCCATTAAGAAAATTGTTTTGGACACTCAGAACTTAATTTCGAGGTTCTACATTCCAAAATTCAAAATCTGAGATTTTTAAGTCCTACATTTTCTAAAGCTAACAATTCGAAGCGGCGTTCATTAATTAACCAATAAGGTTAAGAATCTCTGTGATGACGTCATCAAACGTCGTTTTGTCGTACAATTAGAAAAATACAGTTTAAACTTTCGTCCCTTCGTATGTAAAAAAAAACAGACCAAATTTAATTTTCAGTCTACCTTTAAACCTCATGAACCCGCTACCCCTTTAGGCACAGGGCGGATAAACACAGCTGAAATAGTCCAATTTTCGGTTTGGTTTCCAACATAGCTAGAGCAGTTAGTTAGGGGTAGGAGGGGGAGGGGAGGATTCCCCTGGTGTGGCGGATTACCACTGCTGATGCTAAACACACACCTCTGAAATATTAATGAATCGCAACGCTTCTCTCTCTCTCTCTCTCTCTCTCTCCCCTGAGCCTGTTATTGATACTGAGCTGCGGACAACTGAGAGGGGTGTAATAGTGCAGAGGTCGTGAGAGGGGAGGGGGAGAGAAAAAAACGGCGAATTAATGAGAGCACAGCATTAATCCAGTTAACGCGATAAAGTAACAACAAAAAGCAGCAGCACCGAAACGAAAATAAATTGAATAGGGGGTAACAAAAAAAACGAACGTCGCCCCTGGGAAAGGTGAGGGGGGGGGGGGTTGGAGAGAGACACATCGGCAATCAGCGGAAATAATACTGATTTAATTTTACTGTTATCATTACAACTTAATTGGACTCGACGTTGAGGGTTTCCCCCCGCGGTCTAATCCACAGCCCAGTGCCTGCTAAATCTTTTTGGGGGTTTTAGCGTATGAAGTATATATATATGATGGTTTCCGAATTTTGTTTCCGTTCCAGTAAACAGTCTGTTGTTTTTCGTATTCCCTTCTCGCCTATCCATTATTTTTTTTTTAACTTTTCTCTCATCCATTTTCTTTCTCCCTTGAGGAACAGTGTGACCAATGTCGAGTGATTCATCAAAATCTGTTACTTAGCTGGAATTTCTTTAACGGAATTTGTTGAAAAATAATCTAATGAAATCTATATATTAAAAAAGGATGTATATTTGTATGTATGAATGTATGTTTGTATAATGCTCATAAAAATCACACCCGTGGACCAAAAGTCACCAAGCTCCGTAAGCGTGTTCTTTGTGCCTGGGAAACAAACACTGTCGGGGGTAAAACAAGTCTACAAGCGGGGGGGTGCTAAATCGACCGATATATGAGTCGGATAAATATTTATAGGAGTCAATGTTATTATTATTCATTACAGCACGAGAAAGGAGCACCGTTAGGGGTTGGGGTGGAAGGTCGTCACGAAAATATGACGCGAATAGAGCCGAGATTGGAGTCAAATCCAGTGGTACGGATGTTGCTGAGATTAATTATGACATTATTAAAATTGCCATTTAACCCCCAGGAGCGGGGGTTGGAAATTTTTGAAGCAGAGAAAGAAGACAGGACCGTAGAATACAATTTTTAAGAGTTAATTAGATTGATAATGTTTCTAATGATTATTTTTGGTATAATTTCAACCCATTTCGGCACGGGAGGGGAGGCACGCTTATGGGTCATGGGGGAGGGGGTGATGAAAGCGTTACATAAAAATAACTCAAAAACAATTTTCCATAATAATTTTTTTTTCTGAATTAAAATTGGCTGATGTTTATTTACTTATTAGTTTTCTCAACAGTCCGAATATATATATATATAATTTTAATTAGATTTTTCTTGAACTATTTATCTTGAACCTTTTTGTATAAGTACGTTATCGACAAATCTTTTCCCAACCCTGCACGTGGCCACTTCTCCGGAGACATAATCGGCGGACTTAACACTAGTCCAGTCAAAGACTCATGGAGAAAGAAATATGGTTTTTATCGACACCGTGCACATTCGGTTACCCTTTTGATAATACTGAGATCTAAGGAGACGCCATTTCAATTTTTTTGGAATAGATTTTTTTAGGGTAACAGGCTACATGAGGGTAATCCACATGGTGGCAACTCCCCTTTAATAGCATAGGAAGGGATTAGAATGGGGGGATGCGGAAGGGTGGAGGAAGGTAGCCAAGGGTTAACTAGGGGCCCCGAGCTATATTTTAAGGATCCTACCCGGCATTCGCCTAAAAGTAATGGAAAACAAAACCCTAGAAAAACCTGCATCGGGTAGGTCGGGCATTGGGTAGTTGTCCCACGCCCTTCCGAAAGCGGGAGAGGAGTTTGCTGTGGGGACGCAGCATTCCCTTCTCCGTGCCTCGACCAGTTTAGGAGGCAGCTGGCCGACTGTTCCAATGGGAACAAATCCAATTCAAATATATTTATTTACAAGTATAGCCTTAAAAAGAGTGTGTGACGAAGCTGATAGGATTTTGACTCATATTTTTTTTCCTAATTAAAGCTGGAAAGACTCGGAACGTTAAAAGAAAATATTTTTAATGTAAGGGTAACCAGGAACGAGGGGACTTCGGTGGGGGATGAATCGCTACCACTGAACGGAGAAAAGGCTGAGACAAAAAAGAGAGCTGAAATTTTGTTTTCTCACAAAGACCTTCATTCAGACTGGAAGACATAATGGTAATTATAACAGTTTAAACGAGTTTCAACACTTTTCTCGATATGGATGGCCTGGAACGTCTTTGGGTTATTCTTCTCACGAGTTTGGTATCTGGAAGAATACTGGGTGGACCAGTTTTCCCTTTCCACCTCAACCCGAGGTGACGGTAAACTTTTCGGAGCTTTACGAGTTATCTTCGCCCTTATACACAGGGAGGGGTGTGTGGGAGGGTGGGAGGAAGGAACCTCTCTCCTCTTTTTCTTCTTCTCCCTTCCTTGCGAGCTCCTTCTTTCTATCTCCTGCGACCTTCCACTTTTCTCCTGAAACTTTAGCTACAAATTCGAGACGTCAAAGACAAATGGCGACATTCTAAAATGAGGGTAGTGGAGCGCTATTGTGTGTGTGTGTGTGTGTCTCTCGAGGAGAGGAAAATGTTACCGACAATAACCGAAATAAAGACACAAAGGTTCTTTTAAAGGAAAAAAACATATGGGAGACGATGAACTTAATAAAAAAATATATATTTCAATGAATTTCTAAACTTGAATATGTAGAAGCAAAGAGAAAACACACACAACACGTCGCAGATGAAAGTTCCGTTACTACGGCAACCGTCACATAAATAGTAATAATAATATCTGTGACTTCGTCGCGTTCTGAACGTGAACCAGAGAACAAATAAAATTCTTCATATTAGTAGCACTTCATTTAATATTAAAACGTGCACTAAAAATTTACAACCCCGCGGCTGACATCTTTCTTACTAATTAATCGACCGTGTTACGTGCCTTTATTAATTATTTACTGATACAGGTTGCGATGTAGTGAACCCCCTATCTGGCGCCTGAGGAGCGGACCTTTTTTTACAGACTGATGAAAGTACAAAAAAGGTACTGAAACGTCGTTTGTGTTCAATGCGATATTTTAAACTGTTTGAAAAACCAGTTGTTATAATTATTAATAATTTATTACAGTAATACCAATTATACAACTAAACACATTAGTGTGGTGTTTGTTGAAGAGCACATTTATTGATTATTAGAAGTTTTTTTCTTATGAAACAGCCCTTACTTAATATTAACTTTTTTACTCAACTTTTGTAAAAAAATAGGGGGTTTTCCCGGAGCTAATCGAAAAAGAATTCCAACCTTGAAAAAAAATTAAATAATTTCTCGTGTTTAAATGTAGAAAAATATCGTACGTTTCTCATCCCCTCACTAGATGGCGTTGCTTGTTCTCTCGGAAGTGTCGCATGTTCTCTCTGCAGTTATTATTCCAGCCGTCATTCGTGTGGCTGAGAGACGTGGAACGTGGAACAAAAAGCGTGTTGTTGTTGTTGGATGGGATGCCTTCTCCTCCCTCTTTGGTTTTTTTAGAACTAAAGTCCCCACAAGTCGTGGTACCTCGGTCAGTTTTGAGAGGTGTAGGGGGGTTCACAGACCTTCGGAACACGGTAAGAGTTGTCCCGCTATTCCTATTGGAATAGTCGGCCAGCTGCCTCCTAAACTGGTCGAGGCACGGAGAAGGGAATGCTGCGTCCCCATAGCAAACTCCTCTCCCGCTATCGGAAGGGCGTGGGACAAGTACCCAAGCCCGACCTACCTGTTGCAGGTTTTTATAGGGTTTTCCCTGCATTTCTTTAGGCGAATGCCAGGTAGCATCCTTAAAATATAGCCCGGGGGCCCCTAGTAACCCTTGGCTACCTTCCTATACCCTTCCGCATCCCCCCTTTCAAATCCCTTGCTATGGTATTAAAGGGGAGTTGCCACCATGTGGATTTCCCTTACGTAGCCTGTTACCACCATCCTCCAAAGGCTGCAGATTTTTAAATATGTTGTAGCAGTGTGCAACGAAAATGACGTACGTTATTACGTCCCGTAGAAAAGGCATCAGTATGATAAAATCTCGAATAGATGGACTTTTAAACAATTCATAGCGAAACGTGTCTGTCCAGGACGAAGGGAATAAAAATGCCGCACGCCTAACTAAGTGCAGCCCTCTGTTATACAAGTCCTGAAACGGCCACTCAGAAAACTCCACGCCTACAAGATACTCCTTTATACATTTTGAAATTAGAATTCACAACGCTCCTGTGATTTCCTTCGAGTCTGCCTGCGTAATTACAGGTCTGGAGAAGCAGCAACAGTGTTTGTTCACCACACACACAACTACGTCATCGACACGTAAAGGGACCGAGGAGAAGGAGCGTGGAAATTAGTTGTGTGCCTGCTATCGGATGCGCGCGTTCTTGTGGAAGCAGCTCTGCCTCATACATCACGCCCATTATCTTAAATTGAATCGGCGTCAACACACGCAGGAGTAGTAGTTGTTGTTGCTGCTGCTGCTGGTGGTGTTGGTGAAGCGGGGGGAAGGAGAAACGAAAAATTCGCGCAAATCTGCTCCACTTACCGAAGTTTTATATAAAAAGATTTTTCCCAGCCCTAAAACGCTCGTCGCCGTCGACGTTTCCGCAAACGCAGCGATGTCCAAATAGAATGGCAATAGAAGGAGAAAAAAAAACCTAACTAAACTAATCTCGCGTTCTCGTGGGGCCCGATACGTGAAATAAAGCAACTGCCACTACTTCATCATCTTCGCAATCTTGATTTACCCACTGTTGCAGAAGTGTGTGTGAAGAACAGTCGTGAAATATTGGATACGGGGGAAACGAGATACAACACAACTACGGCCCCACCAGAATTTATGGCTCAATGGAAACGTTTGACGAGTCCATTTTGAAGGAGAAAAGAGGAGTTTATTTGGCCATGGAGACATAAGAAGGCTTTAAGAATAATAATGTAACCAAAATAAAAAAAATGTGATGCTTTGCCCAATCAAATTAAAACGGTATAAATTACGTATTAAATATAAAATAGTAAACAAAAAAACGTTAAGTATAAAATTGAAAGTATAAATTGTTAATGCTGAAACGTCAATGAATGTAATGTAACAGTAATAATAATAATGGCTTTGACCAATGTTTATTAATGATGCTAGCCTTCGTCTCAGGGGAATGGCGGGGCATCAAAATTGCTTTAAATAGCCAATTAATTTTAAAAATAGTAAGAACCAATTAATAATTAGAGTTTCCCTGAATATCTATGGTGTTTGTAAATAAAATAACGCTGACCCACATCCAGCTTACTTACAATAGCGTCGTCGTCGTCCAAGGCGACCAACCGCTGGTTGTCCAGGGCCTCCGTTGTTGAATAAAAACACTACGGAAATTAATAATCCTTAGAGGAGTAATTTATATTGTTTGATATCAAAATTCAAAATAACAACTCCACAAATACGATCCTTCGCGTCAACAAGAAGCTCTTCATCAACCATCGACCTTATACCCCAGCGATAACATTTTCTCCAGTGATAATAATCACCAAAAAAAAAGGCCTGCGAGGGATGTTCTCTCGCAGGCAGAACCTTGTAGGAGAGACACGAAGGGGCTACCATTGGGGATGTCTTTTCCTCTCTCCGTTTTTGAACTAAGCTTCCCACAAGCCGAGGCACCTCGGCCCTGTTCTGAGAGGTGTATGTTCCGGGGGGTCATAGACCTTGGGCATACGGTAAGAGTTGTCTGCTATTCCTATTGGAACAGTCGGCCAACTGCCTCCTAAACTGGTCGAGGCACGGAGAAGGGAAATGCTGCGTCCCCACAGCAAACTCCTCTCCCGCTATCGGAAGGGCGTGGGACAAGTACCCAATGCCCGACCTACCTGATGCATTTTTTTCTAGGGTTTTTCCTTGCATTTCTTTAGGCGAATGCCGGGTAGGATCCTTAAACCATAGCCCGGGGGCCCAAGTTAACCCTTTGATACCTTCCTCTACCCTTCCGCATCCCCCCTTTCACATCCCTTCCTATGATATTAAAGGGGAGTTGTTACCCTCATGTAGCCTGTTGCCTAAAAAAAAATAATTAAAGAAATACACAATTTCAAAGAGTGTTCATTACAGTAAAAAGAAGAAGCATAGTATATCATCATTGAAAAAAACTTGAAGCGACAATGAGAAACCAACATAAGTTTATATCTAAAAGATATTAAACACCGTGGAAAATGGGTCGATAATAATAATTGCAGAAGAAGAACATCATATTATTAGAAAATAAAATGCAAATATATATATATATATATATATATATATATAATGATTCAGAAAAAAATTCTCGAAACAAAAGACGTGAAATAGTAGTCACCGGAAAAAAAATATGTTTTTACTGGTGCATTAAATAAAATAAAATAATGAAAGGAATAAATTTACATCTGAATGAAAATTATTTACAGTTCCGGGTTGAGATATAGCCAACCCCTAATATAAATACCACAAGACGTTTCTGGGGTCCTTATCCCCTTTTCTTCAGGTTGCTAAGAAAAGCCTAGAGCGACACAACTGCACTCGTCAGTCGACAAAACTCGACGTTATCTTTTCAACCTTCCTTTTTCTTTCTGCTTTTCTCGTTTACTTTGCTTTTTTTCTTGGTTTTTTCACTCTCCTGTATTTTTTTCCCTACTGCCTTACCCAGACAATGGAATACCCAAAAAAATGTAAATAATAATGTTCAAGTTACGCCTGATTGAAAAATAATGAATAATAAAGATTAGTCAATTCAGACAACAACAAAAAAAAGTGATAATATAAATACCACAAAACGTTTGTGTGGGGGTCCTTGTTACCCTTTCTTCAGGTGCTAAGAAGATGCCTAGAGCGACACAACTGCACTCGACACTTGACAGGACTCAAAAACCGTACCATTTTTATTATTATTATTATTAAAATAAAATCTTTTCAAACATGAGTCTATATTTTTATGTCTAGTAATATTAAAAATGGATGTCGTGGGGTAGAAAAAAATTAGAGATAATTTTTGTGTCTGATTTTTGGTTATATATTTATCTAACTAGTATATTTTTTTTAGTTTGATATATTTTACAATGCTATTACGAATATGAAAGGGTTTTTTTTTCACCTTTTCTGTGACAGAACGAACACATCAACCGTCAGTGACAATATATCAAATTCCACTCGGACTTCTTGTTTAACAGAAGAGAGGAATGGGATAACACAACATTAACAGCGCGTCGCCGATCCGAGTCCCTGTTCACACTGTGTAATTAGCTTCGTACCCGGAGAGCGAGACTGGAAATAGAATGAAACAGCACGGGGAAAAAAAAACATTATGCATACACAGAGGGAAACGCAAGAGAATGACTGACTGACTGACTTGCGACTCATCCACTCTAATTGGACTTTTCTGTTTTGTGCTGCTGCTGCTGAGCGATGGTCGTCAGACAACTAATTCCCTTATGGGTATTGCCACGGCTCTGATGGATATCTCTTTGTCCGAATTCTGCCTCGTACGCAGCTGGAAAACAGAACTGAAGAATTTTGTCCAGATACGAATCGTAGCTTTTGAATCTTCATTGCCATATACATATATATATATCTTTGCCGAGACTTCATCTGCAGTCAGTAAAGTACTCGTGAATGTAGCCATTTTTAAAGCGAAAAAAAAGCGACGATGTAGCCTGCGAGGGCTATTCTCTCGCAGGCAGAACCTTGTATGGAAGACGGACGGAGCTACCTTTGGGGATGGCTTTTCCTCCCTCCGTTTTTGAACTAAGGTTCCCACAAGCCGAGGCACCTGTTTTGAGAAGTGTATGTTCCGGGGTCACAGACCTTGGGCATATGTAAGAGTTGTTCGCTGTTCCCATTGGAATAGTCGGGCAGCTACCTCCTAAACTCGTCGAGGCACGTAGAAGGGAATGCTACGACCCCACAGCAAAACTCCTCTCCCGCTTTCGGAAGAGCGTTGGACAAGTACCCAATGCCCGACCTAACTGATGCAGGTTTTCCAGGGTTTGTTCTGCATTACTTTTAGGCGAATGCCGGGTAGGATCCTTAAACTATAGCCCGTTAGCCCCTAGTTAACCCTTGGCTGCCTTCCTCTATCCTTTCGCATATCCCATTTCAAATCCCTTCCTATGCTTTTAAAGGGGAGTTGCAACCACGTGGAATACCCTCATGTAGTCTGTTACCCTAAAAAAAAATTTTAAGCTACTGATCTAAAGATTCTTACACAAGGATTTCTGAATCATACGCCCGGATAAATGGCATTATACAAAATGGGTTATACTTCCAAATATTTTACCATATAACGCTAGTAGATCTTAAAAGCACTTAAAATACGAGAAAACTAATGGATAAAGCTAGGGAAATAACCGATATTACCTACTTTTCGCAGGACAACCCCTTCAGACAACTAGCTCCCAACCCCCCTATGAAAATCGCCTGGAATGCAGTTTAGGGGGGATAGAAACAAACTCTCACTAGATGGAAAGTGACTGAACTTTTCCCAGAAGGACCACAAAACTTTTAAGCGTCATCTATAATTTAAATCACCCCTACCATAAAGCTGCTGGGGTGTCAATATCCCTCTCAGAGTTTCTTCCTAGATCGTCAGTAACTGTGTACGAAATGCGGAAAATAAACACAGTCGTATATTCATTATTATTTATATGCAATTAAAGTATAAAACTTTGTTTACAGACTGTACACAGTTTTTATCACAGAATAAAATATTTTTCCGTTATCGTCACGGACCCAGCTTATTTTTTAACCTGAATATTTAAAAATTAAAGACTTTCTCCTTCTTTCACTAAAGAAACAAACATTTTCCTTGTGAATATTGCATTCTCCTCTGTGATGTCGCAGGTGAAATCTTACTGCGCCGCGTTGAGCCGGCTTCACTGCAAGACCGAGCTGCCTGGCGTGAAGCATAAGTCGCAGGCGCAGCAACATTCTCAATAGCGTTCCCTTTTAAATCCACGTATTTGCAGAAATTTATAAAGATTCTCGTAAACAATCATATTATATATATATATATATATATATTATTATTATTTCGGTGCCACCAGGTATACTTCCCGTTGTAGTAATATATTTGAATAAGACAAATTTAAAAACTTCCCAGACTTACATCTGCTTTCACCCAAAAATGGCCTCGTTTTCTTTTGAATACAACGAGCGAGCTCTTCTGTGACGATGTCACCCCCGTACAAATCTTCATACTTCTCTGCGTGACCAATCCACTGGGAGTGAAGCATGCTTTAGCTCAACTCAGATCAGCGGGATCCAGTGACGGGTTTCACAGTTTGTCGGATGTCAAGCGACGCACTGGGACATACCTGCCATTCTCCCCAGTTACATGCAAGACAAAATAAATTAATTAGATGGCTCAAAGATATTTAACCAAACAAGAATTTATTTAAATAAACAATAAGCACGAATACAGAATAAATTAACAGAATAATTCAGAGTGAATAAAGGCGTTAAGCAGGGATGCAGTCAATCACAGAAAGTGTGATTTGTTTTGATCAGGAAGTTAATTTATGGTATAAAAAATGTTCTGGAATGGGCACAGGAGATAAGTTATTCGCCGCCGATCAGGTAATATTTGCAGGAGATGAAGAAGAAATGACATTCATGATAAATAAACTCATGGAACAATATTAAAAATGGCGAATAGAACATAAATTTACAGAAGACAGAATACATGTCTTTAGGAAAAGATGTAGAAGACATAACACTCGAAACAGGAAAACTAAAAACATGTGAACTTTTTAAATACTTGTGGGGGTCAATAATTAAAAATGTAGGAAAAAACATGTAAATATAGAGATATACAAACTAAAATAGCAATGGCAACGAATGCTACCAAGATTTTACACGGAATAATTTTTGGAATAAAAATTTAACAAAGGAAAAAACAAAAATCAAAATTTATAAGAGCATAAATAATACAGAACATTCTATGTTACGGAAGTGAAACTTGGCGCCCTCTGACAGAATTACAAAAGAACAAAATTAGAACAGTAGAATTCGATTATATGCGGAGAAGTCTTCCCAAAAAAAAAATCAAGACAGGATAAAATTAGAAATGAGCTCCTTTGGAAAGAAATGAACGTAATCACGTCTGTCGTTAAAAGGGATTGAAAATCAAACCCTTAAATGATATATGGTCACGTAAAAATAATTAAATATACCAATGGTCACACCTCTTGGAAAAAAAATAAACGGGGTCAGACCCAGATTAAAGTGGGGAAAACCCATGTGGAAACCATAATGGAGGACAGGAATTTGGAAGAGGCAGATTGCAACGACAGACAGAAATGGAAATTGAAGACGGCAAACCTATAAAAGGGGGGGGGGGAAGAAGAAGAAAATTAAAAGATAAATACTAATCACAGCGGCATAGAATCTCTGCTCGCAGCTCCGCGATATCAGTACAATCGAGGAGGTTAGTGTTACAGACACTGTTTACTGCACGTAAGAAACAAACGTGATCAAAAAAATTTTTCTTTCCTCCTGCGTCCTGGATCAAAAAATGGAATTCCCGCTTCCAGTGTTTTCAAAACTTTTAATTTATCTTTTCCAATGTTTCTCTGCGGTTCGTTTACCTTTTCTTTCTTTTTCTCAGCGTGGTTTCTTCTCAATTTCGTCACTGAATCACACACAGGTCTGTGGTAACCAAACGGAGGGTCCCCTTTAGGCCTAAAACATGGCCGTCGACGTAGTAGACGGCCGCCTGGCGAGATTAAACTCTCGTCGAGTTTGCCGCTGATTGATGACGGTCTCCCAGGAACCTCGAGATATGAGCCTCATCAATTAGATCGGCGCGACTATAATGCGACTGTGTTTCACACTATTTAACGCCGCGGAGGGCAAATTAATGGCGCCTCTTTTGTTTGCGAGTCCGAGTGTTGTATGTGCGTGAATATACGTACAGCAACACGTCTGGAAGAGTCAGGGCGCCAGGCAATTGTATCCGCGTCATTTAGCTCCGAGTTCTCCGCCAAAACACCGCCATTACGACGCTTTCCCTCATTGTGTAACGGTGCCGACAACGTGCAGGAAAACCCGACGGCTAATGTTTCGTTATAAAGTAATTACGCTGAAGCTGCGAATTTAAGATGTATTGTTTTTTTTCCCCCTTCCCTCAACGCGAAGAAAAAAAATGGAGTAGATACAATTACGACGGCTCTGCTCACTTTAATGACCTTATTTCCACAGAGGACGGTAACTGAGGAAGTAGTTCTGTTTCCCA
The DNA here is from genome assembly GCA_037074705.1 of Zhengitettix transpicula. NCBI lineage: Eukaryota > Metazoa > Arthropoda > Insecta > Orthoptera > Tetrigidae > Zhengitettix > Zhengitettix transpicula. The sequence goes on along the minus strand of CM073596.1, from coordinate 60,266,634 downwards.
CGTTGTACGTTCACTTTCCGTTCATGTGGTGTAAATATTTTGGTGACTTTCTACCCTCGAGTGAATAAAAACAATTACGCTTACTTCAGAGAAAAAAAAAAGTTATTTATATTCTGTTTAATTAAACTAAACGTGGATTTTAAAAATTGTTGATAAGGGTGAGGTAACATTTTTATTTAGATTATTCGGGTATTTCATTGTCTTCAAGTAGAGAGGTGAGCAACTAAAAGTGAACAAGGGCAAAGAATAGTAAAAAAACCAAAGAAAATAAAGAAAAACCGAAATAAAGAGGCAGGTCAAAGAAGTGACGTGAATTATCGTCTAGAAGATCAGAAAAAAGATGTAGATATTTCCTCCAAGCGAAGAAAACAAGAAAAACATAAAAAGTGAGGCCGTGGGCAAGAAACAATTTAGGTTAAAGAGATGACGTGAAAGGCAAATAATAGTAAAAAAGAAAAAACAAGAAATAATAAGGCAGGTTAAAGAGATGACGTGAAAGATGATCTACAAGATCAGAAAAAAGATGTAGATATTTCCTCCAAGCGAAGAAAACAAGAAAAACATAAAAAGAGAGGCCGTGGGCAAGAAACAATTTAGGTTAAAGAGATGACGATAAAAGGCAAAGAATAGTAAAAAAGAAAAGGAAAGAAAACAAGAACGAAAGAGGCAGGTTAAAGAGATGACGTGAAGGATGATCTAGAAGATCCGAAAAAATATGTAGAGATTTACTCCAAAGGTAGAAAAAAAATAAAAATAGAGGCCGTGGGCAAAAAAAAATTAGGTTAAAGAGATGACGTGAAAGGCAACGAATAGTAAAAAAGAACAGGAAAGAAAACAAGAAATAAGGAGGCAGGTTAAAGAGATGAAGTGAAAGATGATCTAGAAGATCAGAAAAAATATGTAGAGATTTATTCCAAATGTAGAAAACAAAGAAAAAAGAAAAAGAGAGGCAGTGGGCAAGAAACAATTTAGGTTAAATACATGACGTGAAAAATCGTCAAGAAGGTATTCTAGACGATCTTTCACGTCATCTTTTTAACCTTCCTCTTTCTTTCTGTTTTTATATTACACTTTGGCATACACCTTTCCTCGCCGTTGATCATTTTCTCTGTTTCGGCTCGAGGCATATTTATTTTGTTTTCTTTTTTTACTTTTCTCTGGCTTTTTTATCTTTTTTTCTCTCCTATCTACTCCAAGACAATGCAACACCCGAATAATCTAAATAATAATATTAAAATAAATGTTAAAAGCTCAAGTCTCATATAAAATATTCTTATTATCAAAATATCGACTGTTTAACGTGTTTAAAAATTTCCACTCCCGTCCCTCTCGCTTGGGGGATTTAAACGGCAAATTCAATGCCATAATTCAACTCAGCGACATAAATAACCCCCGGATTCGGCACCAATCTCGGTAGCGTTCGCGTTATTTTCTTTTAATCCATCTCCCACACCCCTTATCATGCCGAAAGGGGTTGAAATTAATCACAAACAACATCGGTAGAAATACTATCAATCTCTTTGACCCCCAAAAAATATTTATCCGATTAAAATGGCGGCCGTTTGTGAATGCTTGAAAATTTCCACCCCCTGTTCCTAGGGGGTTGTTTGACGTGTTTCACCCCCAACAGTGTTTTGTTCCCTGGTTACAAGGAACTCGTGTACCAAATTTGGTTAAATTTTCTCCACGGGTGTAGATTTGTATGCGGAACATACATACATACGTACATACATACAAATATACATCCTTTTTTATTATATAGAATAATCAGAATAGTAATTGTGGAGGGAAACGTATTTTTGATATTTAGAATAGGATTTGTAATAATTAGGATAATTTACTATCAGTGATGATCTATTAATCTATCATATTTTCTCGATTTGACATTAACCATATTTCTGTTTACCCTCAAAACATTCCGATATATTTATTTTTCAGGAAACAAAATATATGCGCGTGGCGCCTGGATTTTATTTCACGTGAATCTCACGTTATCCAACGTTCAATGCTAGTTCTGTAATTGGCTGGAATTTTGTTATACAACGGTACCTTCTTTTTCCGCCCCCCCAATCCCGTTCAGTTCACCGCTTCACTCCTCCGCGTCTCTTTATTCTTCGAGAGGCTTTATTCCTCCTCCCCTGCTCTGGAGTATCGGAATTAGAATAAACGAACCGTTCTTGGCCGATAAGGGGATGAGAGAGTACACGCTCTAATGACCTTCTAAACGCCCCAACAGTCGCTCTCTGCGTAATTTTCGAAGCACAGTTGTTCCACTCAAGGGCCTAATGTAACGAATATTTAAAAAGTCCGCGCCGGACAGAATTCAAATCTAGTCATTTTACTTAAAAGGAAACGAGATAAATATACAACAGGCTCCTTCACTAAACATAATGCCACCTGGAGCGTAAGTTATTCGATTTGAATGAACACTGTGCGAGATCAAAGCTTTGAAAGAATGCCGAGGAAGATTGAAAGTCATGAACGCACATTCACTAGAGGGGCCAAAATAATAAAAAGAGGAATGACGAAATGGTTGAAAAACATCGTGGAGATGATGAAATATTTGAGATTCATTTGTTATTTTATGCAAGTTAGTTCGGAAAAAAACACCTCTTGAAACATTTTATTTTACATATGAACTTAACTTCGTATATGTGAATTAATTATAGTTGAAATATTTTTTTAACAACATTAAAACTTATTTAATTTACAAGTTATAGTAATAAATTCACGAAATTCTGTATAAAACTTAACGTTTAAATAATTATTAACTACGAAATGGCGCCCAACGTGGGGGTCAGCTTCATCACTGGTTTTCCCGTTTTCCAGCTTAACACATTGTGGAAACCGGTACTGTATTATACAATATATAAAACTTAACGTTTAAGTAATTATTAACCACGAAATGGCACCAACGTGGGGCTTAGCTTCATCACTGGTTTTCCCCTCTTCCAGCTTAACACATTGTGGAAACTGGAAGGGTGTTATACAATATATAAAACTTAACGTTTCAATAATTATTAACTACGAAATGGCGCCCAACGTGGAAGCTCAGCTTCATCACTGGTCTTCCCGTTTTCCAGCTTAACACATTGTGGATACTGGAAGTGTGATATACAATATATAAAACTTAACGTTTCAGTAATTATTCAACACAAAATGGCGCCCAACGTGGGGGTCAGCTTCATCACTGGTCTTCCCGTTTTCCAGCTTAACACATTGTGGAAACCGGAAGTGTGTTATACAATATATAAAACTTAACGTTTCAATAATTATTAACCACGAAATGGCGCCCAATGTGGGGGCTCAGCTTCATCACGGGTTTTCCCGTTTTCCAGATTAACAAATTGTGGAAACTGGAAGTGTGTTACACAATATATAACGTTTCAGTAATTATTAAACACGAAATGGCGCCCAACGTGGGGCTCAGCTTCATCACTGGTTTCCCGTCTTCTACCTTAACACATTGTGGAAACTGGAAGTTTAGTAGTTGAGGTCAGTAAGGCCATTGGAAAATAAATTTTAATTAATGCTCCAACACTTAGTATATAAACATTTGATTGAAAGTATTACTAATAGAATCTTCAAATATTTGGACTTAGTTGTTATTATGAAGGATTATTTTATTAATTTAGTTTTGTTTTGGAATACCAGAGGGAAAATAATTTATTTTACTATTGATTTATGTTCGCGTCAACCTGTTGGTTAGTAAAAAAAATAATTTTGTTATTATACATTTTATAACATTCAAGTATTTGTGGATTCCCATTTCCGATTTACCTCCTACGTGACTAAAAATATTATTGAACCGTAGTTCGTCGCCGTGTTATAAAAAACAAATAGTCCTTTATTGAGTTGAGGTACAATACTCCCCCTGGGGGACACGAACGGTATTGAATTCAACCCCCCGTCCCTCTCCTGTGATGAACGAAAGTTAACTTGACGCGATCCCAAAGGCAGTCAATTTCGGCGCGGTCGGAGTCTCTCCAGGTCCTGGAGCATCGTTCGTCCCTCCACTGGAGCGTGCAAGAACGACCCTGTCTGAGACTTGGTAAACACCCTGTAGCAAGACGATGGATTTTAATATCTCCTCGAGAGGATGCAATCTCAAGCAAATAAAGGGCTCTGCCCGCTCATATTGAACGAGAGTGTGGGGGGGAAAAACACCCAGAATGAAATTCTTAAAATCCAATGCACGCTGAAACACAGAAATTACTACTTTTAACCTGGAAAAGTTAGAAGAAAAAAAGGTACGCCAACAAGAAAAAAAAAATCATCCTCTACAGGTAATTTCATAAAAAAAGGGAACAACATAATTTTTCTATTACGGTCGTTTATGAGATATCGGAACTATAAAGTTGTGAATCAAGAACACTCTAATAACAAAAATCAATTTGAATGTGGAAAATATTATTAATATCAATTCCAAATAATTTTTGAAAAACTAAGGGGAAACTGTTTTATATATAAAAATAAAATTAAGTGGTCAAAAAGTTGGAATGTTGACAAATTATGTACATATATATATATATATATATGTATATATATTTTAAAGAAATTTTAGGCTCGACAGACGTGACATTTTTTGTAGGCTTTGAGAAATTTATTTTTCTGTGACGTAAGAGGGAAATTTTGGGTTTTCATAAACAGGTATTGATAAAGACATATATAATTAATTCAATAGTATTTCACGGTTTATTCATGATATATATAAATAAATATATACATATATATCATATAAATAGAATTAATGCAATAGTATTCCTCGGTTCATGCATATTTTTTATCTTAAATATATATATATATATACTATTGAATTAATTATAAAAATATATAATTAAAAAAATATGCATGAACCGAGAAATACTATTGCATTAATTATATTTGTCGTATGTAATTGTGTAATGTCGTATGTAATTATGTAATTTAAAATGTTTTTCAAACAATTATATTTTTATAATGACATATATATATATATATATATATATATATTGTAATGAACAACAGGTTAACTATTAATTTGCCCCACTTTGGTAAAGAAGTCATAAATGTAATAAACACCTAGATAGGTTAATTAAATTAATTAATTAACACAAAAAATTAATTAAAATTTGAATGATAGCCACACGTTGATGACGTCAAATATATATTGATTAAAAAAGATGGACTTAAATCATTGAAATAATTAACTAATTTAATTTAAGATTTAAATTAAAAAATTATTATTGCTGATAAATTGACACTGTAGAAGATCTATATTGCACGTCGAATTTCATCCAGTTAACAACAAATACTTTAATTTTTCATTTATTAGTTCGTGGCATTTTATGAAAATACAGTTCTTATATCATTATAATCAAATACGTCGAATCTCTTATCTCAGGGTCATAACTGGGTTTGATAAAAAAACACTCCAATTAAAACATTAACAATTAAATTCATTCAAGTTAAAGGAATACAAAATTAAAATACTAGAAACAAAAAAAACGAATGAAAAGAAAAACGCGAAGGAAATATGACTCTACCCTTTTAATTATCGTTTACAGTCACTAATAGTTGTCTTGTACTCACGACAGTGCGTCTGGTACCAGTTTGGATTCTTCTTGCTTGAATTTAACACTCACTAAAACAGGCCATTCATTACTCACTGATTCTACACTTTATAATTTGAGTACACGTGGTCGTTACCCTCTCGTGAATCTGCTATACTGGAACCTGGATTAGTCCACCCGCAGCCAGTTGCCGGATGTAGATTTCCTCAAAGTCTCTCGATGCGACAATTAGTTCAATTTGGGCAGCAAAAACTTCTGTTTCTAAATTGCGATTTTATGTGTCTCTCCGCCAAACTGTTAACTAGCGTTTTATATAAACTATCATATCTCGCCGTTGGACCTCCTGGATAACACAATACATGCTTTTAGCAAATTTTACTGTGTTATTACTTTATGTGGACCGTTCTGTCTCGTATCTCCTTGCAGACTGACTGTTCTCCAAGCGCGCGGTTTTTCAGTTTCCATTGTTAAACAAAGGCACAAAAACCCGCCTTGATTGTCACCTTTACGCATTCGTACCACTAACAATTATTTAAAACAATTAATAGCTTGTTTAATTGGTATTACAATATATATATATATATATATATATATATATATATATATATATATTCTGACTATTGATAAAACTAATAAATAAATAAAAAATCAGCCAATTTTAAGTCAGAAATAAATAATTTATTATTTAAATATACACAAGTTTCGACCACGGCTTAAAAAGACCTGGCCATAAAAAATAATTAGCGATGAAACGTTGTTAATGAAATGAATAATTCTTTTTTTCTCCTGACTGAAAATTGGATGATATTTATTTGTTTAATTATATTTTTGTTTTGTAAACACAAACATTGTTAAAATATCAGCCGAAAGCTTCTTGGTTTCAACATTAATTTTTTTTTAGGGCAACAGGCTACATGAGGGTAATCCACATGGTGGCAACTCCCCTTTAATAGCATAGGAAGGGATCTGAAAGGGGGGGATGCGGAAGGGTAGAGGAAGGTAGCTAAGGGTTAACCAGGGCCCCCTGGGCTATAGTTTAAGGATCCTACCCGGCATTCGCCTAAAAGTAATGCAGGGAAAACCCTAGGAAAACCTGCGTCAGGTAGGTCGGGCATTGGGTACTTGTCCCACGCCCTTCCGATAGAATGTAATGCACCTTTATAATTATAGACTGATAGAAAATACCTGTGAGACTACAAAACTTAAAAACAAGTCATATTCAATTTATAACCATGGAAGAATTTTTTTAAATCTTAAAATATATATATTAATTACCTAAAAATATATAAAACAATTTCCCTTCTGTCGACCGTACAATTTTTTAAAAAATAACTTTATTTGGTGTTTTATTTTATTAAGTTGGTAATCATTCGCATGTAGGTGAAACCGACAGGAGGAGTTACGAACTTTGGAAGGAAACGTAACTAGCACGTGTCCACATTACGGAGTGTCACATCGTCATCCCCGTGGTGTTTAAGTTGGTAGTTGCGCAGTTGATGGCCGACACCACCTCGCAGTCTCTCAAACTTTGTCTGACGTCACGACGTCGCTGTCACAGCGTCTGCATTTCTAACCGACGCATATCTAACCAGCTGCGTCTCTCACTCCGCACTATCTCTCGCGTTACACAAACCAACCACCACGGTACCACTAAACGAACTGTTAACTTCGCTCCATCTCTCGACCTTAATAAGATGCGACGCCCTCCGGCAGTGGCTTTAATCGCAGGTAGATAACGTGCAAAGACGTCACCTTACGCGATCCAATAATATCTCTGGAAATGTGGCAGCGTAATATCCATTATCATCTTACGAATGTGCTAGTATTTATAAAATCGCTTTTAATTATTTATTTTCACATTACATCAATATTATTTACAACTATTTACCTATCACTATTTTTTTAAATCTAAACTAATATTTTTTAACTACATTTAAACTCTTTGTATACTTTACAGCTACAGGAAACTCAATATACAATATTAACCCTCTATCTAACCTTCAGATGCTCAATTAAAAATAATTCCCCTCCCTCTGGTGTTATAATTACGGACCTATAATTTTCATTTCAATAAAAATATTTAAATACTCGGTCAACATACCCTTATAAATAAATCAAATTTAACACATCGAACCCAAAAAATAATAATTGGTCCCTAACAATTTAACTGTAGTGGTAGGTTTTTAAATGATAAATTAAGAGGATATTTTACAGAATTTATTAATTAATTATCTGAACATTGACAAAAAAAAATACTATGTTCAGTTAGCCTGACAAAACAATCTGATCCCTTAATCTCAGTTCTATTGGTTTAGACGTGGCAATTGAATCCCTTTTCCAACTCACCCTTCTGGAAACACTATTCTTTCAGGTTTCTCCGAATCTATAAAAACACCTTGCTGAAGAAAGAAAAAAAGATTTATTGGAGAAGGGCGAGTCACTTTACCACTACTACAGTTTGGTGTGGAAATTTTCTAAACACCGTTTCCATGGAGATATAAAGAAGAAATTAATGTACAGGATTCAGTAGCTTAAAGTCGACGACCGCAGACGCCGCAATCCCAGCAGGATTTCTAATTCTATCAATGCTAAGAATAGGTCAGGACGGATCCTCTTTTTTTATTCAAAATTCTGTAGTAATTCTACTTAATTAATATAATTTATCTAAACTGCAGCGTGACACGTATTTTTTACATGTTATAAAAGTTATTTATTTTTCTTAATCATTCTAAACGTCTTCATTTCGGCGACAGTGATAGTTTTTTAACCGCAAGGAACCGCAAGAAACCGAAAAAACGAAAATGATGTTTCGCTTTTCTTTTTCATTTCTTTGTATTTTTATATCGGAACTGTTACGGTCTGTTTCTCGGGTAATAAATTGAGAGTCCCGCCTCTAGTGTCTGCGTCTGTGACTGTAGGAAGGAGCAGTCTCTCATGCGAGGATTCTCCCGGGTTGAAATTCCGGACGAGAGAAGTTGCCACTTTGCAGGGGGGGGGGGGCTCAGAAAAGCGAGGCAAATGTATGACCGACGAAAGCCATTACCCGTCCGTGGTCCTGGAATTGTGTTGCATCCCGGCCAAGTAATATATACCACTTACACGTGAGATCGCTTAACTCTGCCGCCCCGGAGGTGTCGGCTGCTCCCACAGTTCCCTCCTACTGTACGACGCGGAACAACGTTCAAATATAAAGACGTAACTTACTTACTTACTTACTTACCCCACTTTTCATACCGTTGATTAGATTTATATAAATAAAACGAAAAAAATATTTACTTTCACGTTTTATTTGAGTACAACGACGTCGATAAACCTAAAAAAAAACATCACAGGAGAGTTGAAGTGAAATGAAAAATTTACGCCTGATAGAAAATTAATATTAAGAAAGATACTCAAATAGAGACAAATTAATTGATGAATACCTTGGATCCCTTGTCCCTTTCTTCAGGTGCTAAGAAGAGGCCCAGACCCACACAACTGCACTGGTAAGTTGAACAAAACTGAAACATCGCAACGACAATGGGAAATGTGAAGGTTTATGCGCAACAATTTTGTGCTCACTGGGTCGCAGCACCGAACGGATTCAGTTTGTGGAGCTTTACCTGGGCTAAGTGCTCTTGGCAGGGTGAAGCTGTGTACTGCGCATGCGCATTCCAGGCAACGATGCTGTCCTAAGCCCGGGGCTGGCGCTGACGTAACCAACTGGCTGCATTAGCGGGAGCGATTGCGCTGCAAGGCGGGCTGCTTAAAGTCTTCGAAATTGAAGGAGAAATTCACACTGTCAAAACACAGTTATTACAAAAGTTAACCCTTGGCTACCTTCCTACACCCTACCGCATCCCCCCTTTCAAATCCCTTTCCTATGCTACAAGAGGGGAGTTGCCACTATGTGGATTACCCTATACATAGCCTATCTACACCCAAAAAAAAAAGGAGTAACGACAATGGGAGAGGAGAAGGTTTGGCGTAATAATAATAATAATAAGGGACCGTGGCAATTGTTGATTTTAAACGAAAAAAAAATATTACGTCTAATTGAAAATTAATAATAAAATAGGTAGCCGAGTACAGACAAAATAAGTGATGACATAAAATACCACACAACGTTTCTTGAAACCTTGTTGCTTTCTTCAGGTGCTAATGACAGTCTAGAGCGACACAACTGCACAATTCAGTTGAAAAGCCCTTTTTGACTATTGCCATACTGAATTGTGCCGTTGTCTCTCTCTCTAGGCTCTTTTGAATTTTTTTTTTAAATTTTCTTAGCACCTGAACAAGGTTGTGTGGTATTTATATCGTCACTTCTTTTGTCTGTATTTGGATATTTTTTTTTGTTATTAATTTTTTGAAACGTACCTAAATTTTTCATTTTAAATTTTTGGTTTGTATATTTATTCAAATATATTGTGTGTTTTTTTTCGATCTAAGACGTTGCATATTTTTACGTTAAAACTGAAAATTTTGAAGCTTGTGAGAAGTGGTTTTTGTGGCAGAGCGCTGGGCGAAAGGAATTTCCATGGTATGTAGTCGCGATCCAATTCGCGCGCAACGGACTGTTTCTGGAAGGTGTTTGTTTCCGTGCAGAGAGGAAGCACAGAGTTGAGGCCAGGCTTTCGAGTCCCCGTGTGTGTGTGAGACACAAGCAGACATTGACTTTGAGCAAAGAATATATCTTTGGTCCAAACTACTGGTCAGATATGTTAAGATAAGAATGGACACGAATTTAATTGCGATTGCAGGAGGATAGAAGAAGAGTTGAATACTCGAGGCGTGGAATAAAACAGCGGGGGATTTATAATTGCCCTCAGAAAGGTGATGATGAGTAAATAGCACTCAGTTGATGTAACAGAGTTGATGAGAAGTAAACATGTCGGAGAGAGTTGATTTGCCGATGTAGGACAGAAAGAATTATGGTGGAGAGAAGAAGGAAAACCTGGAGGAAGCCCCGCAGACAACACCCCCCCCCCCGCCCCCAGACGGTCCCACATATGGTCGTACCGTCCTGTATGAGGTCGCAAAGGTGAACCACGTGCGCAGCTTCTGCGAAGGAGATGATGGCGTATGTCGTTTCGAACTATAAGGGCCATAAAATATTCAGTAGAATTATTTTTCAGCTCCATGCTCGCCTTAACGTGATAAACATATCTTAAATTAATTTTAAAAATCATTTTAAGGTCAGGTTAGAACTGGTTTACGTCGCTCCACGAGATTTCTTTCTTCGGTCAGGGCCTGAAAATTCCAAGATGTCTTCCATCTTCTCGGCGACGTATTTTTGCGAGGCAGGGGGGGGGGGAAGAAAAAGAATTGAGAAGGTCTCATCCTGTAATTAAATTTCTCTTTCTTTTCCCCCTGCTCACCCGCGCTCCTCGTCCACTCCTCCAGCACCTCAACCTCCCTGCCTGCCTGTCTGAGGCCGCAACTCCATTATTACTCTTGAGGAGCGCCGCAGAAAAGCTCACACCAATTAAGGAAGTGCTTATTAAAGACGTTTCCATCTGTGCCAATTAAATTACGGTCGGTCCGGTTCCCCACCTCCACCCCCCACTCTTTCGTTAATATACAACTATTGTCTTGTCGTGAAGAATAAGCTTCACCTCTGACCTATTCGGTTCGACCTTCTTCAGTTCTTCTTTCATTTTGCTTCAAAATAATTCGGTGGTCAAGAGGAGCATGGAAATAGTTCTAATACAATTCTTCTATGAGAAACGTCATCTAGGGGGGGGTCGTGCGTTATTCTAAAGTCATTTTTTACAAAAAAAAATCTCCTCTTTTATCCGAATATTTTTTATGTTGCCATCCAGTGGTGTTATGGTGTCATATTGCGTACCCACTAAAACTTAGCGGTCGAAAAAAGAATAATGTAAAGGAATTTTAGTTTTAGCTAAAGTCTCTGAAATGAACAGGCTGAGGAGAATCAGGTCGGAGGAAAATACAGCATCGTGTCTTCTTCAGTGTCGAAAGGAAGACACCTGGGATAGGAAAATAGGAAAGTCGATCGATATTGTGGGGTCCTTGGTATCTAAATACCTTCCAGAGTACACGAACATAAAACAGAAAGCGCTAAGAAGTTAAAAGTTTAACAGAAAAGAACAAGACTGACTATAGAGTGCCCAGGAGCCTCTCTCGTAGCAAGACTGAAGACTAAGAGCGGCTCCGAAGTTGGAGAGACAAACCCCCGCCCAAGTGAAAAACCACTCACAGCTTAAGATCAGACCACGTTATCTGTACAGCCGCCACCCTCCCTTCCATAAACCGGTTCAAACAGAGTTCTGACCGAGGCAGCAACGTGGTGTCTTGCAAACGAAACCCAAACATCATTTCTAGCCCGTGGTGAAAGAAATTACTCACAGGTGTGTGGTAACCGAAATAAAAAAGAAAGTAAGTGAAGCCATATAACAATGAGATTGAAGGAAGCCTGCAAGAGCAATTCTCTCGCAGTCAGAACCAGTCTGGAAATACGGACAGGGCTAACTTTGGGGGATGGCTACCCTTAAAACTGGGATTTTCACTCGCAGGCCGAACCTTTTAGGAGAAGGGGCTACCTTTGGGGATGCCTTTTCCTCTCCATTTTTGAACTAAGGTTCCCACAAGCCGAGGCACCTCGGCCTGTTCTGAGAGGTGTATGTTCCGGGGTCACAGACCTTGGGTATACGGTAAGAGTTGTCCGCTATTCCCATTGGAATAGTCGGCCAGCTGCCTCCTAAACTGGTCGAGGCACGGAGAAGGGAATGCTGCGTCCCCACAGCAAACTCCTCTCCCGCTATCGGAAGGGCGTAGGGCAAGTACCTAATGCCCGACCTACCCGATGCAGGTTTTTCTAAGGTTTTCCCTGCATTTCTTTAGGCGAATGCCGGGTAGGATCCTTAAACCATAGCCCTGGGGCCCCTAGTTAACCCTTGGCTACCTTCCTCTACCCTTCGTTTCCCCCCTTTCAAATCCCTTCCTATGCTATTAAAGGGGAGTTGCCCAATGTGGATCACCCTCATGTAGCCTGTTTCCCTAAAAAAAAGGATGTCTTCCCCTCTTTCTGCTTCCCACAAGCCGAGGCACCTCGGCCTCTTTTGAGAGGTGTATGTTCCGGGGGTCACATACCTTGGGCATACGGTAAAAGTTGTTGGCTGTTCCCATTGGAACAGTCGGCCAGCTGCCTACTAAACTGGTCGAGATATGGAGAATTGAATTCTCCGTCTCCTCAGACAACCCCTCTCCGGCAATTGGGACGACGTCGGACAAGTACTCAATGCCCAACCTACCTGATGCAGGTTTTAAATGGTTTGTCCTGCATCACGTTTAGTCGAATTGCCGGGGAGGATCCTTAAATCACAGCTCAGGGACCATTGGCTAACTTCCTGTACCCTTCCGCAATCCTCTTTTTCAAATCCCTTCCTATGCTATTAAAGTGGGAGTTGCCACCACGTGGATTACCCTCATGTAGCATGTTACTAAAAAAAGGGTTATACATCACACATTTACGAACTAATATCAGTGAAAATAACAATCCGTTTAATACAATGACGTTTCGACATTAATTTAAGGATTTGCTGAATAAAAATAGAAATTTCAATTCAAATCGCGATTTTTTTTGTCATTTAAGCTGAAAAATTTATGTGGGATTTTGCTTTGAGAAGGTTTTTCTAAAATAAGGGAAATTACCCAAAAAAAAATTCCGGTGCCTTAAAGACTACTCAGGGTAGAAAAGTGCCATAAGATCGTCGTGGATCGTTTGATTTACCTTACGAATGAAATTAATTTACTCATTTTAACAAATTTCCACCTGGTGACGTCACTTTCTGATCACATTTCAACCCAGATCATTTCAATTATCATCTGACTGGCTCTGAAATGAATTAATTTTAGGTTTGAAGGTGGAAGGAACACCATGGGATTTTTAATAAAATATAGACTAGTACGAAAATAGTTTTCAAGTAGGTTAATGGTGGTTGATGTTTCAGCAGCAATTTATGGAGCACGTCACGTTCGTTGTAACACTAGTGCTGAGGTTATTACATCAGCTTCAGTCCATGGGAATTGATGAACTTGCCGGTTCGTATTTCCATCCATCCATCCATCCATCCACGTGCGAACGAACGGCAGCTTTGATGTCAACATATTGCCCCAGCTTCGTCTGGTCACGTGTGTGAAGTAATTAGTCTCTCTCTCTCTCTCTCTCTCTCTCTCTCTCTCTCTCTCTCTCTCTCTCTCTCTCTCTCACACACACACACACACACACACACGTGCGATCGGGAAATGCCCCCCCTAATGCAATTTATCGAATTCGATTGATGACAAATACAGTGTTTTGGGTTTCAATTCGACGTGACTGTGACGAAATTAGCTGTTGTTACAATCAACAACAACTGTCGAGGGTAAATTTCAGTTGTCCTCATTATTATTATTATTATTATTATATCATCAACAGGCAGTAGATTAACCGTTATTATGGAAATAATAGGATGACATTAAAGTGAAACGTCACAACATGCCACAGGACAATTTAATATATTTTTTGTTTCGCAACACTTGGCAAATTGCAGTTACATCACTCACACAAATAAGTGGGTTACAGACTGTCTGTAATTGTAATTAAAATATGTGTTGAATTTGCTTAAAAAAACCAGTAAGGCATAAAGAGGTACTATATACAGAGTCGGCGCCACGAAAATGTAATATCGAGGTCCGGGCAGCAACGTTGTCAGCTTGTGCACTGCCTCAATCAACTTGACTTAGCTGTCAGAAAGTTTGACAACACAACCAGCGGAAGTGTCAAATTTGGCATTGATATTACATTTTCGTGGCGCCGACTATATTATTTTTTTGTCCCCCTCCACCACAACAAGTGTGTGGTGGTCATGGACACATCATCGGGAACTTGCAAAACATTTTTTCCGTTTTTTTATTATATTAAGAGTCAGGATAAGATCTGATTTCTCTAATTATCGATACGTTGGTTTCCTCGTATTATTCCCTCTCCCCCCGTTTTTTATCCTCAATGTTCTGGGTTTTTTTTATTTAACCAGCTCTGTGTTTTAAGAAGAGTGAGTCAGACGATCGTCTTTACAAGGGGGAATTTGGAAGACGTTCTTTTGTGGTTGATTTTCTTTGCGAATGTATCTCCCTTGAGGGCTACTGCTTCGTAGAGAGAGAGAGAGAGAGAGAGAAAGAGAGAAAGGGAGAAAGAGAGAAAGGGAGAAAGAGAGAAAGAGAGAAGAGAGAGAAAGAGAGAAAGAGAGAAAGAGAGAAAGAGAGAAAGAGAGATAGGGAGATAGGGAGAAAGAGAGAAAGAGAGAAAGAGACAAAGAGACAAAGAGAGAAAGATAGAAAGATAGAAAGAGAGAAAGAGAGAAAGAGATAAAGATAGAGAGAAAGAAAGAGAGAAAGAGAGAAAGATAGAGAGAGAAAGAAAGAGAGAAAGAGTGAAAAAGAGAAAGAGACAAATAGAGAAAGAGAGAAAGAGAGAAAGAGAGAAAGAGAGAAAGAGAGAAAGAGAGAAAGAGAGAAAGAGAGAAAGAGAGAAAGAGAGAAAGAGATAAAGAGAGAAAGAGAGAGAGAGAAAGAAAGAGAGAAAGAGAGAAAGAAAGAGAGAAAGATAGAGAGAGAAAGAAAGAGTGAAAGATAGAGAGAGAAAGATAGAGAGAAAGATAGAGAGAAAGAAAGAGAGAAAGAGAGAGTCAGGGACTAGATCTCTCTCTCATCTCTCTCTCTCTCTCTCTCTGTCTGTCTGTCTGTCTGTGTGTAGTGTGGCCGATTGTGTAGTGCCTTGATGGGCTCCTTCGAATCCAATTACTGGACCTGCTGACTGATGCGTTTTCCCCCCAAACAGCTGTGCGCCCTTCAGGAAGAAGTCTAGATTGAGTTAAAAATATCGGCTGATGGTTATTTATTTATTAGTTTTCTCTATAGTCAGAATATATATAGCTATATATTATTAAATAAAATTTTGGTTAGAATATACTAAAAAAAAATTTTCTACTGTGCATCTAATACGCCATTTTGTCTTATTTCAACCCTTTCCCTCCAAAGCTAATGATGTAACATATATATATATATATTATATACTGTCGAGTGGATTATATCTTGTAAACCTGAATTTGAGTATATTGTACGCCGGTTACATTGGTCGAGCTTGTAAGAGCACAACGACGACGACGCTGACACGGCCCGGAATCAATCTGCGAGTTTCCCTCCGATCATCCAATCGCGATTGCCCCAACTCATCCGAGTCGCCACGAGGAAACTTGCAACCACGCATGGTCAACCCCCCCCCCCTCCCCCATCTGTTAATTGCGAGTCAGTCTAACTCTGGGCTAATTGCCGAATCCAGGCGCGTGGGCGATTAACATGCCAGCAGCAGCAGCAGCAGCTTCTCCATCTGTGTGCGTGGCTACGCTAATGCTATTGTTGGACTTGCGGAATTGCGGACGACGTCAACAACATCCAACGCAACTACGGGTATCTTAACAGACAGTAACCAACCAGCCGCAGCCGCCATAACAGTAAACATAAAATGGTATTTGGCAAGTTCTCACCATTACAATAAAGTGTCCATCCAAAACGCTTCCATTTAAAATATCAACAACATAACTCTACTACTAAAACTTCTCATAACTTGTTTTTCTCTTACCTTTTTACATTTTTAACTACACGGTTTTTTTTTTACTTTATCTACCCAAATTTTTCTACCCGTGTATGTAGTTAACCTACTTCCACTTATCTTTTTCTTCAATATTTCTCATTTACAAATTACACATTTAATACATTCCCTCACTTTGCTATACCTTTATCGTTCTTATTCATCCTCTTTCAATCCTTTCAGGAATTTATTTCGTTAGCTGCGTATATTTTTTTCACGTCTCAGTACATACAAGCTGATATTGGCTGCCGTTTGCCCAGGGTATTTATTTACAAAATTTACAATAATCCCCCCCCCCCCCGCCCCAGAAAAGGAATTAATTCCTCAGAAATCCATAGATTCCATTTACACCATGTGAAAGTCTAAATTCAATGATAATAAACAAAAACGTATCAAACCAAAACCAGTTGAACATCGACTGCAATTTTTAGAGCCTTTCGGTAATTTTATAATTACCAGAGCGCCCTCGTATTAATTTTTCAGATTACATCCCCCATCCACTACCACCTCCTATGTTTTATTTAGATTGATGCATGCGCTTATTTCATAATATTTTAGAAAAAATAAAGTAGTAGGAAAATAAAAATTTGGTTGTATTGAAATATTTCAAAATTATTTATATATAACTAAAAAATAATTTGGGTGGTTAAAATCCAAAATTTATAACAAGTCATTCGTTGAAAAAATTACAGAGTTAAAGATTCCATTTAACGTCTGTTTTTGAATTAATAAAACAATTGATGACCTTATACAGACACACTTTTTTTCGAGGGGGTGTAGCCAGGCTACATGAGGGTAATCCACATAGTAGCTACTCCCCTTTAATAGCATAGGAAGGGATCTGAAGGGGGATGAGGAAGGGTAGAGGAAGGTAGCCAAGGGTTAACTAGGGCCCTTGGGCTATGATTTAAGGATCCTACCCGGCATTCGCCTAAAAGTGATGCAGGACAAACCCTAGAAAAAGCCTGCATCAGGTAGGTCGGGCATTGGGTACTTGTCCTACGCCCTTCCGATAGCGGGAGAGGAGTTTGCTGTGGGGACGCAGCATTCCCTTCTACGTGCCTCGACCAGTTTAGCAGGTTGCTGGCCGACTATTCCAATTGGAATAGGGGACAACTCTTACCGTATGCCCAAGGTCTGTGACCCCGGAACAGGCGGAGGTGCCTCGGCTTGTGGGAACCTTAGTTCAAAAACGGAGAGGAAAAGGCATCCCCAAAGGTAGCCCCTTCGTGTCTCTCCTAAAAGGTTCTGCCTGCGACAGAACATCCCTCGCATGTACTGCCTGCGAGAGAATAACCCTCTTGAGAGAGACTTTTTTTTAGGGTAACAGGCTACATAAGGGTAATAAACGTTGGGAAACTCCCCTTTAATAGCATAGGAAAGGGGGGATGCGGAAGGATAGAGGAAGGTAGCCAAGGGTTAACTAGGGGCCCCCGGGCTATATTTTTAAGGATCCTACCCGGCATTCGCCTAAAGAAATGCAGGGAAAACCCTAGAAAAACCTGCATCAGGTAGGTCGGGCATTGGGTACTTGTCCCACGCCCTTCCGATAGCGGGAGTTATTTTATTTTTTTATTTATATTATATTCTTCAGGTATTTACCTAGCAGTGGTAGAAGAAGATACAAAAAAAAGGTATCGAAACGTCGTCATAATAAAATAAAATTGTCTGTATAAGGTCATCAATTGTTTAATGTATAAATTATAATATTAACCATTAAGGGCCCAACTCATTTGTTTCAACTATAGTCCACCTGATAAAGTCTCAAATTAGGATACGAAACGTAGTGGTTGTTATTCAAGGCAGTCTGAACTCTACACGCACAGTTCATACACACACACACACACAAAATAGAATCCTGTAATGCTTCATTGAGAAGAAACGAATCCTTAAAATTTTTAAGTGGAGGACAGAGGGAGTCAAAAATATACGGAACTGAGAAATCATTGCAAATATATTGAGAAAGAAACAATTCGAAGGATACGAAAAAAAAAAATTATGTAGCCACGAATAAAAGCCAGGTCCACATATGAAAGAGTTATTTCTACAATGTGTATGAGGTGATGAGGAATATTTGAAGTCTAAATTCCAATATTACGGGCTAAATGTTAAACAAAATTAATATTCTTTAGTATTATTTGATGGTCTTAGTAAGACGAGGGAGTCTGCACCGTCTTCCAAAGTTCCTCGTTCCCTGAACCAGTCTTAATTAACGCCCCCCCCCACCCCCCCCCCCCGCCCACTGTCAGTTGAATTATACAAATTACTGGGCGCATCCGTATCTATTTGGGGGATTGAGTTGATTGGCGAAGGTTAAGTTGAGACTGTGGATTACCTCCTCCGGCGTCGTTATCAGACGCCCTCCAGGAAACGACGACGTCGGTGGAAGCGCAACGACGGCGTCGCTTATCTTCTTCGGTGCGGGGGACGACGACGACGACAGAACTGTCTGTCCTCTCATTAGCGATTACGGACGGACCCTGTGTGACTCTTGAGGTCCACGTGTCTAAAATTACGCCAACACGTTACTCACGTCCCAAACAAAGTAATTTGATCCTTGTATGGTACAGTTCCTCATTATTCCCAATCACCTGTCTTCGTTCTCTCTTAAAGGCCTTAAGAACGTTCCCGTCATCATGTAATTACTAAATGGAGAATAGAACAGTCCGAAAACCTTTATACATTTAATAGATTATTACGAAAAATAGAAAATTTAACGTTAAAATAGAAAGTTAAACACTTGGTGTCATCACTTTGAGGACCTGTTACATACAAAATATGGAGATAGCGTTTCCACCAACCCCCTAACACCCCCCTCCCCCCCCCCCAAAAAAAAACAACTCAAAGTGATATAAACCCTTCAGAGTTCGTCAAACTGAATTATGCAGTTATGTCGCTCTAGGGTCTTTTTTTTTAGGTTTCTTAGCACCTGAAGAAAGGAACAAGGTTTCTCCAATAACTTTGTGTGGCCTTTCCTCTGCAGCATCCAAAGCTCATTCCTCTACAGTGACAAAAATGTTGGGTGACAAGAGTTCGATTTCTGGGATCCTAGTCCGCTTTTGTCAGGTGCGAAGAAGAGCCTAGAGCGACACAACTGCACTCGTCAGTTGGCAAAACTCAAAAAAGTGACGAAACATTTTAATCTCTAATGAGTATCCTTTAAAATTTATTATTAAACACATAAACATTATATTGAAAAAAAAAAATTCCAATATCCCAACTGTCACTCGTCCCCCCCAAAAAAACTTAATCCAAATTTTTATTCTCTTCTTCTCCCTATTTAGAAATTTTTACAACACAAATTCGTCCAAATTTTTAAACAATATTTACAGATCCACTAATACTCTTTCCAACTTGATTAAAAAAATACCCACAAGGACCCACCATGACTGCTACAGCAAACATTGTGTAGTTTACAAAATCTCTTGCTGCTACATAGGGCGAACAAAACGTTTCCTTAATACCTGTATCAAGGGACATGTCTCTTAATATATCAAACTTCCCAACGATAATCATACATTTCTTTGGTAAAATGATTTTAGACATTGACACCAGGTACAATTCCAGTCTCATGTCAGAGATGCTTCACATTAAATCAAACATCACATCAATTAATCTATAAATATACACTATGGAACACAACGATTAATAACAAAAAAAGATACCCAAATACAGACAAAGTAAGTGATAATATAAATAACCACAAAACGTTTATGGGGATCCTTGTTCCTTTCTTCAGGTGAAAGTGCAACTTCTTATATTATCACCTATTTTGTCCTGTATTTGGCTATCTTTAATACCAAAAAAAAATCTCATCTACATATCTGATGTAGCAGTGAGGTTGGACGGGAAGTAAATTTTATTCATTTTCGATAATTTCTCCCCCCCCCCTAAATTTGTTATATTTTCCTTTGTTAGGTTTGGATTATTCTGGTACTACCCTTCTCGTATGGGCCAATTATTTGCTACACCACTTTTTTTATTATTTCCTCCAAATTATTTATAATGATATCCTAGTTTACCTTCTCTAACTAATTAACTGGAGTTGTTCTTTCTTTCAGTATTTCCGAGAATTTTATTTTTATAAAAGTGAGAGAGAGATACAGAGATACAGAGAGATACAGAGAGATACAGAGATAGCGAAGGAGAGATAGATAGAGATAGAGAGAGATACAGAGAGAGATACAGAGAGATACAGAGATAGCGAAGGAGAGATAGATAGAGATAGAGAGAGATACAGAGAGAGATACAGAGAGATAGAAAGATAGATACAGAGAGATAGAAAGAGAGATACAGAGAGAATGAGAGAGATACAGAGAGACAGAGATACAGAGAGAATGAGAGAGATACAGAGAGAGATACAGAGAAAGATAGAGATACAGAGAGATAGAGATACAGAGAGATAGAGATACAGAGAGATAGATAGAGATGGAGAGAGAGATATAAAGATACAGAGAGATAGAGAGAGAGAGAGATATACAGAGAGATACAGAGATACAGAGATACAGAGATACAGAGAGATATAGAGATACAGAGAGATATAGAGATACAGAGAGATAGAGGGAGAGATACAGAGAGAGATAGAGAGAGATAGAGAGATACAGAGAGATATAGAGATAGAGAGAGATAGAGAGATACAGAGAGATATAGAGGTACAGAGAGATATAGAGATACAGTGAGATAGAGAGATACAGAGAGATAGAGATGGAGAGAGAGATATAAAGATACAGAGAGAGATAGAGATAGAGAGAGAGATACAGAGAGATAGAGAGAGATAGAGAGAGATACAGAGAGAGAAAGAGAGAGAGATACAGAGAGATAGATAAAGATAGAGAGAGATACAGAGAGATAGATAAAGATAGAGAGAGATACAGAGAGATAGAGAGAGAGATACAGAGAGATAGAGAGAGATACAGAGAGATAGAGAGAGAGATACAGAGAGATAGAGAGAGAGATACAGAGAGAGAGATAGAGAGAGATACAGAGAGTTAGATAGAGAGAGATACAGAGAGATAGAGAGAGAGAGATACAGAGAGATAGAGAGAGAGAGAGATAGATAAAGATAGAGAGATATACAGAGAGATAGAGAGAGATAGAGAGAGAGATACAGAGAGAGGTGGAGATAGGGATATAGAGAGCGTTGGTTATTCTGCAGTGAGCCGAATGTCGGCCGGACAAGTTCTCTCTAGACAAGTACTCGTCCCTGAAGTTGGTGGCACCTGTTAGACCACAGTTGGGCTAATTGCAGTAATTACACGGCATGGGGGCTGCAGTGGCCGCGTAATTCTTGTTTATTGTAGTTAGCACACGGGCCTGGTTTGTCGGAAGAGGGCACCAGGTAAATCCCCCAGAATAATTGCACAGCAACCGGAATAAAATTTATGAAAATAAAACTTCCCGCGCGACGTAGCTCCTCCCTCTCTGTTCGCAAAAAAACGGTTAAAGAATTAAATAAATGCAGGCAGTGCAGATACATTTTCTGCTTCATCTAATCGTGACGTCATCAACAGGTGATTCAGGAAATTACGTAACCAGGGGTGGGGGGATTCATTGTTCTCTAGATTCTCCTTCAAATATCCAAAACTTCATATTAAAGTCTCGGTATAAAATATCAAATTGCTCCTGCGGTCTATAATCCGATCAAAATCCCAGCTCAGAGTGATTGATGACCGTTTCCATTAGTCACAAAAGACTGTTTCATTTTTTATTTGACGGCAGGAAAAACTTTCACAAGGACAATGGAGTTACCGAATCCACCTGGAAATTTCCACAGATACTCTGCTTTTTTGTTGTGGCGATGTACGACGAGATCAATATTCCGATTCCAAATTTTATTTCAGCACAAGACTGAATTGTGAAAAAGAAAACTGTTCTCTCGTTCAAAAAAAAAGTCACGAGGTTCGGTTCTCTCTTTACAAAAAAAAATTCCTCTTTATTTAATTACTTGTGAGACCCCCTCGATGATTACTAAATTACCGTCATGTCGGTACCAAAAAAAGGGCTTCGAAAAATGCTGAATTGGATACCAGGGCAGTTTCCTCGTTGCGATCGGAGTTCATCGGCAATTCTTACATTTACATATCCATAAAATTATATATTAAATTAGAAACACTGACTTCCTTATTAATGAAGAAAACACATTGAAATTTGCGATCAAAAAGGTTAATTAATCGGTTGAGCAGGTTTTTCCATTGACTTTATGACGCACCAGGGTTTCCTGTCGTAATGACGTAATGAAGAATAATTTTTTAAAAATTTAGAGGGGGGTTGATAAAATTTACGCTCTCGGCACCCGATGAAACCCCAAACGCATTAACAACAGTCCACCAGGGGATATTTCTTGCTGTTATACGCGACAGGGACAGACCAATTACAGGGTGTATGCGACGCAAAATGTTGGCAGTCTTGTTGTCGGCTGCGGGCTGGACGGTTAGTTAAAATATATTTAGGGGGTTGGGGGGGGTGAAAATTGTTATTTATATGGTGAAGATAATATACTTGATGCAGAAACACAACTAACATTTTTTTTAGTTTCATAACTTGCCGTAAAAGCAGGGAAGGGGGGGGGGTTCGAAAAAATCCCACTGAATTAGTTTGTGGGGTTTGCGGTCTAAATAAGGGCCAGACATCGAGAATTCTTTGACAGTTTAGCCCTGGGGGGACAGTGAAAGCAGATAAAGACGTACCCAAATATTTCATGAGGCAGGATTAAAAATAATTTATAATTCCGTGACGTCACCAAGATGGCGTCGCTTCTTTTGTGTATGTATTTGGCCCCTATTTTATCTTGTTATTATGTAGTGTTAATGACAGTGTAAGCGATATGTCGTCTCGTTTCTCGAAGTAAAGTCAATTAAGACGCTGGATCCTCACAATGATCTAACGGAAGGGTGGGGTGGGGGTGCGGAGGGGGGGGGGGGGAGAGAAACAATCTTTTCCTTCATAATATAATTGGATTGATCGGCTCTTTTAAGGTGTTGATGAGAAGAGGTAGAAGATTGTAATCAACCCGGCCCCGCTTACGAAGTGAGTTACCTTCCCTTCTCTCTCTCTCTCTCTCTCTCTCTCTCTTTTTTTTTTTTTTTAAACGAGGCTGTTCTTTTTTCTTCCCCCGACAGTTAGAAGATTGGAACTTTGGAAGAGTGAACGTCGTTCATGGATCGATGGACCTGTTCATTAGGGAAGTTCTTAAAGGCATTCTGGGAGGGATGTCCCACACAGGACAGACCATCCTCCTGCCCTCACAAATAACTCCTTTAAGCTGTTAATTAAGAAAGGAGGCTTTAGAGAGGATGGCGCTTTGTTTGTCGAATGTATTAAAATTTATAGTCTGATTTGGTTACGCGCTGTGAAGGGTTTAAAATGTTCCGGAGTGTGTTGTCGTGGCCGCAGGTACCTCTTTCTGTCTGGAGCGTTGTGTCACCACATGTTCTCGTATGAAAGTGACAAACGTCACCGTAGTAGAGTCGTAGCCCGCATCGCGTGGTAACTATACTTCAGAAGTTAGTTGTAACCGTCTTCTTTTGATCGCTGAACCGGGGAGAGATGTGGAGGACGTACAGAGGTAAGCTCCAGAGAGAGAGAGAGAGAGAGAGACATGTTCTAACCTACCATTATACTCGTCAACTCACATGTACA
Source organism: Zhengitettix transpicula (assembly GCA_037074705.1). Classification (NCBI taxonomy): domain Eukaryota; kingdom Metazoa; phylum Arthropoda; class Insecta; order Orthoptera; family Tetrigidae; genus Zhengitettix; species Zhengitettix transpicula. Next base: position 60,242,814 of record CM073596.1, on the reverse strand, counting down.
CTCGCTTTCAACAAAAGTTGGTCGCCACAGCAACAACCACAACGTACAAAGATTCCTACGACAGCTGCAATGGTTTTAAGGTCAACTGTAGATGGCAGAAGGTTCCATTCCGGCGTTAGTAAAACGGAAACAAATTGTTTGGGAAAAATAAGTTAAATATCGTTGTATAAATTGAATACATGTGTTGAATTGTTCACACTGTTGCTGTTTAACCACACAGGTCTTGGGTGGGGCGAGGGGCGAGGAGGTGCAAATTTTCAAACCCGTTAAAACGGCCGATATTTAGGTAAAAAAAATTATTGGGGATAATTTAAAAAATATTTAGATCTAATTCCAACCCCTTCCGGCACAAAAGAGGAGCACCCTTAGGGACGGGGATAAGGGATGCTACTTAAAAATAACGCAAAAAAACAACCCCGGGCAACGTAAGGCACCAAGTTAGTTACGTATATAAATTTAAAAACGTCATTGTTAAAAAAAATATACTAATTAGATAAAGAAGCAGTCATTTAACAGTCAAGATACTTTTTATCTAATTTAATAAATTGTATCAAATGAGGGGCAGCTGCGAGGGGCTATTCTCTCGCAGGCAGAACCTTGTAGGAGAGATACGAAGGGGCTACCTTTGGGGAGGGATGCCTTTTCTTCTCCGTTTTGAACTAAGGTTCCCACAAGCCGAGGCACCTCGGCCCTGTTCTGAGAGGTTGTATGTTCCTGGAGGTTACAGACCTTGGGCATACGGTAAGAGTTGTTCGCTCTTCCCATTGGAATAGTCGGCCAGCTTCCTCCTATACTGGTCGATTCACGGAGAAGGGAATGCTGCGTCCCCACAGCAAACTCCTCTCCCGCTATCGAGGGAAGGGCGTGGGACAAGTACCTAATACCCGACCTACCCGATGCAGGTTTTTCTAGGGTTGTCCCTGCATTACTTTTCGGCGAATGCTGTGTAGGGTTCTTAAACCATAGCCCGGGGGCCCCTAGTTAACCCTTGGCTACCTTCCTCTACCCTTCCGCATCCCCCCTTTCAAATCCCTTTCCTATGCTATTAAAGGGGAGTTGCCACCATGTGGATTAGCCTCATGTAGCCTGTTACCCTAAAAAAAATGTATCAAGTGAAGAAAGGTATCAAATGTTTGTTATACGTATTTAACTATTATTTAGTCTTTTTATAATGAAAAAGATTAATTAATTTTACAGTCGATTATGGACTGAATTTATACGGTCATGATTAATTTATTTTGCGAAGACATTTTTCTCCAGTGTACGTACAGAGGGTGTCCACATATAAGACAATATTAACGTTCCATTGCTACTGTAGAACTGCATCGATAAATCGCTCTAATGATATTTCATATCGATTTAGTAACCATAATTTCACCTATAACAAAAGGGAACATTCATCTTGGGAACAAATAACTCTATTTATCTCCAGCTAAACAGGTTCGGCTGCAAATGCCTAGATTTGGCGGCCATTTACCTGCCAAGTTCGCGTAATTTGTGGTCAGTGCTCTCTCTCTCCCTCTCTCTCTCTCTCTCTATCCCCCTCTGAATGCGTGTGTGAGTTTGTATTCGATAATTAGCAACATAGTTTCTAGTTTGCTGCTCGTAGTAAAACATGGTCCAACTTCCACGTGGTCCTCGTAAACTCCCTCCCTTCCTCTCTCTTGCATATGAATGCCTTCATCATCACCATATTCATGGTGACCACGTACGTAATTATGACCTCACCACTTGCCTCCAATGATTCGTCATGGCTGTCGCTTGACATGTAATTAGACTGCTTGGTGTTCCGAAATGAATTGCCAATTATGTCTATTATTTATTAGTCTCATTCCTCCTTAAATCCACATTTTCTCGTTAACAGTATTAATTTTAAACCAAATTCTGTTTTTCATCAACAGGCTTCTACTTTATATGTATTTCAACCGGGTAGTAATTTTTATCAGCGACGTTTCGATGTCTGGCACTGTCATCTTCTTCAGGTTGAAGTGATCGAATCCAGGAGAGTGAAGTGGGCCTTTACGATTATATATTCTCAGCTGGCAGCACGGCCGCTTCTGATTGATGCGCTGTCTGTACCATCATCCACCCTGGTCACCTTGTCAGTCCCAGGCTTCGCTTAGCTGGAATCCCGAGGCCCTGTTGAGTAAGTTCTCACTTCACCTCAAGTTGATGGCCTCAATTATGACGCCCAGTAACATCCATAAATCGTGTTTTCTACTTTATATGGTCACAAACATAACCAGTTGGTTAAATATAAAATTAGTTATCTCGGAGGAATCGATAAAACGCTGGGGAATTTTTTATCCCCTAAAATTGACCTTTTTAAGAACGACAAAGGAAAAAAATTGTACGAAAACGATGAATTTGAGAGATAAAGAGATTTTTAAAAAATCTTAAAATTCTCAAACTAGAGTGGAAACGTCAGAGTGACGTCATGCCTGGACACTGTTGCCAACATCGGAGCATTTCCCTCAAAATGAAGCGCTGCCAACTTCAACGAAAATCACTAATTTGCAAATTACAGACATTTAAAAAATCTTAAAATTCGCTAACGACACGGCAAGTCGTAGTGACGTCATAACTAGACACTGTTGCCAACATCGGAGCATTTCCCTCAAAAGGAATCGCTGCCAACTTAAACGAAAATCACTAATTTGTAAGTTACAGACATTTTTAAAAAATCTTAAAATTCTCGAAGTAGAGGGAAACGTCACAGTGACGTCATGCCTGGACACTGTTGCCAACATAGGAGCATTTCCCTCAAAATGAAACGATGGCAACTTCAACAAAAATCACTAATTTTTAAGTTAGAGACATTTTAAAAAATCTTAAAATTCTCTAACGACACGGCAAGTCATAGTGACGTCATGACTAGACACTGTTGCCAACATCGGAGCATTTCCTTCAAAAGTAAGCGCTGCCAACTTCAACGAAAATCACTAATTTGTAAGTTACAGACTTTTTAAAAAATCATAAAATTCTCTAACGACACGGCAGGTCATAGTGACGTCATGACTAGCCACTGTTGCCAACATCGAAGCATTTCCCTCAAAATGAAGTGCTGCCAACCTCAACGAAAATCACACATTTGTAAGTTACAGAGATTTTAAAAAAATCTTAAATTCTCCAACGACACGGCAAGTCATAGTGACGTCATGACTAGCCGCTGTTGCCAACATCGAAGCATTTCCCTCAAAATAAAGCGCTGCCAACATCAACGAAAATCACACATTTGTAAGTTACAGAGATTTTAAAAAAATCTTAAAATTCTCGAAGTAGAGGGAAACGTCACAGTGACATCATGCCTGGACACTGTTGCCAACATCGAAGCATTTCCCTCAAAATGAAGCGCTGCGAACTTCAACGAAAATCACTAATTTGTAAGTTACAGACATTTTTAAAAAATCTTAAAATTCTCGAAGTAGAGGGAAACGTCACAGTGACGTCATGGCTGGACACTGTTGCCACCATTGGAGCATTTCCCCCAAATGAAACGCTGCCAACTTCAGCATTATTCTCCTCCCCGCCCCCACCCTCTTAAGAAGACAAAGCAGTCGAAACGTGTGAATAAATACTTCAATACCGACTATGAGTTTTATTCAAACTATTTAACATATTAAGGTACAATTAATATAATTATCCAATTTATCCTCAACCGACAATATTAAATCTCTATTTTATAAACGAATGCAAATATCTTAAATAATAAGACGTGTATTAATTCCAAAAATAGCTGAACCTTAATTAGATTTTGTTTCTTAATTATTAGTTGATGTGAATGTAAATCTATTTAAATTAATTGTATTACAAAATCTAAAAATTTATAACGGTAACTTTGTAATCTTAGATAAAATTTCTACACACTAAGGGTGTTTAAATAAGGGAAAGTCTTTTGCAAATAACATTTTCGACTCAATTTCTACGGTCAGGGATTGAAAAAATTTATGATGCCGTAATCAGGATTTTAGCTACATGCAGATTCGCCATCACGAGCAGGAGGGAAACGGAATACATTTATATCTAGCATATATTAGAGGTACGGTGTTTACATGTTAGATGCTAGGGGTAGAGAGGGACGAACGAGGGGGGAAGGTCAAACTATAGCACCATAAATATCACGAAAAGTGGATAAGAAATAAATCTCGTCCCGATGTTTGTTACAGTTGCTCAAGTCTGTCTGGCCTTGACTTAGGGGAGGGAAACTGTGATCCATCTGCAAAGTAGGCCAGACTTCTCTCTGTGTTCAGGTATCGACAGCACAAGACAAATGTGGCTTAGCTAAGGGAAGGGAAGGGAAGGGAAGGGAAGGGAAGGGAGCAGGGATGAGGAGAGAGAGAGAGAGAGAGGGTTTGTGTTTATCAGGACCAGGAGACCGCTGCAGAAGCAGATTCCGGGGGATTTCAATTCCCATTCAACCTCCTTCCAACCTAATTCGCATTACAAAATTTTTCCACCAACCCACCAAGTTCTGTTGCAATACTCTGGAGAAGGACGGGGAACGGGGGAGGTTTCTCAGGGCATCCACGAAAGGAAATGAAGAAATAGGTTTAAAGTTCACATCACCACGACACAGGAATTACCATGAAGTCTTAATTTTAGGTTCCTTCCATAAAAAAAACCTGGTGAAACTATCTTATTAACTAAAGTAGATAATTTAAGGGAAAATTAAGAATAAACGAATAATTACGTTATACGTAGGTAGGTCAAGATGTCCTTAAAACACACAGTGGAAACCACTGTAAAGAATTTCATGGCTGCTGGTTTTATATCAGAGAATACACGTTAATGTTCCTCAGTATCAACTACTTTTTACACAGGGTGAAACAAAAATCTAGAAGGGAAAATTTTAGGGAATGCTCATATTGATAAAGAAACGTTGCTCCGGAAGTGTATATTGACAGAGTTATCCGTACTTTAGTATCTGATCGGATTGTATGAAGTTCAACTGACTAGTTGGAGCGCCCTGTTCACACGTCAGGGGAAATGCTCATTGAGTTTCTAACACGATCCCCCAGATAACAAGGCATGACGTCACGTAGTAACAGTCATAAAACTTATGATAAATCTGAAATTTTGCCTTACCCTTTTTTACTTCTCTGGGTATGAGGAATCCGTTCCTGAAAGTTTGCCATTGCGACTTTTGTGTATGTTCTAATAAATAAAATATACTGTTTGTTTATATATATATATATTGTAATGCAAATTAATTAGGACATTAATTGGTTTTAATAAAATTTAAAATGTTTGCAAAATCCATTATAGCGGCAGGAGCTTCCAAAACAACAATGTAGCCAGGCTCTGTTACTTTGTCGGAAAGTCTGAAATGGCGTATGCGCGCTAAAACTCGAGACTACGATAGTTAGTCGGTGACTAGAATTTAAAAGAGTGAGTTAGTGGCGGGACATTACAGAGAACGGAACAAGTGATACTAGAGCAGAGACTAGCCGTCGTTTAATGTATTATTACTAAACAAAGTTGTAAGTTGAAGACCTAAAGCAGGTTTTTTTTAGGGTTTTCCCTGCATTTCTTTAGGCGAATGCCAGGTAGGATCCTTAAAATATAGCTCGGGGGCCCTAGTTAACCCTTGGCTACCTTCCTCTACCCTTCCGCATCCCCCCTTTCAAATCCCTTCCTATGCTATTAAAGGGGAGTTGCCACCTTGTGGATTACCCTCATGTAGCCTGTTGCCCTAAAAAAAAAAGTAAAAATATTCACGGAAGCATTACATCGAAACTTGGTAAGTAAAAGCATGTTTTACGTTTGTAGTCAGCCAGGAATAGTAAAGTTGCATATTAAGTCCCAAGCGGTAAAAGACGAGCAAATCTATGAATCACAGGATTCATACAAGGCAAGCGGTCACCAGATAGCTGACAAAAAGGAGGATCATCCGAGTTCCTGGGAGCCTATCAAGGTTGACGACTTCAAGAGTGTAAAATCTGTGAGCCGATATTAGAATCAGTGTAAAAAAAAATTTGCAATAGTGTACTCCCGAAAAAAAAGGGATGCTGGAACCAGCTGGACAAATGTAAGTAACAAAAATTACAAAATAATGATTTATGTAAGCGTAATTAAAGGATAGAAGTCAGATTTCGTTTTATTTAAAATTATTAATCAGATTTAATCTCTTTACCTTTTAATTTCGTTCTATTTTAATTGTCAAGTTAATTTATTTTCTTTTTAGTTTATTTCTATCGACGTTTTGCTTAGGTAAATGTGATTTGTTTGTTAATAAGATTTTTAAAGCAAACTGTTGTGTCCATTATCAAACCCAGTGAAGACCCTGAGAAATTAATATTTTAAATTGCTATTGTTTTGAGTTGTTGCCACAAAATAAAATAAATATTATGTTTGTTAATTTCGATCTTTTTATTTAATAAAAGCCTTCCATTTAATTACTACATTTAGACGCTTAACGTGAGGTAAATTTAATTAATTAAAAATAAATTTAACGACCTATTTATTTGATTGTGTGTGTGTGTGTGTGTGTATATACAAGTCTACACCCGTGCAAAAAAAATTGACTAAATTTCATAAACGTGTTCCTTCTTTTGAACCGGAAACAAACACTGTGCAGCTCAGACACGTCTACCAACCTCAGGGACGGACGTGGAAATTTTTAAACGTGCTCAAACGGCCGATATTTGCGTCGAATAAATTTTTACGGTGTCCTACAAGATTGATACTGTTTCTACAGATGTTTTTTATTGCTGTATAATGTCCAATCCCCTTTCGGAATAGGAGAGGAGCACCCTTAGGGGTGGAGGTGGATGTGTTGTTACATAAAAATGGCGCAAAAAACAACCGAGATTTGAGTCGAATTCGGGGTTCTGGATGTCACTGAGATTAATTATAACATTCAACTTGCCGTTTATCCTGTAGGAGCGGAGGTGGAAATTTTGAAACATGATAAAACAGCTGATATTTACGTCGGATAATAATTTTTTTTATGTCAATGAGATTGATAGTAAATCTGCCGATGTTTTTTTGTGTATAATTTCATCTCTTTTTCGGTTAGGAGGGGAGCACCCTTGAGGGCTGGGGGTGGATGGGTTGTTACATAAAAATAACGCCAAAAACAACCGAGATTGGTGTCGAATCCGGGGTTATTGATGTCGCTGTGTTCAATTCTGACAACCCGGGCAACGCCGGCCACTCAGATTGTTGTGCAATAAATTACTCTCAGAAATAATAACCACTGTAATAGGCTTCAGGACGTGTGTAAAAATGCTACTACATAAATTTTGGTTTTCTCCATAGAGAAGTTCCTAAATGCCCATCTAGCCTAATATCGTTTTTATTATATTGTAGACTTACATAAATAAATCAGGTAACATTAACTTCTATGTTATCCTTTTCAAACAAGATTTTAAGTTCGCTTGGCACGTTCAATATATCTTTTATGTTTGATGAACAAGCCTAGTATAAAGGCCCGGGAGGAACGTTATAGTTGGTTGTGGTGATTCTCAGTGCGTTAGAGGGAGGTCTGTGATGTTGCTTCTGTGAGAGCGATACATCACAGAGTTGTTGTTGTTGTATAGGAAGCTATCCCGAGAATTTTGCTGACAGGTGCAGAACGAACGGACGGACCCTGAGTTGAGGTTTAAAGAGGACGGATCCAACACACAACACCCCCAACCCACGCACACAGCAACCTTTCATCAAATATCGACTCCGAAAGCAGAGTTCTGATTTATTATCGCCTTCAGAAAACACCTTCGCAAAAAAAAAATAATCTGATATCCCAACGGAGTCGGAAGAGGTGTCGTCTTTTTCACCATTTTTATTACGTTTGATACGGGGAAATAAAACCCCTTTTCCTACTCCGCTGAGTAAGTGTCTTATCGCCCCAGACGTTTCAAAGTTTTATTCCTGATCTCTACAAAGGTAACTTTTACGCTCTCGTCACTCACCAAAGATTTCTCATTTTTCCTAATCGACTGTAAAAGTATGACGTACAATCTATCTCATTCTCTTTTAGTCTGGATTCCTTTGATACTACATTTCCATCGAGCGAACTTACAACCTGTAGAAAAAGTGCAGGTCAACATAATTATTATGTAATGATTTTATACAGCCACTAGGCTGAGGTAGCCCAGGTTGTCATAATAATTAAACTCAGCGTGACATCCATAACCCCGGATTCAACTTCAAACTCGCTTGTTTTTCACAGTTATTTTTTATGTAACGCCCCTCAGCCATAAGGGTTCTCCTCTCCTATGCCGAAAAAGGTCGAAATTATACACACACACACAAAAAAACATCGGGAGAAACATCATCACTCTCATATACTCCGTAAGATTTTTATTCGACTCAAATATCGACCGTTTGAGCATTGTTTGATAATTTCCATCCCCGTCCACCCTTGCCGCTGGGGATTGGTAGCCGGTGTCCTACCCTCCACAGTGTTTGAATTAATGGGTGATCCTTTAACGATCTTAACCACTCCTATCTCCATGAAGAAAATTGTATTGTGATGGAAGCCGCAGATCAGAGTTATATGCACAAGTCGTGAGAAATAGTAAGTCGTGATAAGATAAGATGCGCAACAGGAGCCTTGTATTTTAAATTTCAAGTTTCTAGCTAAAGTAGTTCCAGATGTGGATTAAACTGTGCCCGACGTTGCCCCGGTTGTCAGAATTAACGCAGCGCGACATCCATAACCCCGGATTCGACTTCAAACTCCCTTGTTTATACAGTTATTTTTTATGTAACGCCCCTCCGCCATAAGGGTTCTCCCCTCCTATGCCAAACGGGGTCGAAATTATACACACACAAAAAAAACATCGGGAGAAACCTCATCAATCTCATATACTCCGTAAAATATTTATTCAACTCAAATATCGACCGTTGGAGCATGTTTGAAAATTTCTACCCCTGCCCCTGGGGATTCGTAGACGTGTCCTACCCGCCACAGTGTTTGCTTCTGGTTTGAATTAATTAATGTGTCATCCTTTAACGATCTTAACTATTCCTATCTCCATTAATTATTTTTTTATTATGATGGAAGCTGCAGGACAGAGAAATGGTAAGTCGTGTTAAGATAAGATGCGCAATAGGAGCGTTGTATTTTAAATTTCAAGTTTCTAGCTAAAGTAGTTCCATATCTGGATTAAACTGTGCCCGACGTTGCCCCATTTGTCAGAATTAAACGCAGCGCGACATCCATAACCCCGGATTTGACTCCAATCTCGGTTGCTCTACCCCTACCCCCCACGCCCCGCCACAACCGCTAAGGATTCTCACCTCCCATACTGAATGGGATTGAAATTATACACAAACAACGTCGGGAGAAAAATTATCAATCTCATTGTCCCCCGAAAATTTTATCGGCAGTTTTAACATGTTTGAAAATCTCTACTCCCGCTTCTGAGGGGGAGATTTGTCTGCGGAACATACTTACATTCATACACACACATACCCACAAACAAACACTGTATTTTATTTATTAGAAGAATATATATATATATATATATATATGCGTGTTTTATATTGAGGCGACGATTCTCCTAGGCCGACATCTGCAAACCCGTTGCCTAATAAAGATAAATGTCCAACCTCAAACATAAATTGAGAATTTTACGCCATTTCGTGAGCTTGTCGTCGCCTTTACCAAGTGTTGTGAAAGGTACCGAATGGTTAAGGTAACAATGGAAGCGTCAGTTTCCCCGGGAGAGCCGAGCATTGTTGTAGGCAGTGGTTGTGTGTGTGTGTGTGTTCCCTGGGGACAATCAAAGCAAATGGAAGGTCTGTTCCTCCCTGTCTTTAGTGTGATGGGCCTCGCTGCTAGATTGAATCTTCCCTGCGACGGGAATTACCTCTCCGGAACAGCACCTGCGGCAAATAGTATCTCTTCTAAGCACTCTGCAGAGGTTAAACTGCTTCCGACCAAATCTATAATCCACAATGATCCCCCCCCCCATCCCCCCATCGCAATATCACAGGGAAGCGTTAGAGAGTGGAAAGTAGAATAAAATCTATAAGAGACTGTCACAATACAGGGAAGTAACAGTAGAGGACACACAAGAGCAGAGAGAAACACCCCCCCTGCCCCTAACAGCACTCCTTCGAATAAAAAAAAAATTGAAACAAAATTATTCGTTTAAATTTTATTTATTACTATTTAGCATATGTGGAATAGCAAATCTCCATGTCTGTAACCATAAAAATAATATCCCTGAAGGCTGCACGGTTGAAAACAGTTGAAAAAATTATTATATATATATATATATATATATATATATATATAAAGTTTTCGAGAAAAATAATATGTCAACGTTTCAAAGCAATTTAAAACTGTCTTTCCCCTCCGCGCGTCTCAATATTTCATATTTTTAGCTTCGAAACACAAAACGTGGTAAATTAAATTCAAAATTAATTAACTTTTCCGTTAATATAATCGACAATAAATCAGAATTAATTAATTTTTTTACAATCGTAAACTTTATTCGCACACTTATTTAAACTATTAATAATTAATATTAATAATTATTATAATAATATAATAAATATTCCGATTAATGTTTTACGATCTTGTTCTGTAGTATCTTTCTTTTTCTTGTATGTCTTTGTTGACGGTTAATGTTGTAACATAAAGGGTTAAAAAAACAAAAGATAATCCGGCAAAATAACTACATTTTTAATGATCATACTTATTTTAAATTTTAATTGCGAAGAGATGTGACGTAGGCTATTTATTAGTCTTAATTAAGGAGTTTCATTTCATTAAATAATGGGTAGTGTATTGAATATCTGTGTGTAATGTTTTCTTTTTATGTAGACAGGCTACATGAGGGTAATCCACATAGTGGCAACTCCCCTCTTATAGCATAGGAAAGGGATTTTAAAGGGGGGATGCGGAAGGGTGGAGGAAGGTAGCCAAGGGTTAACTAGGGCTATGGTTTAAGGATCCTACCCGGCATTCGCCTAAAAGAAATGCAGGACAAACCCTAGAAAAACCTGCATCAGGTAGGTCGGGCATTGGGTACTTGTCCCACGCCCTTCCGATAGCGACAGAGGAGTTTGCTGTCGGGACGCAGCATTCCCTTCTCCGTGCCTCGACCCGTTTAGGAGGCAGCTGACCGACTATTCCAATGGGAATAGCGGACAACTCTTACCGTATGCCCAAGGTCTGTGACCCCGGAACATACACCTCTCAGAACAGGCCGAGGTGCCTCGGCTTGTGGGAACCTTAGTTCAAAAACGGAGAGAGGAAAAGGCATCCCCAAAGGTAGCCCCTTCGTAGCTCTCCTACAAGGTTCTACGAATGTGTAATGAATATCTGTGAGTGTAGCATCTGAGAGAGTATTGTAATATCTGCGAACGTAAGAGCAACGATGTGAGTAAACAGTGCACTGTATTAATGCATGTAATTTACTGTATATGAGAAATGTGTGAAACGTATTTTGGACCACCAACGTGATTGTCTCAGGTTTGTTACTGTTATTGTTTTTATTATAATTGTTTCGTTTGCATATAATAAAATTACAAACTTTGTAAGACTAACTGTGTAACAGCCAAATAACAGATAAGGTTCCAAAACGTAGAAAGTAAAGCGCTTCCAGTAACTCAAAGAGTTTGGTTAAATATTTAATACGAGTGTTCCATCAATTTCCTTCCAACCATCTCCGTCTCAAAAGTATCCCTGTGAAGGATTTCTACCAGCCCCCCCCCCCCACTTCACCCTCGCTCCCCCCCCCTCTTAGCATACGTGTTTCATGGCTGCTTTGATCGTCCTCAAAAAGAAAAGAACGTCTGCACTTGAAGGATTGGAACGAATTGAATTTCGTTCGTTGCTTTCCACCACGCATGCAAACTATAAGCAAAGATCTGAGAAGGAAAAATATGTTTTAAATATGAAATATTGGGGAACTCTTTCAATACACAAGAACATGTTTATCTCTTATCTGGAAACAGAGGAATAAAATATACTTAATGCGTATTTTTCGGGGCGGGGGTGAACGACGACGAAGTAAGAATTTAGTATAATGTATTTACTACCAATTTATTATGATGTAGACCCGTTAATGCTTTATCTAAAGGCTCCATATTAATAATTATATATATATATATATATATATATATATATTGTAATAAACAAATCTATAGTTAATTTTAAAAAAATTAGTAATATGAATTGCCCCACGTTGGGCGCCAAAATGTAATAAACAAAGCAAATCTGGGCTTGATAAGTAAAAAAACACAGTATTATTACTTATCAAGCCAAGATTTGCTTTGTTTATTACATTTTAGCGCCCAACGTGGGGCAATTCAGATTATTAATTTCTTTAAAATTTAACTATAGGTTTGTTTATTACATTTTGGTTTCACAGACCTTGGGCATACGGTAAGAGTTGTCCTCTATTCCTATTGGAATAGTCGACCAGCTGCCACCTAAACTGGTCAAGGCACGGAGAAGGGAATGCTGCGTCCCCACAGAAAACCCCTCTCCCGTCATCGGAAGGGCGTGGGACAAGTTCCAAATGATGCAGATTATTCTAGGGTTTTCCCTGAATTCCTTTTAGGCGAATTGCCGGGTAGGACCATTAAACTATAGCCCGGGGGCCCCCTAGTTAACCCTTGGCTACCTTCCTCTACCCTTCCGCATCCCCCCTTTCAAATCCCATCCTATGCTATTAAAGGGGAGTTGCCCAACGTGGATTACCCACATGTAGCCTGTTGCCCTAAAAAAAATTCATTTGTTTTCCTCTTCTTACTCACATATCTACTCCAAGACAATAGAATAACCGAATAATCTAAATAATAACTCATAAACAACTTGTAGTAAAATGCAAAATAAAATATGAAGCCCTGTGCTGAAATACAGTTTTAAAAAATTTGAACGCAAAAATATAACCTGACTGGAGACTGGGGAAAATATTTTCCCCAGCTCTCTGTATAAATGTGTGTGTGCGTTGCTCGCGAATTGAAATTTCTGTTCTGACCTGATTGAAGCGAAAAAGAAAGTGTATTTGGCTGTGATTGAGAAATAAAAGGCTTAACATATCTCGCTATTTTTGTTTTTTTTAAAAAAAAATTCCCCCCCTGCCCCCCCCCCCTCCTCCTCTCCTTGTCTGTTTTCAACTTTACTCTGCCGACGTCCGTCAGTTACAGCAATGTTGCCAACTTTCTCGCTTTTGTAGATATCGACTTTGCCTACCCTCGCAAACCCCCCCCCCCCACCCTTTTTACGACCGGTTTTGTAACAATGTTGTAAATTTTTACGCCGAATCAGCGGCGATGACGAGTTTATGATCTGGCCGTGGCGGCAGTGGATGGGAGAGGTGGTTGGCGGGTGGTGGTGGTGAAGGTTTCTGCCGGCACAGTGTTTAGTCGGTCTCGTTGTCTCTGTCTCTGTCTCTGTCCATCTCTAGCAGCATAATTACGAGGAAGCCCGGATATTGTGCAAAAAAAAAAAAAAAAGGTTTTTAACAACTTTGCTGCAAATTAGAAAAGATCCCTCCTACCCCTCCTTTTAACGGGGGTGCGTAATCTCTCTGGCGTAATATAAATTTCTATGGAATATCAAGTGGCAGATTATAGCCGCCTGATATTGTGAAATAATGATGGGACGAGGCGTCGATAGAACGACGTATCACACTTCCTTTCCCGATATACGGAGGAGGCAGGGGAGGAGGAGTAGAGGGGGGAATTGAATTTACGCATCACTGATTAGATAAAATTGAAATCTTGAAGCATCAGAAATCGAACAATGATATTAAATTGTCTACTCTGGCGTTGAAGGTTCTTCGACAATTCTTGGTCACATTTCGAAGAAATATTATCGGGGTATTCCATAGTTTATAATAAAAATTAAAGAAAAACTGTGTTACAGTTGAGAGGGTGGGAAAAAAAAATTTGACAATTCTAAATTCCACTAAAAACTTAGTTCTTTCGTATACCTCTTAAATTACATCCCCTTCTGTTCCCTTCCCTTCCTCTCCAACCCACCCCTCTGTAGATGTCTTCACCCCCCCCCCACAATGTTTTTTTCCCCCATGCATTGTGAACCAAGTTATATTGAAACTACTGCCTGTGATTATTTAATCCATTTTTTTTAAAACAATGTTAAAAATTCAATCAAAATTATATTATATAATATTAAATAGTTTCTGGAGCTTTAATATGCGATAAATTTGGGGAGTTTATACTTCATTGAAGAAATTATAATAGCAACTATTATGGTCTCAATCTAATTTTTTCCTCTATATTGAAGTTTGAAAATTCTGGACTTTTAATTTTTCTCTGGACTTAAAAATACTTTTGAAGTGTCATATCCCGTACGCGTGTAGTTGTAGTTGTTTCAGACTATACGCGCTTGTGTGTGTGTGTGTGTGCATTTTTCAAAGTCCAAAATTTGACCTTAACGTGATTGGTTGATTTTAATAATCACGTGACACTCGGCGGTGTCAGCTTTTGAGTGTTTTGTCAACTGACCAGTGCAGTTGTGTCGCTCTAGACTCTCTTCTTAGCACCTTGACGAAAGGGGGACAAGGATCCCAGAATCGTTGTTGTGTGGTATTTATATTACCCTCTTTTTTTTTGTCTGTATTTGGCTATCTTTATTATTCATTATTTTCAATCTGACGTACGTTTTTTCATTGTAATACAGGACAGTTTGGATGTACGATTATGAACTACATGAGGACAGTTCACAAAGTAACTGAATCCGTAAATTTTTAAGTGGACAGTCAAAGAGACAGAAAGGAGAAATATTTTGAAAATTAAGAAAAATATATTGAGAATTGCAAAATTTCGAATTTTTCTTCGAAGTAAAAGAAAAGAGTAGACAATTCCGAGAATTTTTAAAAAAAATTTTGACCTAGTCTGGTTAGTCATGACGTCATTCACCGTATGTCAAATATGAAAGCATAAAGTGGAATTCAGAACAGGGCCGAGGTGCCTCGGCATGTGGGAACCTTAGTTCAAAAAAAACCAGAGAGATGTGAAGGCATCCCCCAAAGGTAGCCTCTGCCAGAGAGCTCTCTGGGAAGCTTTACCTGCGAGAGAATTCTCTCGCAGGTTTCCTGTATTCCTACAGAAATGAATTTAGAATTTTAATACCTTTTCGGAGAGATACGAAGGGGCTACCTTTGGGTATGCCTTTTCCTCTCCGTTTTTGAACTAAGGTTCCCACAAGCCGAGGCACCTCGGCCTGTTTTGAGAGGTGTATGTTCCGGGGTCACAGACCTTGGGCATACGGTAAGAGTTGTCCACTATTCCCATTGGAATAGTCGACCAGCTGCCTCCTAAACTGGTCGAGGCACGGAGAAGGGAATGCTGCGTCCCCACAGCAAACTCCTCTCCCGCTGTCGGAAGGGCGTGGGACAAGTACCCAATGCCCGACCTACCTGATGCAGGTTCATCTAGGGTTTTCCCTGCATTTCTTTAGGCGAATGCCAGGTAGAATCCTTAAAATATAGCCCGGGGGCCCTAGTTAACCCTTGGCTACCTTCCTCCACCCTTCCGCATCCCCCCTTTCAAATCCCTTCCTATGCTATTAAAGGGGAGTTGCCAAATGTGGATCACCCTCATGTAGCCTGTTGCCTTAAAAAAAACGTCTTATCGCATCAAAAATAAAATTATCTACTAAACTGGAACCTCATTTATTTTTGTTAGACGGATTGATTAAGAAACGTATCTCTAGATGTCCTTCCATCCCTTTTTTTTAGAAAGATGCCTCCGCACAGTCCAGCGGATAGAAAGGCCACCTTTACTTTCAACCTGACCTGGAGAAAAAAAAAGGTTATCGTTCCTTCACGAGAGAGGGAGCAAGTGTGGCTTAAAGTGAACCTGGGAGACGGGCCTTAGAAAATTAACCCTCGATATCGCTTTAAAACAGTTGAAAGGCCAGTAGAACACTCAAAAATAAAAATGCGATGGTCTGCTTGTAACTTAATGAGTCGTAATTGACTATAAAAATTAGGAGACATTTTACGTCACGTTATGTTCATATTTTCCCGTTCTGAGATGAACTTTAACCCCCTCTCCCCCCTCCTTTGGAATGGATTCCACTCGATTTGTCACCCTCAGAATTTTAAAAAGTATCAGGAACTTGCAAGGGGGACGTGAGGGGGCGGGGTGGGGGAAGAACGTGTGGTGGTGATGTTGGAGAAAGTAAAAAAAAAAAATTTTTTTCTTCGAATGGGAAACTTCTGGAGAACTGTCTCAAGTGAGACTACGCCTGAAAAGTTTAAAGCTCAGATAAGAAACGACTGTAATCCCCATCCCTTACCCCCCCCAGTTAATTTTTCATTGACGAAAAATCTTTTCTCCGTCTGGAAGGAACGGCCAAAAATGAAATTTTAAAAAAAACGAGAGAACTTCCCTCGGAAGTATATAAAATTACGTAAATCGTTCAAAAATTTTTAAGATAGAGAATTGTAAAAATGTTGTTTGATATCATTATTAATTTTTCCCAAGTGCCCCCAGAAAAAAATGTTATTTTTGAGTTTACTAAAAATTGTTTCCACCTTTCATTCAGCCCACTGTTTCTGTCTGATTAATATTAAGGGTCTTTCAGTGCTAAAAAAACGAGTTAATTTTTTTGGGGGGGTGTAGCCAGGCTATGTATAGGGTAATCCACATAGTGGCAACTCCCCTCTTATAGCATAGGAAAGGGATTTGAAAGGGGGGATGCGGAAGGGTGGAGGAAGGTAGCCAAGGTTTAACTAGGGGCCCCCGGGCTGTAGTTTAAGGATCCTACCCGGCATTCACCTAAACGTAATGCAGGACAAACCCTATTAAAACCTGCATCAGGTAGGTCGGGCATAGATAAAAAAAACAATAAAACCCTTAGAACACTTCATTCCAAGTAATTTCGTTCAAAAGGGTCTTTGAAAAATAGGAAAGTACAGACTGGATACAGAGTTATGAATTGGGGGGGATTTGTTTTAGTATTTTTAGAAATACAAAATATAAGTAAATTATTTGAAGAAAATTCTGGACACAAGTTCTCCTCCCTCACTATTACATCAAGTAATCTCTCCCCTTCTTAAAAGAAAAGAAATAAAAAAGACGCAGGAAGCAACGAATGAATGTTACAGCGCTCTTTTAAAAAAAAACTTTTTTCGTGTGTGTGTGTGTGTTTTTTTTGGTTAGTAATGGCAGGCAGCGAAATGGACGAGATGCGGCAAAAAGTATCAAATTTAATTAAAATGCTGGCGGGTTGAGAGGAGTTAGAATGTTTCCCCCCCCCCTCCTCCTCTTCCTGTCCGTCTCTGTACCTGCCGCGTGTCGATTAATGAAACACGTGAATTTCATTTACAGGAAGAGGAGGAGGAGGAAGAAACAGTAGTAAAGTAAGCTGTGAGTGGTTGGAAAAAAGAGGAAAAGAGAAATATATTTAATACACGTGAAAACAACTTTTTGCACTGGCCATTAAGCTATTCTTTTTTTTTTTGCGGAAGAATGAGTGGTAGGGAAGGGGGGGGGAATAGCGCGATGTGTGTCGAGCAATAAAAAAATTTTAATAAGAAGAAAAACAGCCAAATACAGACAAAAGAAGTGATGGTATAAAAAGCAAATAACCTCAGCAAGTAGTAGTAAAGTTTTCAATTTTATAAAAAAAAAAATTCCAAGGTGATAAAAAAAATATATAGTCGCCATACTCTACGAATGTTAAAAAAATAATCCAGCGTCTACCATTTTCTGTACTGTGCATTAATATTAATCTGTAAATATTCAAGATATAATGAGATTACCAAAGGCTGTAACTGTGTGGGATGGATACAAGAAGTTAAGAATATCTAAAAAAAAGCTACTCGACGGAAGGAAAATGGGAAGACCAAGATTGAGGTGGTTGCACTGTGGAGTATTTGAGAATTATGAAGGTGAAAAGGATGGAGGAGAGAGGATTAAGAATAGAGAAGCAAGGAGGCTGACTGTAAAGGAAGCCACGGCTATAGCGCCGCATAGTAAGTAAGTGGTAGGAAATACTGTACTGCGGACAGACTTTAGCAACCAACTGATTACTAATAATTGTTAGAGGAAAAAATTACAAAAACTAGGTCAATACTGTAGAAACCACCCGGGCCCGAACACAACAAAAATTTTGACAGTAATCACCCTCAGAACAACAAAACTCAACGGCTGGAAAGAAGCCCGCAGGTGAAATATTTACCATATTTGTTGTAAATCTTGTAAATTTATTCCCATTTGAAACGATCCTGCTGCGAGGGCCTTCTCTCGCAGGCAGTACCTGCGAGGGATGTTCTCTCGCAGGCAGAACCTTTTAGGAGAGATACGAAGGGGGCTACCTTTGGGGATGCCTTTTCCTCTCCGTTTTTGAACTAAGGTTCCCACAAGTCGAGGCACCTCGGCCTTTTTTGAGAGGTGTATGTTCCGGGGTCACAGACCATGGGCATACGGTAAGAGTTGTTCTCTGTTCCCATTGGAACAGTCGGCCAGCTGCCCCCTAAACTGGTCGAGGTACGGAGAAGAAATGCCGCGTCCCTACAGTAAACTCTGTTCCCGCTATCGGAAGGGCGTGGGACAAGTACCCAATGCCCGACCTACCTGATGCAGGTTTTTCTAAGGTTTACCCTGCATTACTTTTAGACGAATGACGGGTAGGATCCTTAAGCCAAAGCCCGGGGGCCCTAGTTAACCCCTTGGCTACCTTCCTCCTACCTTCCACATCCCCCTTTCAAATTCCTTTCCTATGCTATAACAGGGGAGTTGCCACTATGTGGATTACCCTATATATAGCCTGTCTACACCTAAAAAAATGAACAAAACTGTACAATCCAAAGATAAAACTTTTTAAGAATAATTATTTTAAAAAAACTACTGTAGAAAATCGTGCACCATGTTTACTGTTTTATTTTCATCTAGTAAATAAATTATTAAAAATACTAATAAATATTAAATTCAGTCGAGCGTTTTCTTTATCGCTCGATGGAATTATGTGGATTGTCCCTCCTACATCTCTAAAGCAATGTAATAAACATGGCCGACTAAAACGTAATCCAGTGATACTATTTATATGAGTTCTTTGACATGACGATAATATCTTTGATGGAATTCAGGACGTCGTATCCGAAGACAGACGAAGCAGCAGCAGCAGCAGCAGCAGGATACGGTAATTCACATGCAAATCGTGTGAGGCAGATCCATTCATGTTAACATGCCAATAACCCCGCGTAGTATTAATCCGGGGGATTTCAAACGGAGGGGGAGAAGGCTTTTGGCAGACGTGGTATTACCAACTCACGTGAAAGCGATTGGTTAATTCAAAGGCCCCCAGAAGCGCAATTCCGAACGAACGTGATCTGATTAGTGGAAATAAAATTTACGTAGGTCGGAATGGAATTTTTTTTTATATAATTTGATCTGTTGCAAAGGGCCATCTGAAATGAAACACGAGTTAAATTTAGAAAATAAATTATTTGCCCCCCCCCCGGCCCTCCCACTTATATAATATTCAAAGCGATCCAAACAGCAACAGTATTAACATTTCATCGGCCCTAGATAGGAAAATAACATAGAAGATGATGAAGTAGTGGCCCCTCCCTTTCTATTGCAGCATACGGAACGTTAGAGCAAGTTTTCAAGGGTTAACTACGGTACTGATTGTTTTATATTTATTAAATTAAATTTTTTAGGAAGTATTTTTTGTGAATACAATACGGGAAAAAATAATCCAAAAAAAATATATATAAAACGAGACTGAAGTCAATTTGACTCATGATGTTACTCATACAAATATAATTAGGTCTGATTAACAATAATTAATTGGATAATTTTAGTGAAATTAGAGTGCCCTGAGAATGACGCTTAAATTTTAATTATCGAAGAAAAAAAAACACAGAAAATAAATATTCTCAAGTTGGCAGGCAGGTATAAAAATCTGGACTGAGGAAGCTGGGGGGCAGGCGTGTTTTAACATGTCCACGGATGATGGCAAATACGATACAATATAAATATAGTGAGAAGAGAATGTAAGCTAGCTCGATGTAAATTATTTATAAATTATTCACGGTTTAAGTACCAGGGGTGAAATTTCTCGTTGTTGACGTTTCTGCATCCATTCTCTGTACCTCGCTGTCTTCAGACTGAGTGACCTGTGCGTCGTATTTACATGGTCGGACATGCTGCGACCTGATTGGCCGTTAAAGGATCGCGTAATATTTTAAATAATTTGATTCATGGGAGCGGATTCTTGAAAATATCCGTAAGGTTTTATGAGAGGGCCTCATGAGTCTAGCAATGAGATGCGCCGGGCTGCTACGACCCAGAAAGAAAGGTAAACAGAGGAACCGACCTTTGTCGATCCTCCTGTAAGTATCGGCTTTTTTATTTTTATTATAATATTAATTTATTAGGTAACCTACGAGCCCCTTTACAGCTTGTAAGTTAATGTGATATATTATTTATATTCGGATTCTTATATATATATATATATATATATATATATATATATATATATATTTATACCTATTTACAAATATTTTTTTTATCCACCCCCCTTTCCCCCTCCTTAAACCGAAAAATTAGAAAGAAGGGAGAGCGTCGGCCGGAAGACGAAGAGGAAGGCGAAGGAACAATTTTTTTAGGGCAACAGGCTTCATGAGGGTAATCCACGTTGGGCAACTCCCCTTTAATAGCATAAGAACGGATTTTGAAAGGGGGGATGTGGAAGGGTAGAGGAAGGCAGCCAAGGTGTTAACTAGGGCCCCCGGACTATATTTTAAGGATCTTACGCGGCATTCGCCTAAACGTAATGCAGGCAAAGCCCTAGAAAAATCTTCATCAGGTAGGTCGGGCATTGGGTACTTGTCCCACGCCCTTCCGATAGCGGGAGAGGAGTTTGCTGCGGGGACGCGGCATTCCCGTCTCCGTGCCTCGACCAGTTTAGTAGGCAGCTTACAGACTATTCCAATGGGAATAGCGAACAACTCTTACCAAGGTCTGTGACTCCGGAACATACACCTCTAAAAACAGGCCGAGGTGCCTCGGCTTGTGGGAACCTTAGTTCAAAAACGGAGAGGAAAAGGCATCCCCAAAGGTAGCCCCTTCGTATCTCTCCTACAAGGTTCTGCCTGCGAGAGAATAGCCCTCGCAGGCGTCTATTTTAGTAATGACAGAATATTAGTATGATACAGGCATAACATCTCGTCATCGCGGAGCAGATTCCATGAGGAAGGAACTCCGACAACTAGAAGAGGAGGCTGGACCTTAGATGTCACCGCTGCCGCTGCTGCTGCATCACTGACTTGGAAGCCACGGATGACATAAATTTCGCATGACCTTAAGTGCGTGGTGTTTCACATCTTCAATTAGCTCTCTTAGAAACCAACCATGTTATTTTGTTTCAAATACGTCTGTGATTCTCCTTGGTCCCCCCCCCCACCCCTGCCCCTCTACCCCTCGAATCCTGTAATTGAGGTTTCCTTTCGCATTATTGAGTGCAGATTCAGTTGTTTGTTATCCCCTCGATCCTTTTTTTTTCTCCCTCACGCAGAAGCCTGCAAAGCCATCGTAGTATCAATTAACACAACAAATTATTAACACCACATTCCTTTCCCGCCCTTTAAATCCCCCCCCCCCCCCGAAGCTGCGGGGCTATCGTTAATTAGATCGATGGGTCTGGAAGCCTTCAGAAGACCGAGCGAGATAAATTTTCGCGTGTGAGGATTACGTTGTTCACTGATTTAGGAGAGAGAGAGAGAGAGATCGTTGGACGCGCATTGTTTTACTCATTAAACACAGACTCGCTTCCACCATTCTTTTTTTTTCATCATGGAAACTGAAAAAATAAATTAAGCTATTGGAAAAAATTAAATGAACTGGAATCTGAATTTCTGCTACTAATTACAAGTAATCAAATATCCTGTTGTTTATTTTTTCCCCCCCTCGCTCTCTGAATATCCCATACAGTGTTGTTGCGGTATATTCGGTCATCTTTCGTACCTGATACTGCAACCAGTTCTTATGGAGCTATTTAAATCACTATTTAAATACTGTGTAAATTCCAGTGATGCCAAATCTAAAATAACCTGTTTGAAATATATAAATAGCGTCGTATTGCTACAGTTGGAGCCCCTGTAATAAAAAGACCCGAGCCGTCCGCCATTTTGAATCTTACGGAACTGGAGGATTAGCAAGCGCAATGCCGGTTGTGTAAAGCATGAAATGTTTTAATATTGAAGACTGTGCAGTAACACTCATAACCTTTAAATTATTTGATTGCACTGGAGTAAATAAATGTTTTTTATTTTCTCAAGAATCATTTTACCTTCAGATAAAACGATTAAGTCAAAATTTGGTGATTCAATCAATTTGGTGCAGATTTAAATTTAATTAATAATCGTAAAAGATGCAATTAAAATATACATCACGTGTCGTAAACAACAAATACTATGAATTGTTTAAATAAGGGGATTAAACACTTTTAAAAAAAATTCATATTACAAAAAAAAAATTATCACAGCAGGTATTATAATTGGCAAATCACTTTTATTTTAATTTCTGCTTAATAACAGCAGACTTAGATTCAAAATATACAGTATATTCTTGTTTTCATAATGACGTCACCGCCAAGTCCCCTACAGCATTCTCCCACAGTCTCGCCTGCGATGGATCCCTACTCGTTATTATAACGTACTAGTTGAATGTCCAGCGTTGCCAGAGTTGTCATAATTAAGTACTTGTCACATAAGTACTTTAAGATTCTTTCCTTCAACTGACATTAAATCGTTTACACAATTCTATTGTTATTGCATTTATTTTAAAAAATACACTGATTTAGGACATGGAACGTTTTTCGTTAGCAGAACTAGATTAAAAATGGCGGACGGTCCGGGTGGGTCCTTAACTGCACTGGTTCATAAAATCATGACGTCACCGCCAAGTCCCCCTACAGCAGTCTCCCACAGTCTCGCCTGCGATGGATCCCCTGCTCGTTATTATTACGTACTAGTTGAATGTCCAGCGTTGCCAGAGTTGTCATAATTAAACTCAGCGACGTCCATAACCCCTGGATTCGACTCCAATGTCGGTTGTATTCGCGTTATTTTTATGTAATGCCCCATCCAAAACGGGCTCCCTTCTCCCCCCCCCAGTGGGGGTTGAAATTATACACTAAAATATCTGGACAAAATTGCCAACTCATTGATTCCCCCCCCCAAAAAAAATTTTCGGCGAAAAGTATCGGTTGTTTGAAAATTTACACCCCTGCCTTTAGGGATGATAGTTGTGTATAATCCACATAATTTTTGCTTCCGGTTCGAAAGTAACACAAATTTGCTTCTCGGGTTTATATTTGTATGCGGAACATATACACATACATACATACATACTTACAAACAAACAAGGATATTTTATTTATCAGGAATCATGGAGCTGAAAAAAACCTTAGTTGATCTTGGTAACCGATTTATTTTAATTGACGTTATGAAAGGTTTTTTTTTCCCCTCTCTCACACATGAGGACCAACTGGAAAGTGCAGCCCCTCTCACAATCAATCCTGACAACAATACAACTGCTTTGCGACAACAATGTGTCACCGACGTGAGTGCATTAGCGCTGTATAATAAAAAAAATCCATATTTTTCCCACTCGTGAATTTTATTTTTTTTCCTTCCTCCCCCCCTCTCTCAGAGAGAAAGTAAAAAAAAAATCCTTGATGTCGTTGAGCTGTGCTGGAACCGTACATAAATTGTTGTGAGTGAGGATGCGCGGTGAATAACATATTGACAGGGTTTCAAAAATAATTAACGGGCGATACAATGCGGTCTCGCACGCAACCCTCGTAATCTGTAAACAATGCAAAGCCCGCCCCCCTCCACCACCCCCCCGTTCTCTGGCTGCAGATAAAAACCAACCCCAACCCCTACTCATCGTTCGACCACAATGGCATCCTCGCCACAAAGCTAACATTAATAACTGACAACTGCAACGCCCACAGTCGGATAAATCGCATTCCTTCTTCTTGCCTTGTGGTGGTGTCTCTGCTTCTGCCTCCGTCTTTCTTCCTTATCCTTACTTCTCTCCGAAGTACCTTAGCCTTCTCTCTTTATTATTTACGACGTTTTCCGTACATCAAAAATTAAAAATTAGTTTCAATTACGAATATTGAATTAGTTTTGCACTTAATATTCGGCTGCATAAAAATTATTCAATTCAATTCCTAGACCTCATTTTATGCCGGCGCCATGTTTATGTGGCAACGATCGTGACTGACGCGTGCTATAGTGCGGAATGGAGCGGCAAGTGACGTAGAGGAAAATCTGCCCAACCACAACTACAGAAAAAATATTAATAAGCGCGTCTGTCGCAACGTAGCTCTTTTCTAATCCATCCCTCAGTTGCATCCCTCTCGACGTTCCATTAATTGTATTATCCTTCAAAGTAAGGAATTACACGTAATTTAATTAATCGGGCATCCCCCGTCCAGCTCCTTTTCTTGTTGTTGTTGTCAGTCCGCGGGCAACCCGTTGTAGTTATTTATGCACATCGTGGTTAAGACTCCGTGAGCCACCGCAATCGCACTGTGGAGAAGAATTTTTGTACTTCACGTTTGTTACCGCAAGGGTTGAAGGGGGATGGAAGGTGGGTTTCGCCCCCACGCCGCCGAAGAGATTAACGACCAGCGTGCCTTTGAAATACAGTTTGGTTTGGCTCTACAGACTGTTCGAAAAGCTCGGACGAGACAGGGGATAAATAAATAACACCCCCTCCCCCGCTCCCCCCCCAAAAAAAAAGAACAACCATGTTCTCCCCCACAGACGAAGTGAACTACATTGCTGACCGTGAGAGTAGTATTTCTTTACTGGAAGTACAAGGAAGATAAGAAAATAAATCGGATCTAGTGGATAATTTGGTACTTCCGAGAGTCGAAAGATTTTTATTATGGGTAATTTTCCGCAATGTTGTTTGTAGACAATTGGAGGACAATGGGAGTAGAAAATAACACAATATATATGCAAATATAAAATAAAGTTTTAATTTAACGTCTGTTTTTGAATTATTAAACCAAACGCCGACGTTTCGATACCTTTTTGTACATTCTTCAGGTATTTTCCAAATTAAAATTATAAACCAGCAATGGTTTTAACCAGTTATTAAATTCACACAGTTTTGGAAAAATACATGTTTTGCTACATTCTTGTTACGGTTAAGTGGATTATTGTTATTACCTTTAATAGGTCAAATATATAAACAAAAGTATAACAAAATTATTATTAAAGGCAAAAATTAAATAAAATAATAATAATAATAATAATAAAATAAGTCTTAGAAATTTGTCCTGAATATTTTGTTCAGTTTCCACACTTCACTAAAGAAAAATATAGACATAAACTTATATAATAAACTTATATAATAAACTTATATAATAAATAAATATAATAAAATATAAATATAATAAAAAAAATTCACGAATTTTATATTTTATTAATATTTATTTAATATTAATATTTATATATTATTCTTAAACTTTCCTTCTTGGAAAATTCTCTTGAAACACTGCTGCAACTAATTTTTTTTTTCCAATCGCCTAAAGATCTGTTTAGGAATCAGAATTTTTCCCCTACGCCGGTTCTTTTTGTTTTTAAATTTTATTCCCCTCTGTATGTCCTTCTAGGCTTTTTTTTACCCGTATATGATTTAAATAGAGAGGGCAAATTCTATCTTTCTTCCGCCGGCTGGCTGCCAAATATTCCCAGCCTGGTTTCTCTATCTTTTCTCGCCCATGACCAGGTCCCCCCCCCCCCCGCCGCCGTATTACAAATTTTGCTGGCCCTCCCTCTCAGACTGAGTATTATTATTAACACTTCCGAGATAAATAATGATATGAAATAAGGTGTTAAGGTATAATTTTAAATATTCATCTACATACTGCCAGAGATATTACAATGTAATGAGACGCCTCTGCTTTCTGAAAATTTCATTCGGTATAAATAATTTTTTTTTTGGGGGGGGGGTTAAGACCGTTCTCAACTTCCGGTTTGTTTTTAATTGCCTTATTACAATCTAATTGCCCAGTCCACGTTCCACAAACTACGGTAGTAGTAATCACCAGATGAGATTAACCCAGGGAAGGAATTACGGAGTTTAACAGTGACTGGAGTCAAAAGTTGGCAATCAGGCTCAAAGGACCCAATTCTGTTTGTGGTGCAACACAGTTGTGTTTAATTACATCCAGAGCAAACAGACAGTCATATATATACATTTTTTTTAGTCCTGTAAAGGAACAAGCAAGAACCAGCATCCATTATAGTTCATAGTGTTGACCCAGTTCCTCCAGTTTAATCTCTATGGGGCTCTTTTTTTATGGGTGGGGGGGAGAGTCCTTCCCGCACAGAGCTCTAGTATTTATTATGCAGAAATGTTGTGGATTAAAATGATGGTAAATGACGTCTTTTCAAGTATGAAAGCACCATTTAAGGATGTAGAATCGCTGGAAACATGTCTTATGTGACCTCGTTATATATAATCTACTTAAAAGGTGGGGAGGAAAGTCAATTACAGTATTCTACACTGAAAAATTAAATAAACTGTTAACAGAACGGTACATAGACGGGAAAAAAAAAATTTCTCGTTTATTATGTTGAACTGTTTTAGTAAAAAAAAATTTTCGTGCTTTTATATATAACTAAATTTTAGTTCTAATATATAGAGACGTCACGGTACTCCAAATGTCTTTTATTTATTATTGCCCGAGATGTCATTTATCTGTAACCCCCGATATGACTCCAATTTCGGTTGCTTTTGTGCTATTTTTATGTAACGCTCCTCGAACCCTATCCCTACATGTACTCCCCTCGCATGCCGAAAGGGGTTGAAATTATACACAAAAAACATCAGTAGAAATACAATCAATATAATTAACCCTGAAAAATATTGATTCAACGCAAATATCTGCCGTGTTTAAATGTTCCGAAATTGCCACCCCGCTACCCCTGCATCTACGGGATAAATGCCAAATTGAATGTCTCAACTGAAATCAGTGACATCCATAACCTTCGATTTGACTCCAATCTCGGTTGTATTCGCGTTATTTTCTTGTAAAGCATCTCCACCCCAAACCATAAGGATGCCCTTTTCTCAGGGTGTAGGGGATGAAAATTATATTCAGATAACATCGGTAGAAACACTATCAATATCTTTCACCCCTAAAAATATTTATCCAAATCTAATATCGGCTGTTTTTGCATGTTTAAGTATTTCCACCACCGTCCATCCCCGCTTCTGGGGGTGGTAGACGCGTCTCACCGCTACAGTGTTTGTTTTCTGGTCGCAAAGAACACGTGTACGAAATTTGGTGAAATTAGCTGCACCGGTGTAGATATGTATAAGGAACATACAAATATATATAAATACATACAAACAAACAAACACTCTGCTTTATTTATTAGAAGATGTAAGTAAAAAAAAAAGGAAAACACCGCAAGATTTTTTTTTATATATCACGTCCTCCCATGACGTGGAAACGTCATCCATAAATTTCTTCAATCGTGGCATAGTCAGGCCACACGACACTACCTTCATTGTTACTTAAGCAAAGGAGGATTTTACGACGTTGCAACAAGTCGATTTCGTGGCGACGTTGCCGTTTTGACTTAAATAAAAGGGACAGAGAATCCCTTTGCAAATTTAAATATACACTCCATTTTGTATACGTAGTTTTAAAAAACATCAAGATGGCGGTCGGATTTTTTTCCAGAATCATTAATCCTGATTATAAATATTACGGGGGGGGGGGGAATTTCGTAATGAAAATTTCAGCGAGGGATGGAGGGTGGGGGGGGGGGTTTAGTTTGCGGTCTACCTCTTCGGATATTAAATCTACATAATTTTAGTAAATAATGTTATTAAAAACCAAAATTACAATTTGTTGTTTGACTGTTCGTAAAACGTTACAATAAGCAGCCAGTTAAAAATAAAAAAGACCTGGAAGTGAACTTTATTAGTCACAGGAAACGTACTGAGCAATTTCTTTCCGCTTATGTGACGTCATAATTTCCTTAGAAAACTCTTCCTCGCCGATGTTAAGATAATATTGTAGACTTTGAAGTTGTCGACAAACTCACCCCCTCCCCCTTCCCTCCCCCCCTCCCGCCCTCTTCAACGTCTCGGGCTTTGCTGGATAATTAGAATAATTTTCCCTTCGAAGCGTTCATGGAATTCTCCAAGTTTGAGGAACATTTAACAGCGAAAGTCAAGAAGAGCGTATCAAGTGATCTCTCGGGTAATTTTAAGGATCTTTCGTGTTTTTTTTTTACGGAGAGTCTTGGGGAAAACTCGTTAAATATTTGGTTCCCCTTTAGAATCCACTGTGCTTGGTTTGTGATTCACAGGCCATAAGAAAAATATTTTAAATCACATCTCCCACCCCCTCTTAAGTAAAATTAAATAATGGTTGGCAATTTCCTTCATTTAATTCGTCTTACAAGTCCTGAGAAACAGCCAATCTGTCTCCCTTTAACATTTAATGTATTTAAAAAATTTCCATACTTGAAAAAAAAACGTGGTAGAAAATTGTCGCTTCCTATATTTTAGGAGGGGGGGGGGGTTGTCATTGCAATGGCCTTTTAAAAAAAAATTCTATTCTAGTTTCATTTAACAGTTTAATATTAAAGGTGTTTTTAAAATTTCTCTAACGATTTTGTCCTCGTTTGTTATAATCCTTCCACTTTTATTTTATTTTCCTATTTTTGTTTTGAAATTGTCTTCTTTTATATACGAATTTTGATTGCGTATTTAGAAGAAGAAGAAGGACGATGACTGTAGCGCAGTGTTTCACAAGCGGGAATTAATTAATTTGGGGTGATTTTATTTTATTTTATTTTACCAAAAGAAGTATCGTGAGCTTATAACATTCTCGGTTTCAGTCTCGCGAAGGTCAACGCTCGCACCGGATTTACTCACAGAAACGGAAACAATCGCAGCGCCGCGGCAATCCCTTTCTGCAGATTAAAATATTGTGAGTGTCTGACATAGGCTAATCTTTGGTCACAAGATTTTAGTACGTTCATGGCAAGACGCTCCCACCAAAATGGCAACATCGCGAACGGGTCCTCCCACTAGGGCCTAAATTTGTTAATTTTTTGCTACATGAGGGTGATCCACATTGGGCAAATCCCCTTTAATAGCATAGGAAGGGATTTGAAAGGTTAGAGGAAGGTTGCCCAGGGTTAACTAGGGCCCCCGGGCTATATTTTAAGGATCCTACCCGGCATTCACCTAAAGAAATGCAGGGTAAACCCTAGGAAATCCTGCATCAGGTAGGTCGGGCATTGGGTACTTGTCCTACGCCCTTCCGATAGCGGGAGAGGAGTTTGCTGTAAGGACGCAGCATTACCTTCTCCGTGCCTCGACCAGTTTAGGAGGCAGCTGGCCGACTATTCCAATGGGAATAGCGGACAACTCTTACCGTATGCCCAAGGTCTATGACCCCGGAACATACAACGTCTCAGAACAGGCCGAGGTGCCTCGGCTTGTGGGAACCTTAGTTCAAAAACGGAGAGGAAAAGGCATCCCCAAAGGTAGCCCCTTCGTATCTCTCCTAAAAGGTTCGACCTGCGAGAGGACATCCCTCCCAGGTTACCTGCGAGAGAATTCTCCCGCAGGTCTCTTCTAGCCGGCAGAAGGGATGCAAATCTGATTCCTCTTGGATTAAATAAGCAGCAGAATCCAAGACTCTGTGGGGAGAAATTTTGGTAAACCGAGGTGTAAAGGGGAATTTGTGGAGGTTATGGAAAAATTGGTTCTGGATAGTTAGTTAGGTTTTTGTTTTTTAAGGTCGTATAAGTTGGTGTTTGGAGGATTTAGGGAGTTTCTGAGGAACTTATGGAGACCTTGGAGGTTTGCAATGTCCTGCTGTCGAGAGCTTGTAGGTCAGCTGGGTGACCATTCTCCAGGAAATACGAGGCATTCCAGAGTCCGCCCGAGCCACCTGAGAAGTCTACAGACCTACTAGACCTCCAAGTGGTAATTGCGTTTATATAAGGAAACATTACAGTAGTAAGAAATTCGAAAGTGGGATTGAAAAAAAAATATTACGATTGAGAGACCAAAAGGTAGTGGGAAAAGTTCAAATTAGGGTCGATACATTTTAGATATCGTTAAAAACGTCATGCGGAAAGTATTTAAGGGAACCAAGGGGTTCGCAAGTGCAACGGAGGAAAAGGTTTCCGACAAGCCGATTCAAAACACGATGAGGGGTTATTTTTACAGGGGGGCGGCGGATAATTTCTCCTCCTAATTAGAAACAATCTGATAGCGTGAGGTATGACCGGCAAGAATTTCGCTGCATCTCTGTGGCCTCGGAGGAGCAGAAGCATTCCTGGAATATCTCCGCTCGCCTGCAGCGAGGGAGCTGCACTTTGCCAAGAGGGAGGGAGAGAGAGTTGCCAGACTGATGCAGATCAAATATTCCCGGAGCTCGTAAGCACTAATGAAATAAGCGAGGAGAGCACAAACATGCACGCACGGGCACACGCGAGAGGGTAAATAAACTCTCAAATCTGCTAGAAAGAGAGGGGGGGGAGAGAGAGAGAGAGAGATCGAGAGACGGGAAGAGAGCGGAAGAAGAGACACAGGAGAGGAAATAGGGACCAGCAGCTTACTAAATTCTCTGCTTGCAAGCACTCTAGATGGCGGAATACTAAAAAAAAAATCACGAGTACGAAATTTATGACTGTATTCACCTTTTATAGTCACGCAAAGTGATTTAATTCCAGAGTCTCCTTCACTTACGTATTCGATTACGTCAACCTATTTCTATAAAGTATTTTCTAATTCAAGTATTTTGTAACGAAATTTAGTGAATGAAATTATTATTGATATATTTATTCTCCCTTTATATTTCCACCCAATGTGTATTAATTAACTTCATTAAACCCCCTTAATTAAAATGTATTTAGAAGATTCTCCACTAACCGCCTTCCCTTCTATTTCTCTGACCAATCAGAGTTCAATATTTTCTTTTAGCGCCAATCCGGGCTCGACCTTCAATTAATCTCTCATTGGACGATTGTCGTCTTCATTAGTCTGACCATTCACGTAACACCTGAGTTTACTACAACTGCGGGGGAAAATGTCGTTGCATCTCAGTGAATTATTGATGATTGTTTTTTATATATATATATATATATATATATATATATTTATTTATGAGTGCCCGGCGTTGCCCGATATTTCATTTATCCATAACCCCTCGATTTGACTCAAATCCATGTAGCTTTTTTCTTTATTTTTTATGTAACGCAACTCGAAACCCACCCCTAAACGAGTTCACCTCCCATTCCAAACTGTGTTGAATTCATTAACCCTGAAATAGTTTATTTCGACGAATATATCGCCGTTTGAACATGTTCCAAATTTGCTAACCCCCCCCCCCCCCCGCTACCTTGGATTAAACAAAAAATCAGCCGGTTACATTGTTTGTAAAATTCTCACCCACGGGCACCACAACCCCTGGGGATTAAATGGCCAATTTAATGCCTAATTTAAACTCACCGTCATCCATAACCCTGTATTTGACTCCAATCTCGGTTGTATTCCCGTTATTTTTCTTTGTACAAAGATTCCACCCCCGACCGCTGAGGGTGATCCTTTCCCTCTGTTAAAAGAGGTTGAAATTATACTCATATAACATAGGTAGAAACACTAACAGTCTTTCTGATCCCTAAAATTATTTATCCGCCTCAAATATCGGCTGTTTTAGCATGTTTGAATATTTCCACCTCCTCTCGTGGTTGTGATGGTGGTAGACGCGTCTCACTCTGACAGTGTTTTTTTACCGGTCGTAAAGAACACGTGTACGAAATTTGGTGAATTTTTCTCCACCGGTATAGATTTGTATAAGGAACATACAAATATACATACAAACAAACAAACACTGTGCTTTATTCATCAGATTAAATTTTCATTTTTCAATATAATCTCCGTCCTTTTCCACAGTTTTTGTCCACCTTTTTAAGAAGATCATCGTACTTCACTGCGGTAAAAAAAGCGTGGTCTTGCTGCCTAAGCCGTCGACGCTAACGGTGTTTGCCCCTTCTGCTTGGATATAGCGACGAATCCATCAGTGCCGAACAGTGGTGGCATACACTGCTGCATCACCCTACACATGTTTCAGCCTTTCATGACTGCGTATTTAAGGATTCAATCACAGGCCGCGCTGTCTAATACGTACGTCAATGTCAGCCATTTTGTAAGAGGGCGCAGTGCAGCCTGCTGTTGACTTACAAAGTTGTTACTGCGGGGGATTTGGAGAAGAATGTTTGAGCAATCACCCCAAATTCATAACTTTTCACTTTACTAACTTATTTAAGGGTGAATTATATACAGAACCACCCCTGGTATTGACTCAACTGAGCTTATATAATAAACTGAGATCCATGATAAAACTGTAACCCTTTAAAAAAGCATTAAGAGTAAACATTACCGGAGAAAACATTCCTCTCACGGTTCCCCTGGGTCGGTAGTGAATTTTTTTTTATCATTTCAGAACCGTTTTTCCAGTAATAGGATGGAAGTGAATTTATGCCGCTGGCATTAAAAGATTAAATATACATCCGTGTCGTCATTAACAGTTTTTATCTCCACTCTATACGGACTAAAAATCCACTCCCCCCCCCCCCTCCACCCGGAATGGTATGTCGACTTGGTATTATTATACCATTTTTATTTGCCCAGTTCCGCCAGAGCTTTCCACCAGTAACAACCCAGCCGCAGTTGAATTTAATTAGGGTTATATTGGGGACGTTAACACTGGATGTAATTATATTGAATATGTTTTGTGGCCACGGGTGTTTTTGGAGGTTGTCGTGGAAGGGTGGGTGGTGGTGGTGGTGCATTGGACGAGATTAGCAGCGACTATAAACCCCTGAAACATGTTCTAGTGACACACAGATCGGGAAATCGGGCCGGAGAACCATAACAGTAAATCAGGGGGGGGACACGCGGGGGGGGGGGAGGATGAGACAGAGAGAGAGAATAGTTAAAGAGAGAAGGGATGGGGAGAGGGGGCGGCGCGGATTGTACGTGGACCAGTAGCAGCAGCAGAAGCCTTTTGTGTCTGCTTTCTATCTCACACACACCCTTGTTTCGATCCCTCAATAGCTGACCCACATTCGGAGGAACCTCCAACTCCCCGGGTCCCTATTCTTCCTTAATCTCTCCCGCTGTAAAACAGCGGCCAAAGGGTCCTCGAAGCCAACTGAAATTAAAATATAATCTCCCTATCAGGATTACAAAATGGTTGACGAAGGACGAGTTGCTCAACAAACATGACTTGAGATATGGCTGTATCTAGTTCTCGTCTCTAAGCGCTTAGAGCTTGACATCGTCGTTATATCGTAGTCCTTATAGGTGTGTTTAATCATCCGCACGCATCGTGGCTACGTCGATCCTCAATCTCCCACCACCCGCCTTCATTCCTGACTCGTACTATAAAACGATGCGATTTTTTTCCCGTTACGTCAGTTGTACAAAGAATAATGAAAAATGTTATCGAAAGCAGAACGTACGAGTATCGCAAATTCGATAATCTCGATGGTGCAAGCTTCATCAATCATTTCTAATTTTTTTTAAAAAAATGTTGCAAACCTTAAGAAGATTATCCTTATCGTTATAAAATATAAAAGTCCCTCTAAATCACGTACTTAACTCATTCCTTGGGCCCTTTTTCATCTACCCCGGTTCCTCATGAATCGCTTTACAACTCCATCGCCTTCAACTACCTGTTTATTATACCCTAAAATTACCAACTGTTGTGTTTTTTATTTTATAACCCTATAACCTTCCGTTGCTAAATTAATCCCATATCTCAAGTTCACTAAAAAAAATTTTAAAATCATCATCCGTCTTAGTTACTCCGGCATTTCCCGATGTTCTCCTTTTAAAGTATTCATTACCACGCCTGTCGACCAACTACGTATTAACGGAATATTGATAAACACGTAACAACCCCCCAGGAATATTCAAAGATCGTCACACACTCGATACAATTTTTTTTAAAAAAACACACACACGTATAATGTACCCCTTTTTTCTTTAAAAAAAATATAATCCTATCATTTTTTTTAAGAGAGAGATTTTCCACGCGAGTGTAAATTGCGTAGTTCCAGTAAAAAAAAAGTCTGGACACATAAAACAGTCCTTCTGTAATATATTTTTTTTACATCAAGGAACACGAAATAAATCTTATAAAGGAGACGTGCAGTGGGTTTAAATCAAAAGCAGACAAGTTTACCACAACGAACTCAGAGAGCGGTAAAATAAAATAAAAATGTCGCCCTACAGGCGTGCAACGTTGAACAAGCTGGCTTTTCCCCTCCCCTTCCCCTGTCCCCCCCCCCCCAAAAAAATATATCCACATCAAGCTAATATAATGCGGCCACCCTCCCCCTCCCCCCAACCCCCCCAAAAATTTCCCGGATTCCGTCCTACTGTTTGGATAAAATATAACACAACGTTTACCATTCTTCTGAAATGAGGAAATACGGCAATGGCATGTTTCGGTGTTTCTTTGATTCAACAGTTATTTTTTTAAAAAAAGAATTAAAACACTATAGATCACGAAAATCAAGTAAAAATTTCCTCCGATATTATATATATATATATATATATATATATATATATATATATATAAAGTTACAAACGTTGAAAATAACTCTTGTGGACCTGCTTGGTTGAATTCAAAACCGTTGTTTTCAATATCTGGGCCCCAAAAATAAAATGAGTGACGTCACAGATTACTGACGTAATAAAATCACTCCAGTCGAGAAAAAAAAAAGGCTAACGAGGACTACGTAAGTGGCCAACTGTGGTTTCTAATAAATTATATGAAAAAATCAAGAACATTATAGGCAATTTGTATTATTCAAATAAATCATTACAATACGTTTAGCCTACTAATTTTGGACATCATCAGGTGATTTTAATGTACACACACACACACAATGAGGTTAGACGTCCAAATATAAATTTATTGCCATGAAACGGGGAAAAAAAATCTGTGACATAAAATTTATATAATTTTAATATCTATAAATGTGCACACATTTATCTATTACCTGATGAGGTCACGAAATAGTGGACGAAACGTCGTAATACTGTGCTTCAGTTGAACAAATACAATGTTGTTGTTTTTTTGTTTTTATTTCCCCAAGATTCAATTCCGCTGTTTTATCGATTTTCTCTCCGCGAATCGAATCGTGTAGGAATGAATCGACTACGTTACTATCGATACCATCTCGTCGGAGAACATTCTCCCAAAAATATAAGATAAAATTTCAGATCGTAAATTATGACACATGTACCCTTATTTTGATTATTAAGTTGTACTGGACGTGTACGTCGATATTGTAATAATCGACTTTTAAAACTCGATAAGTATCGATATTTAAAATTGCTTAAACTGTTAGTGTTCTAGAATTTTCGATCTCAACACTTTTTTATCTTGTATTCATATCGTACTTATTCTTAAATAATTAAATATATATATATATATATATATATATATATATATATATATATATATATATATAGGCTAACATTTTTCTTTTAAGTTGTTATAAATTTAAATGATGCAATTATAATACAGCAAAGTTATTAAATTATAATTTTTACATAGATTTATTTAATTTAATTGGCCACTGCACGGTGGGAATATTAAAAAATAAATAAATATAATTACTTACCAGTGACATAGGCATAAAATAAATATAGAAATGAGGATAAAAAAAATAGAGTTTAAAAAATATCTTTGCTCGTTTCACTTCACGACTCTGCTTTATTACGTATTTAGATAAATCCCGAGAAATCATACCCTTATTTTAAATATAACTTCACTTCACTTCACTTAAATTCTTATTAAAATTACGTTTAACCCCCTATGATATGAGATTAACCTTCTCTTGAATGGTGCCATATTCTGTGGAATACCACAGTTGCTGTTCCAATCACGAAACGAAAATTTCCCCCTATATCAGTTCGCCGATTCCTCTCCCTATCTTTCCCGAATGAAGTGGAAGTTAAAATAAAACTGTTTTTTTTTTAAGTTTCTCCAGGCCGACTCGTTTTTATGTGCGCTGAATAATCCACAAAGCCTAATCCGTATCGTTCTATTTTACCAAAGACTATAAATTATTTTCCGTTAGTTTACCAGGTAATTTCAATTCACGTTGTTTTAATTATATCCAGTGCCCCTAGTGTGTTAAATCCTTCCTATACGGATCCCCCCAGCGAATACTCAGTATTACGACGTTTCGTCCACTATTTTGTGACCTCATCAGTTAATAATAGCATATACTCTAGGACTGGTCGCAACTA
Organism: Zhengitettix transpicula; assembly: GCA_037074705.1. Classification (NCBI taxonomy): domain Eukaryota; kingdom Metazoa; phylum Arthropoda; class Insecta; order Orthoptera; family Tetrigidae; genus Zhengitettix; species Zhengitettix transpicula. The sequence continues at coordinate 60,206,529 of CM073596.1, read as the reverse complement.
AAGTCCTTGGTGTTTCTGGAGCTTATCTTTAAACTTCTCCTTACGAATATGCTATTGCATATATATCTATTAACTCGTCCCCTAATTATTAAAATTCACCCCTCAACAATTTTTCTGTTTAGCAAAGTTTGGATTCAATTATTTTCATTTTATTATGCAAAGATCACTTGAATATATATTATAAAATAATTTAAGTCATTACTAAATAAACTATAATTGAAGGTCATTTGCTTTTATTATTGATAATAATCACAGTCCTCAGAGGTGGTGTCCACGTCGCAAGTTTCCCGGACGAAATCAGTCTGAAAGGCTAAGTAAGGACCAGGATGCTGAGGATAGGACGGGGACAACGCCACCCCCCCCCCTCCCCTCCGAATCCCATTACCCCGTGACAAGGTTCCCTCCCCCACCCCCAACCCCCACAATCTGGTCCCGATGTTTACCCGATCTCCACCCAAAGTTTAATTAGTTCCCTTGCACTGTGGTCGACCTAATGAACCTCTTCGCCCCCTTCCCCAATTTTGGATCTAAGGCCCTATTGCCTAATAGAATTCCTTTAAAAGAACATATGGGGAACAAAAAGAAATAATAAACATTCCGTAGGCGAACCGGTATCAAAACCCTTTCCAATCCACAAGCGAATTCCCTTCGCTCGATATTAGAGGAGAGTTTCCACCACCTGGATCACTGCGACCCCACAGCAAACCGCTTCTCCCGCCATCCAGGGAAGGGCGTCGGACAAGTACCAAATGCCCTAACTACCTGATGCTGGTTTTTCTAGAGTTTTTTCCGTTTTATCCCGGGTAGGATCCTTAAACCATAGCCCGGGAACCCTGGTTAACCCTTTGGCTACCTTCCTCTCCCTTTCCGCATCCCCCCTTTCACTCCCTTTCCTATGCTATAAGAGGGGAGTTGCCACTATGTGGATTACCCTATACATAGCCTGTCTACACCTTTATTTTTTTTAAAAAAAACCTCTGTCACTCTCAACAAAAAAAAATAATATATAAATCTGAAAAATCTATTAGTTCTAATTTTCAACATATTTTTAACGTCTGTAAGGACCAACTTTCTCGAAAGTGCGGATCACCTTGAACCTTCATAATAATAATAATAATTTGTGTCTTAATTTCAAGAACACAGCAATCGAATATTAAATTAAAAACGATTTAATTCTAACCAAGTTCACTGGATTAAAAAAAAAATACACAGTGCAAAATTGATGCCACTGTAGTTAATATTTTTTTTTATATATAAATCGCATCTAATTTTAGGTTAAAAAAGACTTGAGAAATTAACGATCAGGCTAACAGACCGAAAAAAACAACAGAAAATAATTTTTGTTTAATAAAAACGATTAAGACTACTGTATGTATCATAATATTAGTATTATAAATAATTAAAACCCTGTTTTTAATACAGTCACATAATTTCAACGTAAAATAGCCCGTCAGGAACTTTAGGTTATTCTAAACATAATCATATATAAAATTAATACGTACATCTTTGGAAATAAATTATCTGTATACCTATATTAATATATTACGTCACAGAGCTTTAATTGTATTTTACATTCCTGATAATTTAATTAAAATATTTCTGACATTGCTTAGTGGTTAATGAACAAGCTCTCTGACTATCGCAGTCGTGATGTATCGACCCGCAACTACTTCCATATCGATATATCAAAGATATCGCTTGGAGACTAATAATAATTGCTAATGCTTCAACTGAAATTCTAATTTATACAACTTCCAAGATTTTTGCGTAATTCTCACCAATATCAACTTTGTTTTTTTCTGGTTTTTCATAGAAATTTTTATTATTTTTGTAAATTTATATGGATTTTAATTTCTTTTTTCTTTTATTCATTGCACGTTATCAACGTTAATGTTTCATTACTTTGTTATGCATGGAAAATTTGTTTTCAAATTTGGTTTAAGATTATTTTTATGGTTATATATTCTTGTTTTTTAATATTAGTTGACGTATCTCCTGTGTAAATTTATTTGCACCCATTACAATCTATCTGGTAAACTTTATTTTCAGATTTAGTTATATATTTAAATTCTTTAAACAGTTTTGGTTATTTTTTCGGTTCAATCTATCGATATGATTAATTATTAAGTTTTATTTTATGTTTGTATTAGCAACGTTTTCTGTTTTTTTTCTTTTTCATAAATGGTTGAAAGTAACTCATTAGACCTATCGTTAATTTTTTTTGGATGTTACGTTTTTCATTACTGACATTAATTAGCGTTGCTGTTTTATTGACATTTTCTGTATTATTTAACTTAGGGGATAGAAAACATTTTTTATGTAGTAATATTTTAATTTTTAATTGTTTTTGAGGTCCTTAGCATGAGTTAATTTTACTCCTTTGCTATTAATATTCATAGCTTCATAATATAGGGGGTGGTTTGATTCGTAGTGTCCACCGTTATTAATTTTTTAAACCATTCAGTAGTAATAATATTACCGTTATCCCTCAAGACAGTTGAATCTAACTAATTAATCTACGTAATATTATTTTGTTGTTGATTGAAATAAGTATATAGGATTAATTTGGGGTATTTCCAATGGCTTTCTTTTAATTATATAATAAAGTACTAATTTTTTCAATATTAGTAGATAAGCAACCCCCGGTTTATTTGTTTGTAATAATTGTTTACAAATGTAAAATACGCGTAGTGTAAACAAACATAGGACTAGAGAATTAATTTGGAGAAACTGGACATGTTGTGCATCAGTCAATTGTCAACGGGCTGCTAATAGATAATTATCTAGCAGGTCAATTAAGAACCAGGTCAAAGAAAATGAAAGTTGGACCGCGTTTCTCCCTTAACTTCATTACCTGTAACTACCAGCACCGTTAATTGAGCCAAGTTATTATGTTCTGTAGCCATACCACATGCAATCTTCCGTTAGCCTTAGAACGTTTGAGATCAATTCCACATCACGTTCGTGGAGGTTTAATTAGCTTTTCTCCTGTTAACAGCCGCACAACGACGACTACGGGGGCGGGGGACGGAAGCAATCATAATTATTACGGTCTATTTCTGTAGTTCGTCACCATCAGATTTCCGTGATTTTTACCCCAATACATCCGTCTCACTCTTTCTTGTAATCTGTTTTTTTTCTTCTCTCTCTGTATCTTTTTTCTTGCTTTCTGTCTGTGTCACTGCTGTAAATTGCTTGGCCTCGTGGTAAGGTGGGGGGGGTGAGGCGTGGGAGGGTTGAAATCCCCCCTGCACAGCCATTTACAGTAAGCCACCATGGCGTGCGTTCCCCTAGGCACGCTTCCTTCCTTCCTTTCCTTCAATGTGTCTACGTCGTCTCCATTAGCCCATGCATTATTTCGCGCGCGCTAGTTTACACAGTGCTGCCAACCACGCTGACGGCGGGGAATATATCCACTTAAATCCAAGGGATCAAATGTTGTCCCCGGAGAGGGACGAAAAAAAAAATAAGCGATCCAATTACTTGTGAGGGAAAAAAAATCTCACCCCGAGATCAAGAACAATTTAGGTTATCAATCTAAATGTGTGCGAGTCTTCCCCTTTACGGGAATAGAGTCTGGGATTTCCCCCCCACTAAAAACAGAGGATGATTTCAAGGATTCTTCATTAAAGTATACAATGAAAATAATGTATAATCTTCCAGCAAGAAAACGGTTTAAATTCCCTATAATTGATTTCTCTCTCTCTAACACACTCTCTCTCTCAACTCTCTCTCTCTCTCTAACTCTCACTCTCACTCTCTCTAACTCTAACTCTCTAACTCTCTCTCTCTCAACTCTCTCTCTCAACTCTATCTCTCAACTCTCTCTCTCAACTCTCTCTTTCTAACTCTCACTAACTCTCACTAACTCTAACTCTCTCTCTCTCTAACTCTCTCTCTAAGTCCCTATCTCTAACTCTCTCTCTCTAACTCCCTATTTCTAACTCTCTCTCTCTCTAACTCTCACTCTCTAACTCTAACAGTATACAGTGTTGCCAGGTTGCAACAGCCACGGCTTGCTTCTAAATATTCTTGAACGAATTATATACAAAATTAATAAAAAGATTAACAATATCAAATTTTAAGTCAGAAAAAAATTAATTTATTAATTAAATTAACAACCTCAACAAGTTCAACTTTAAAACTTAAAAAAAATTCCATATATTATTTTATGCTTATCTAAATTTTCAATAAACTAATTTAATTTTTAAAAAAATTGTTTTGCTGTTTTTGTATTCTTAAACTTGAACCTGATGAGGTTGCAAATTAATAGATGAAACGTTGTTAATTTAATTAATCAATTCTTTTTTTTCTTGACTTAAATTCGGCTTATGTCTATTTATTTATGTTTTCTCAATAGTCAGAATATATATCTATCTATAATACAACATTATTAAAAACAGTCGAACCTGAAGAGTTACTACAACGGGGTCGAAACGTCATAAAATTAATTTTTGCTAACTAACGTTACATTTTTCTGACTCAATGCCGTATATTTTCATCATTATAAATGTATTTGTTTTAAATTAATAACGTAGTGTCGAAAGTTTTAAGGAGCCAATTTCCTAATTAGGATATTTTAATTCAGCTAAATTTTAAATTTCAATTCCCCGACTTTCATATTCGCCAATTATGTCAGTCTTAGTAGTATTTAATCGGCACAAAATTAACGATCATAAATTAACAGACTAATTTTATTAATCAATTAGAATTGATTCTCCGTGAAATGAAAACAAGTTTCATTTATAACCTGACGAGATCAGCAAAGATAACTTTTATTACGTTTCTTTATTGCGCCAGTAAATCAGTTTGCAGTTTATTATTGTATTCCTGAAACGTATAACTTTTAAACTAATTAATCCTGGAAGGCAACATTCCCTCCCTCCCCCCAACCCCCCTGTACATATCGAATTCCGATATTCGTTGTGTCGACGTGCTTCTGGAACTTCTGAATTTTTCTGTCCCTCATTCACTTCTCTTTCGCCTCGTACTCTCCTCCTTTCTATGATTTTTCCTGACCCTTTCTTCTTTAATAACTGCATTTTTTTCCCTTCTCTTCTTATCATTCTCACTTCAGCACACTGTTTTTCTCTCCTTCAATTCTCTCACTATATTTTATTCTTTATTTTCCACAATTTTTAAATTATTATTGAGATTATGAAATACACTTTAAAAAGTCCTGCAAAGTCAAAGAAGAAACATTTTGTTTAAGTATTAATAATTTAACGTATATTTTCCAGACTGTGTACGACCACATTCACTCCATAATTCAACTGTCGACTGAACAGGAAAATAAAAAAAATCTACTCCCCCCCCCCCCCCGCCCCAATCTTTTGATCGAATTCTCTTGTATTTTTCTTCTCGTAAATTCTCACACACGTTGAAATTTTTTTTTAACGAGTCTTAAATTTTCCAGTTTTTTTGTTTGTTTTACTAATTTATTATCCTCGTATGTATATGTAATTTTCATATTAATTGTATTTTATGTCCTCTTTTACATTTGTAAGTTGAATTAAAAGTATCATGAAGGGACTTTCCTCTTACCCCTCTGGCGGACGTCCTACCAACAGAGCAATCCCTTGTCGACTGCAGGATATACTACTTGTATTTACCTTTAATTCAAACGAATTCTTGTTTTGTTTACACCTTCGATTCAAATCTAATTAATTTTCTTGTCTCTCATGTAACTGGGAGAATTGCAGGGGTTGTGTGACAAACCCGCGCGTCACTCGATGGCGTCACCAGACGAATACTAACCCGTCCCTGGTATATACAGTATACAAAAGCAATTAAATATTTAATTATTGTCGCACAACGATGCTAGTGACGTCATCAGACAAACACTATCCCGTCACTGGTATATACAGTATACAAAAGCAATTAAATATTAAATTATTGTCGCACAACGAAGCAGTGACGTCATCGGACAAGCACTAAGCCGTCACTCGTATATACATTATACAAAAGCAATTAAATATTTAATTATTGTCGCACACCAATGCTAGTGACGTCATCAGACAAACACTATCCCGTCACTGGTATATGCAGTATACAAAATCAATTAAATATTAAATTATTGTCGCACAACGAAGCAGTGACGTCATCAGACAAGCACTAAGCCGTCACTGGCGTATGCAGTATACAAAAGCAATTAAATATTTAATTATTGTCGCACAACGATGCTAGTGACGTCATCAGACAAACACTAACCCGTCAATCGTATATACAGTATACAAAAGCAATGAAATAATTAATTATTGTCGCACAAGGGAGCAGCGACGTCATCAGACAAACACTATCCCGTCACTGGTATATGCAGTATACAAAAGCAATTAAATATTAAATTATTGTCGCACAACGATGCTAGTGACGTCATCAGACAAACACTAACCCGTCACTCGTATATACAGTAAACAAAAGCAATTAAATATTAAATTATTGTTGCAGAACAAAGACCATTTTTCCGAAGCAGTAAAACTCCATTACACAAGAGAATATATTTCAGTTCAGATAAGACGGTGGTAACTTTTGTGGTGGTAGTCCTTTGGAAAACTTCTGAATTTCAAACGACTTTTAATTTTAGTCCGAGGCGAACCTGGTTCTTGCGTATAATTTTTTCCCTGTGCCAACGCGATCGGGCAAAGTTCTTATCAGAGCGGACATGACAAGTTGAAATTTTCTTCGGAAATAAAATAAAATAAAAAAATTGGAAGGGATCATTTGTCAAACGCTTTACCGGAAGATTTTATTGTACTCGCAAAGTTCTATTTTTTTTTGAGTCGACCACAACTTTTCTAATAACTCCCAACGCGAGAGGCAAGGTTCTACTTTGCATGAGGGGGTCATCCACGTGGTGCATCGTGGTGGTACATCACCCCTTTGTTACCACACGAAGGGATAGAAATTTAATAATAATAATATTTAAACCGGATGGTTCCAGATACATGAAGTATAACTAATGTCATAATCCTCCCGAGATTCTTCAACCAGAGAAATTGTTCTAAAGTCCAACTTTCATAAAATTCCTGAATATATAAAACGTTAAGATACAAATTAGAAGCTTTTAAAAAATATATTTTCCCCTCATTCTTTCAATTAAAATCCTGCTCCTGATATTTTAGTAAGCCAGAGCTCAGTTTAACACGAACCTTGGTTACGGCAACTTGGAAGTGTAATAAATGTGTACTGAAAACACTAACACCGTAAAAGGTAAGAGATGATAAATACAAGGGCATGATGAAAAGACCTTTCTGCTGTCTGTGTACATCGTTCCTAAGAATATAATTCATGATTTTAAAGAATGGCGTTGTTACTGCTTCTCCGACAGGCGGAGTTCCCAGCTGACGACAATGCTCCCCGCTCCACGTTGTCACCCTTCTTCAACTGCGCACCTCACACGACACTTGCTACATCTCACGACCCCAACACGTGAAGTTCCTCGTTACCCGTTCGAGAGCTATATATATATATATATATATCTAGAGAGAGAGAGAGACGCCCCTCAAAATACACGAGCTGAAGTCGAGCCAATGTGGTATTCAGCACGGAAAACTGTTAGCGATGATTTAATTTGCGCGTGTGAAGGAAGGAGTCTCGTTATTGGGTTAGCTCCCAGCAGCAACGGCTACCGTCCTTCCAACTGCTTTTCCTCGATGTAATGGCGACATCGTCCGACGTTAAACGAACGAGACTTAAAAGTGGCCGCTGGGTCAATAATTGCCCCAACGAAAAGGATACGTCGCGAATTAGTCTCATTCCGACGAGACTAACAATACGTTCGGAGGAAGGTAATTAGACACGAATGAAAGAAGAAAACTGGATACTCAGAGAATGACCGAGACAAGGGGATCGGTGCCGTTATATTGAGAACAAAAGTGAAAAAAAAATAAACAGATCCTAAGATAAATAAAACAGAATAGCTTAACCGAGCCGGAATAACAGAGCCACAAGGAAAGAAATGTAAGACGGAATGATTAAAGGAAAAATTCTTAAGACTGTAAAAAAAAACGATTTTTCACAAAGATAAGACAAATAGATACTATGACAGTAATCTCCAGAGAATGAGAAAGATACAAAGAGAAATACGGGAGAACTCGATAATTAAGATACATAAAAGAAATTAAAAAATCTGAATCTACTGATATAATCAGACACAGATTAAATCAGGAATATATATATATATATATTATTTTTTTTAGGGCAACAGGCTACATGAGGGTAATCCACAAGGTGGCAACTCTCCTTTAATAGCATAGGAACGGATTTGAAAGGGGGAATGCGGAAGGGTAGAGGAAGGTAGCCAAGGGTTAACTAGGGGCCCGGGCTATATTTTAAGGATCCTACCTGGCATTCGCCTAAAGAAATGCAGGGAAAACCCTAGAAAAACCTGCATCAGGTAGGTCGGGCATTGGGTACTTGTCCCACGCCCTTCCGATAGCGGGAGAGGAGTTTGCTGTGGGGACGCAGCATTCCCTTCTCCGTGCCTTGACCAGTTTAGGAGGCAGCTGGCCGACTATTCCAATGGGAATAGCCAACAACTCTAGCCCTCGCAGACATTCCTTGTGTATATATATATATATATGATCGTAATCATTCAACAAGCAATTTATACACCAATTACATATTCGAAAAACAATTTCTAAAATACCACGAATAAGTTTTCAAGTATATATAATTTAATAACTGGGCTATATTTACATATAATTTTAGCAATTTAAAATCTCACTGTATTTTAAAATATACATATTTATATATTTAAAATGCTCCTGACGCATGACGATGTTTCAAAATAGAGACGAAACGTGCTGTGTATTTAGATATTTTAATGGCTGTAAAAAAATTATGTTTCAATCATGAACTACAAACGAGAGTAATTTTAAAAATTATTTATTAATATTACGTTGTTTAATTTTTTTTTTTAAATGGCGATAATTTTTTTAGATAAAATGTATTGAACTCCATATTCAGCGCCTCGAATTATTTATTACGAGAGACAAAAATAATTGAAATAATTTAAAATAAATCATCTGAAAGTCGCCCCCATGTTTTATTTACATTATCATGCCACGGTACAATATTATACAAGCTGAAGAGAAAACACCACCACATTAAAAAAAAGACGAAGTTCGACAAGTGGACTTGGATTCAAAAAAAAATATCCTAGCGACCATTTTTTTGCAAATCATGTTTCAATTGCCTTGAGTGTATGAGTGGAGTTGGATTGTTCCTTCCAACGACTAATATTCCTGGCGGTATAGGAAAATCAATCAATGGACCCCCCCCCCACACTTCCCCCTCTCGATCCTGAACCTACAAGCCGGATTACTAATTGGTACAAGTGCCCGATTAACGTTACACTAATTTATAACTGTAATTGCGGGTTTGAGAGTTCAAGCGGACGTACCCTGAAAGAGGGGAAAAAACTATGATAGGATGGTAAGAATAATACGTATTCGATACGTATTATATATAAATAAAATTGTATAGAAACAACTTTATAGTCTGGGGCCACGTTTAGAAAAAGGAAACGACGTTTGCAAAGGTGGGGGGGAATGTCGTATAAAAATCCAAGGGGGAAAGGCTTTCGGAAGCTTTTATGTTCATCTTGTGGTTGTTTTTTTCACGTAAACCCGAGACAAACAGGGGGGAAAAATTGGAGTGATAGATGTTTCGTAGAAAAAAAGATGCGAACAGAAAAAAGAAATAACGTTTACAAAGGTGGGGGGAATGTATAAAAATCCAAGGGGAAAAGGATTTCGGAAGCTTTTATTTTCATCTTGGACCTGTTGTTTGGTACATTCGAGTAGATCCTTTCTAATTTTTAAAAACAAAAACTATACAAATTGGCCTTAAAAGCCAGATGCAAGGTGACCACCATCGTAACTCCTCCAGTTATTTCAAAAGAGTGGTTTACTTTTGTAACCGAAACCATGCCGACGCCGATAAATCAATAACAATTTTATTGTCTCAGACCACGTTTAGAAAAAAGAAATAACGATTACAAAGGTGGGGGGAATTTCGTATAAAAATCCAAGGGGAAAAGGGATTCGGAAGCTTTTATCTTCATCTTGTAGTTGTTTTTTTCACGTAAACCCGAGAGAAACGGGGGAAAAATTGGAGTGAAAGATGTTTCGTAGAAAAAAAGATGCGAACAGGAAAAAGAAATGACGTTTCCAAAGGTGGGGGGAATGTCGTATAAAAATACAAGGGGAAAAGGGTTTCGAAAACTTCATCTTGTGGTTGTTTTTTTCACGTAAACCCGAGAGAAACAGGGGGGGAAATGGGAGTGAAAGATGTTTCGTAGAAAAAAAGATGCGATCAGGAAAAAGAAATGAGCTTTACATAGGTGGGGGAAATGTCGTATAAAAATACAAGGGAAAAAGGGCTTCGGAAGCTTTTATGTTCATCTTGTGGTTGTTTTTTTCACGTAAACCCGAGAGAAACCGAGGGAAAAAAATGGAATGAAAGATGTTTCGTAGAAAAAAAGATGCGAACAGGAAAAAGAAATGACGTTTAGAAAGGTGGGGGGAATGTCGTATAAAAATACAAGGGGAAAAGGCTTTCGGAAGCTTCATCTTGTTGTTGTTTTTTTCACGTAAACCCGAGAGAAAGAGGGGGGGAAAAACGGCGTGAAAGATGTTTCGTAGAAAAATGATGCGAACAGGAAGGAGAATGAAGCATTAAAACGGAGTCTCGCACAATAATTAATTTGGAATATAATTTGGAATTTTAATTTAATTAATCAAAGACGTGCAATGATTAATTTGACAAAAATTTGTTAATCAATTCTTATATTAATATATAATGTAACGGTTTATGTATATAACATACCAGTGAAGTAGATAAAAACCCGCAGAGCGATGGAAACCTAATTAAATGTAAAAATATAATTGGAGACTTTTGTACGTCATAAGTTAAGCCACACACAAAAAGTCAGATCCAATTTTTCCTTGTCGAAGAGAGAGAAAAAGTCTCGACCAGGGATTAAAAAGAAAAGATAACAGAAAATGATGTCGGAATCCAAAAAAAAAAAAAGAAAAATCAGAAACACAACCAATCAATTTTTCAACGAATAAAGGAGGCGAATTATCAACATTGACGTGGTTTGTCCATTTACATTTGTCAAATCACGTTAATCAGAGCGAAACTAACAGTAACACAGTTTTCATCAGCCTGATCCCCCCCCCCTCCCCCCTGAAAATCTCGTTTACTTTTTGGGGGGGATCGGAACATCGAGTAGAATCCCAATTAAAGCTGTCTTGTCGAATAACTGATATTTACCACCGATCCGCCCCCACTCCTTTTTCTCTTTCAAGCCATCAATCATAAAAACGTCGAAATTATCGCCGCTCTCTGGATGGCTGCCTGCAATTTCTAGCCAGGAAATTGCTTTTGGCGGAGAAAAAAACAACGCGTAAATAATCTACTACCACTACTATTACTGCAGTGCTTGATAATATTTTTTTAAAAAAGCACATAAATATAAAAATACACTCATTTACTCTGCTTCCTACGAAAGAAAATTATCCAAATAAACGAGTTAACGAACCAAATACGGCAGTTTTCGATTCGATTCGATTCGATTCGACCAGAAAAAACTACTTTTGAAATCTGATGGAAAAACTTTATGAATCTCTTTGCCCACAAATCAATTCATTCAAATTGCAACTGCTTTGAAACGTTTCAGTTTCTATACGTCATAAACCTTTCAGCCCTCTCCTTACCCTTCACGGATAAAATCCGTCTTTACTTCCCCTTTCGGAAAAAAAAAATCCGAAAAATATAATTCCACACCTCAAACCCCTCTCTCTTTCTTGTTGGAGGTTCAAATACCACACGCAGTTCTTCCTCATTCCAAATATAATTTTTTTTCAAGGTACGCGGCCATATTCCCCGACAATCGGGCTCCATCTCATTCCGGCAACAACAGGACCATAAAGAATCACCACAGCGCATCTAAAACGTGATATATACTTTTTTTTAACGTTTTATCCTGACTAAAAAGTTCAGCTGTGGATTATAATTAGAAAATTAAAGAACAAAATACAGTCGTAGGGAAATATATGTATTTTTTTCTGAATATACATATTATAGTAGTTATCTTCAGTAGGGGTCAAGGTGACAACCCCCGAAGCACACTTTCCCGACGACATTATCACGAACTATCATTTTTTTTCTCGAAATAAATTATACCCTTAATATGTTACTTATCTTATCGTACACGATTTTTATGTAAATTGTTATTAATTAATGCGTGGGACAATTTCAAAATAAATATGGTGCTTACGATTCAGAAACAAACGCTGTGGAGATGAAGAAACAATTTTAGCGCCCCCTGGTGGCCGAAAAGCCGTCGATTAAATAATTTACTGGAAGTCGCTCAGAATTATAGTGTCACTCTCCATGTATTAGTATCTAATTTCAACCCTTTACCGGCATGAGGTAATGATCATCAACGACCGATATTGGTGTCGAATCCAGGGTTATGGTAGTCGAAGAGTTTAATTTTTTACATTCCGGAATGGTTGAATTTCTGTCCCTAATAAAATGCGGGTAATTATATATATATTTATTTATTTATTAATTTCCATATACATATTACATAAAATTACCTGTATGTGTGTATGTTCCGCACACACATCTACTCCCGTCGAGAAAATTGCACCAAATTTCGTACACGTGTTCTTTGAAACCGTGAAAACAAATACTGTGGCATTAACCACGACTACTGCCCCCAGGAGTGGGGGAGTGGAAATTTTCAAACTCGTTAAAACGGCCGATATTTGAGTCTTATATATAATTTTGGAGAGAGATTGATAATATTTCTACCGAAAGTGTTTGAGAATAAATTTCATTCTCTTTCTGTATAGGAGGGGAGCACCATTAGAGGTTGGGGGTGGAGTGGCGTTACAAGAAAAAACAGCGTGGATACAATCGAGATTCAAGTCAAATCCAGGGTTATGGAAGTCTCGGAGTTTAAAAATTGGAAACCGGGCACTCGTATAGTCCAACTATATTTCAAAGTCCATCCTCTTCCAAAGAAAGATTCAACTGGATTTATTATATTTAATTCTCTCTAGACTGTTTAACGAATCGTCGAAGACCAAGCAACCTCCATTTTGTCCTAATCGCGCAGCAAAGCAACACCTCTTCAGTGGAAGCTTGGAAATAAAAAAAAGGGGTTGGGGGAGGGGAAAGAGGAATTGCCCCTAATGCATTGTTAATAGCATACGATTCCGCCCCGCCACCCCGCCCCCCATCGTCTTTTGTGGCTACGTTTTCACTTCGCCGTAGTGCTTCTTCCTTCAGTACGTATTTATCGTTGGAAGCAACAGAGCCTCCTGCAACGGATGATGTTTTATTAAACAAGACGACGACGACGACGACCGCAGAATACACATCTCTAGTAATTGTACGATCCACCCCACCACCACCACCCCCTGTTGCCGCGACTATGCGTACTCCAGGCAACGTCGCGAATGAACATTACCAAGATTAAAAAGAGGCACTACATAAAAAAAATTTTAAAAAAAACATTAAATGGCCAGTTCAAAGACTGAATAATTCAAGAGAGGAGATAACAGAAATATAATGGGACCTGAGATTGTTATATATAGCAGAGATGATAGACAGTTCGGTCTCTATATACGGCGACAGTTGTCACTTCTAGGACCTGTCAGAATTTAGTAGGTCTGCCCTCCCTAGTTAGTGTTCGGACACTCATTTTGAGCGTCAGTGTGTTGTTTTCTCCCTGATGACGAACAGAGCTTTTTCGGTACTGTTCGAAACATTGGAGTTTCTACATCTTTCTTCTGAACTTCTAGCCGATCTTCCACGTCATCTCTCTTTAACCTTCCTCTTTTTTTCTTGTTTTTTTACTTTACTTTTTCGTTCCTTTACCCTTTTTTTTCACTTTTTCTGAAACCCTATCTATACTGGAATACCCAAATAATCTAAATAATATGGTTTCATTAAAACGAATAAATCAATCGGAGAACGATTAACGGTCTTAATTGGGAAAGTATTTGTCTCACGAGAGGACTATAGCACGCGTCACCCATGACGGCGCGTGGAGATGTGGTAGCAACCTGCGAGGAAAAACACTAAACTGGACCGCCAAAAAAAAATGTGTAGTAGTAATAAACTCGAGTTATAATAACGATGAATTATAATTTTAAAAAATATCGTACATAAGACATTAAAGTTATCACAGAGGGAACATGAATTTACGTAATGATAATTTTGGAAAAATAAAATGGTTGTCAGATGATTTTCGTGCCGTTAAATCAGTATCCCAAAATTTAAAGTACAACCCTGTTTTTCCTGTTAACGAGAATGTTCACAAAAATGAGTCAGAGATGTTATTTAGTTTATTTATTTATAAACTTGCAGGTTATAATATATATAAAAAATTGTTCTCTCGCAGGCAGAACCTTGTAAGAGAGATACGAAGGGGCTACTTTAGAGTATGCCTTTTCCTCTTCGTTTTTGAACTAAGGTTTCCACAAGCCGAGGCACCGACCTACCCGATGCAGGTTTTCCTAGTGTTTTCCCTGCATTCCTTTAGGCGATTGCCGGGTAGGATCCTTAAACTATAGCCCGGGGGCCCTAGTAACCCTTGGCTACCTTCCTCCACCCTTCCGCATCCCCCCTTTCAAATCTTTTCCTATGCTATTAAGGGGAGTTGCCCAAAGTGGATTACCCTCATGTAGCCTGTTACCTAAAAAAAAATAAGTTGCCAGAAACACCTTGGAATTGATATAATATTAATTTTTTTAAAAAGAAAATTGACTGATTAGGGTAGAAAAATCTCGATAGAACCACGAACCGAACCTCGGGACCCTCCCGCAGTCCCTCTACCACTGAGCCATCCTTGTTGACAGTTTCTGATTTGCGTTTGAAATTAATACAGATAGTTACGATACGTTTCGACACCCTCTCATTTGGCACTTCATCACGGGGACACAATAACAGTTGTAAAAGATGAAGCCTTAATAATTTTATTTTTTATATTTTGGATAATGATGTTGAATTCTCTTCAATTAGTAGCTTCCAAAAGCATTTAAAAACGTAAGCAATAAACATGGGGGGGGGGGGTTTCAGTTAATATCTCCCGATTTTTCTATGATTGACCCCTTTGTGTATAATTGTTTGAAAATGGACCTCTATGGGAATTTTAAACAAACTTAAATTAACAGTACGTTAATAAAGTCTTATCATTATTGCAGACGATCTTAAGGGGGAACTAATCGATTGGAGGCTTTAAAATAGAAGAAAAAATACATATATTATCTCTGATTTATATCTGACATATTTTAGTCACTGCTTTAAACCTGATATTATAGGTTATAGGTTCATAATATCATGGCACTGGTCGTGACCGACGAGGTATTGGAGGAAGGGGGGTGGAGGGAATGATCCACCCCGTTAATGTGAGACGACGTAACGTGTCCGCCCTCCTTGGTTGTCCGTCGCCATTAGGGGAGCCACATCCTGCCTGTCCCGTGTTTGTGTTGGTACAGAGGGACGGGTGGGGGGGAAAGGGAGAGCCATTTACTCAGGGATTTCAAGCTACGAGATTGCCAGCGTCCCTTCCGTGCAAACTCCTCGAGGATTATAGCTCCGAGAGAGAGAGAGAGAGAGAAGAAAGGGACGCTCCAGCCCCGGTCTGGAGGAATATGCGGGCTTCATTCGGAATTAAGAACACACAAACACACACACAAAAAAAAACTCCATCCCTCTCGATGAACAACAATTAAAACTTTCGTAATAAAGTTACCTTATGATTTTGAGTAAAAACTTGTGGTCTTGGAGCAAACTGGAAAATCCGGAGCACCTACATTCTGTTGTTATACTTTCAAGATAAATATGGGCCGTAAAGACCCTGGGGGGCCTCTTTATCACTAAAATTAATAAATAAAACGACCATAACAACAGGAACAATTCCATACAAAATAACGGAACGTTTCGTTGCGTTTTTAAATCTTCTTCAAGCCACAGTAAAAAAAATATTTGCTGTACCTGGGGATGTAAATAAGGTTCAAATACGATTTGAAGTTCTATTTTTTCCTTTCCTCTGGTTTAACAGAAGGTTCTTTAACAATTTTTTTTAGGGCAACAGGCTACATGAGGGTAATCCACGTTGGACAACTCCCCTTTAATAGCATAGGAAGGGATTTGAAAGGGGGGATGCGGAAGGGTAGAGGAAGGTAGCCAAGGGTTAACTGGGGTCCCCGGGCTATATTCTAAGGATCCTACCCGGCATTCGCCTAGAGAAATGCAGGGAAAATCCTACAAAAACCTGCATCAGGTAGGTCGGGCATTGGGTACTTGTCCCACGCCCTTCCGATAGCGGGAGAGGAGTTTTCTGTGGGGACGCAGCATTCCCTTCTCCGTGCCTCGATCAGTTTAGGACGCAGCTGGCCGACTATTCCAATGGGAACAGCGGACAACTCTTACCGTATGGCCCAAGGTCTGTGACCCCGGAACATACAATCTCTCAGAACAGGCCGAGGTGCCTCGGCTTGTGGGAACCTTAGTTCAAAAACGGAGAGGAAAAGGCATACCCAAAGGTAGCCCCTTCGTATCTCTCCTACAAGGTTCTGCCTGCGAGAAAACATCCCTCGCAGGTACTGCCTGCGAGAGAATAGCCCTCGCAGGCTCTTCTCTCGGAAGCGTAGAGCAATATGAGTCGAGTATATAAGGGATGTCAGTCAACGATTTAAACAGAGAGCAAAGCTTTAAATAATTATATTAATAATTCTAGATTGGGCGCATAAAAAATGAAGAATTAGAAAATTCTTAAGGCCACTTACAATGGAAGGTCAAAAGTATCCACACAATCGTAAAGAAACCTTTTAATGAATTATACAACCAAGAAGCGAAACAAAGGTTAACAATGAAACACTCAAAATTCTCGAGAACTCAACAAAGACCGGCAGCGCGGTACAACGCACGTGCGAACCACAACACAAACAATAACAAAAAAATATTCTCTCTCGAGAAACGAAGTGGCGTCCACACACGCGGACGGATCACTAACAGGGCATTAAATAAAATGGCGGAAAAATTAAGAAATTCTGTATTTTTTTTCTTTGTAAATCACTGAGCTATTTCGTTTCAAAGAAAACTATTACAAAGAATTTTTTTTGGTGAACTCCTCCAAGAGATAGAAATTACAGAAGAGATGGCATCTGTACGGACCATCTTTATATTCAATCTGCTAAAGCAACGTACGTTCTAAATACCTCCTTCTTTAACTGGGATCTGTTAAGAAGTTAGTGGTTGGACTTTAAGGATGATCTCCGTCTTCGTTGGGACCTGACGGAAGGTTGGGGGGCTTTGGCCTGTGAGTAGGAAGCGCACACACACACACACACACGTAGACGGAACGAGGACTGCTGGGAGGAGAGCCAGGGATATTGGATCCCGACAGCTAATCCTATCACACGATTTGCTGCACTTGAGTGGCCATTTCGACTTCTTCAGATAGACTGGGCCAAACGTCGACGATGGGAAAGGCTTCAAAACGTCACACACACAAAAAAAGACGCGATGCTCGCAGAAAGGATCCTTATTAATCACTATAAGTAGACGGAAATCAAAGTTCTCAATAGAACCCCTCTCCCCCCCCCCCCCCCACCGACAATTAATTGCGAAAAAAGCAAATTTTATACATCTTCAATAAAACCAATAAAATTGATTCTGTATCAAGAAGGTCAACCTTTGTGGATAAAAAAAATTAATTTGGAAAACGCATACTAAAACACTTGCCAATCGTGTTAACTGCTTCTTCTATTAAAATAGTGACAAATGATTTCACTCCCCGTTGATTGTCAATGATAATTCTTCAAGATCGCTGTGAATTTTTATTTTTAGGGGAAATGATTGTTTACAATCGATAAAAATTTGGACAACAGTTCAAAAACACTAAAATATTTTTTTTAAAAAAAATAACACTATCACGATTGTTGTTTATCAATTAACAGAATTATATTTAATTAAATTTCAACACCAAAAAAAAATAACTATAAGGGTTAAATTACAGCGTTTCGTCCGTAAGGCTCAGGACCTGCTCAAGGCAGTAACAATAATTACTATACCGTTTAAATTAATTAAATTATTGACGTGATGCTGTGCAACGAGCAGCTGGATGTTAAAATCAAGGCAAATGTAAAACTAATCCAACATTTATAAATTAAATAAATTTTAAATTTTTGATGGTGGACGATAAACGTGGTAATTTATACCATTTTTTTTTAGATTTAATTGTATTTTATTATTATATAATTTTAATAATCCGATTTACGTGGCCATGTCAGGAAATTTATACTGCGTCATTTTATAACATGTTAAGGTGTATTTAATCCCTCTAGTGTAGTTTTTTAATCTAAATTATTTAAAATATTTTTTTTGTTATTAAATTACGAAAAAAATAACTAAAATAAATATCAAACATGACCAAAGTCATGATGGTTACACATTATCGACATAAATATAACTAGGTATGATTTTTCAATAATTCACATTAATTGGATAATTATTATTTTAGTGCATTTAAACAAAACGATTTAAAAAATAATTAGTTTAGTGTGATATTTCCATTCAATTTTCACTCATAAATCCGCATTTGTTAGACGTTAAAATCATTAATAATAATAAATAATAATAATACCTATCAATTATAGATAACTAATTAAAAAATTGATATTTAATAGACGCAAAAAAAATGATCCCGATAGAGACGATTTTTTTTAGGGTAAGAGGCTACATGAGGGTAATCCACATGGTGGCAACTCCCCTTTAATAGCATAGGAAGGGATTTGAAAGGGGGGATGAGGAAGGGTAAGGGAAGGTAGCCAAGGGTTAAATAGGGCCCCCGGGCTATAGTTTAAGGATCCTACCCTGGCATTCGCTTAAAAGTAATGCAGGGAAAACCCTAGAAAAACCTGCACCAGGTAGGTCGGGCATTGGGTACTTGTCCCACACCCTTCCGATAGCGGGAGAAGAGTTTTCTGTGGGGTCGCAGCATTCCCTTCTCCGTGCCTCTACCAGTTTAGGAGGCAGCTGGCTGACTGTTTCAATGGGAACAGGGAACAACTCTTACCATATTCCCAAGGTCTGTGACCCCGGAACATACACCTCTCAGAACAGGGCCGAGGTGCCTCGGCTTGTGGGAACCTTAGTTCAAAAACGGAGAGAGGAAAAAGCATCCCCAAAGGTAGCCCCTTCCTGTCTCTCCTACAAGGTTCTGCCTGCGAGAGAATAGCCCTCGCAGTCGGTGCCCGATAGAGATAAAGTCTTTGAGACCATAACTTCGGGAAACTTTAGACTATTTTTGTGGCTACACTGTTGAATGTAGTAAATTACAAGCCATGGTATTTCATTGTTACAGTCATATACGGAGGACTAAGGAGAGGAATCTAATATATAGAGGGGAGAGAAAAAATAGGTGAAAATATGCATATAGAGATTGGAATATAATTGAACAAATTAGAGCATTGATATAAATCAACCTTGGTAAAAAAAATACATTTGAAATTTAAAATTCAATATTTTAATATATTTTTAAGTTTCAACGATTCCTCACATAATTTTTTTTCAAAATTAAAATAATTTTAATAGTAAAAGTGACGTCATTGACTAGGGACCGGAAGAAAAAAAAACATTACTGTACGATGTGTCCAATTTTTTTTTATTACGAATTCTATTAAACATGGTTCTAATTAGAATTTATTTTATCGCAGTAGTAAGGAATTTACAGTTCAACGATATATATATATATATATATAACTGTTAATTACCAGGACAAAATCTCTCTACTTTCCGCCAGTAGTCCCCCAAGTCCTCCTCCTGGCTTTTTCTGAGAACTAATTTCGTTGAATACATTCTGTAATTAGGCAACATAAAGACACTTTTGGAACCCCCCTTTTCATTGCCCCGCCCCCACCCCACCTGTCCCGGTTTAACTCTGTCCTTATTAAAGTAATTAAAGCCGAAACCTCTTTTTTCTCTCTCTCTCCTCCCGCCACCCTGACTCCCACACCACTATCACCAAATTTACTGCTTTTGGACTGAGAAAAATATATAAGGATAATTTTTTTTTAGTAAATTCTTTCTCCATCTGCGTACAAGTGAGTACAATTTCCCCCCATCCCCCTTCCCCAGCCCCCCCCTTGTATCGTGATTTCTGTGAAGAGCAAGTTTCGCTGTATAGAGGTAAAATAACCGTTAAGTTAATTAAATATTCGAATGGCTGGATGTTTGTATCGAAAAGCGGACTTGTGATTGGATTGAGGAATATGCAAATATTTGCACAGAATCGGTTAGATCAAAGCCGAGTTTATGTAAACTTTATATTCAAGTAGGGTGGGGGGGGGGGAGAAAAACAAAGTTTATAAAATACGATACAGTAGAAGTAAAATGAAAAATTTCTGTGATTTACGTGTCTCAATTAGACAATCGAAGAAATTTAATAACGAAATAAATTATACATATGATGCTTTTATAATAAAAATTATGCTAAATAAATAATGGGGGGAAAAAAGACGACAAATTAACCATTTTAACGTTGCCAATAGGATAAAGATTAAGTTTTAGTTGTCACGAAAGGTAGACTACCCTGTGACACACCATACGAAACGCTCCGTAATGAGCAGTGAATTTTATTTTAATTTTTCTAAAAAATAGATAATTAAACTGTAAACCCAAAGACTACTCGCATTTAACTATTATACTATTGAAATTCAATTGAACATATTTTTTCCCCCATTATAAAATATTTTTCGTTGAGTCCTAAATTAATTTTACATAAACTAATGTTTATATACTTGGGAAATAAATTCAATAGGAATAAAAAAATCATAACCAAATACAGACAAAACAAAAAAAAGGTAATATAAATACCACACAACAACGTTTCTGGGATCCTTGTCCCCTTTCGTCAGGTGCTAAGAAGAACCTGGAGCGACACAACTGCACTGGTAAGTTTGACAACACTCAAAAGCCTTGTCAAAGTCAGTTGTGTCGCTCCAGGCTCTTCTTAGCACCTGACGAAAGGGGACAAGGATCCCAGAAACGTATTTATTTAACTCCCCCTTTTTTTGTCTGTATTTGGCTATCTTTCTTATTCATTATTTTCAATCAGACGTAATTTTTTTTTCATTTTAAATTGCAAATCGGAATTATAATACATTAAACGAAGTATGTAGCGTGTGTGTATATTTAACTGAATTATTAAAGGCCTTTTTAATTTAATAAAATAAAATATTTAGTCCTATATTTCGTATGCACAATAAATTTTTTATCAAGTGTTAGTGTTACTTGTGACGTTTTTCTTTCAACTTACCAACTCTATTTGACGTAATTTCTCATTCAAAAAATTTCTATGTTTCGTGTGTGTGTGTAGTTTTGCATTTATTGTCCTTATATTGTTCTGGCTAACGTGTTGTTGTCATATTTCCTGAGAATCGAGGTTCTGGATTCCTTTAAATAATTTATTTTAATATGTTGAAGTGTACATAGTTTTATTTGCCGTATACTGCTTTGATATACTCTTCTAACAGTTATTATAATTAAGTTGAACTGTCTGTGTGTCATAATAATAATAAGAAGAAGAAGAAGGGGGATTTATATCTTTGGGTTTTTGTTTTATCTTTGTTTAGTTTTAGTTGCTTTGGTAATGTCGAGAGTTGAACAATAAATTAATTGCAGGAGACGGATTTTATTTATTCACTAGCCTTGGTGCCCGGCGTTGCCACGTCTACTTATTTATATAAACCCCGAAAAAGTATTGAATTCTATATTAATCTTGAGTCACGATGTGATTTAACCTAAATCTAACAGTTCCTAGCTCCGTACACACTTTCAACCGGTAGTGCATTAATTTAACAGCTATAAAATACTTTGGATTTTATTCCATCAATCCAAATAAAAATACCTCCGAATTTCTTCTTAAATATACTCCTTGAGTGTTTCAGGTTATAATTGTCCCTCAGTCTTCAGACATTACGAAAGATTAATTTGATGAAATTCTTAGCTAGATTCACAATGCAAACAAATGGTCGCCATATTGGAGTCACTTAATATGGCGCGTAAATTAACTTACAATCACCGCAAGGGTCGTAAAGTATTGCGTATCATTTTTTTATTATCATTCGATGGAGTGTTACTGGATAAATTTATACTTTTTATTCAATTAAAATATTTCTGTTTCATTTCATTACGGGAAAAAGGAACTATTTCCTTTGTTCGTCGCGCAGTAACGTCTATGGCTCGCTCGCTCGCGTGACGTCACGGTCTCATGGTGCGTTGTAATTGAACCCAAAAAATATCAGATTTTTAAATTATAAGTTTTTTATCGTTTATACTAAGGGTTTCTCACCCCTCACAGTACCGTTTCTCGTGTTTTTGAGGAATGTCTGTTCCATTTTTGTTTCAATCTGTCCACGTGTTTATATCTGTATAGAAATTAACGTAAATACATACATGCAAATATACATACATTTTTGTTTATATAGATTGATAGTGCTGGAGTTTATCGGCCCAAACGTTCAAGGGGGTTGGACGAGATGCGAAATCAGTTCCTGTTCGAATGCGGGGAATCACTAAAATACGATTATAATTGCAAAAAATTACGGTCGTCACGAACGGATCCCATTAAAAGAAGATTTGACATTATTATTGTGTCCTTCCCAATGTAGTCTCTTCAAGTCCTTGGAATAATAAGCAATTGAGAGTTACTTGAAGGAGGCGTCTTTTCTTCGTTAGACATTAAAACTTTTCTGCATCTAGTTAAAAGTCTAGTAAAAAAAAATCCTTGAAGTGGATGGTTGGAAGGAGTGGGTGTCTCACTGGAGTGAAATAACAGCGACCAGCTGACGGCAGTTTATCTGTAGAAGGGGGGGATGGGGGGGGGGCTTGGGCTTATGAAAGTGGGGCGGACTCTGACTCGATTCACTCAAAACTCATAAAAAATCCTTAGACTTTTCTCCACAGAGCTTCAACGCTTTTGTCCTTGCACTGTAGCAGTGACAAAGGAAAACAATATTAGCTGTAAAATGGAGTTATTATCACTTCTTCCCGTTCTTTCATAAAAAAAAATAATAGACTCCACAGTTCTGACCGTTGTTCTCCTCAAGAGAGATAAACTGTCGCCGATATTCCCCGATCCTTCCATGAAGACTTACGGATTTATAAAAAAAGAATCTAGAGAAGACCCTGAGATTTCTACTCACGAAATTAATTAATCATAATTATTATATGTCGTGATATATAGCAAGTCGTGTCAGATGTGCCGTAGGAGAAGGGAGCATTGTCGTCAGATGGGAACTCCAACGTGCCATTAAAAACGTTAATTATATTCATAGAAACGGGATAGAGGCAGAAGCAACGACTTTTTAACACCTATCCCGCACCACACACACACACTGTTATATCATCTCTTAACTTTTATGCAAGAGGTTTTTTGGGGGGGCTGTGAAACAAATCCTGAACTGGACTCAGTTCATTTTCGTGCGTGAATTGTCAAATATTAACATGTAATGTGATTTAAATAATATTTGCTATAATAAATTAATTTGTTTGTATATTTTTAAATCTTGATATTTTTTACATTGAAATATCCGATCATTTTAATTGTTTTACTACAAAATTGGTGTCGTCAATGTGTGGTTTTAATTAAAAAAATTATAATTGTTTATTGTAATTGATTTATTCGACGCGCGATTTTGCATTGCAATTATAAAATTATAATCACTACAAATTGGCCCTCTAACGTGCAGTTAATTTTCCGTCGTATTTAATTTTTTTATTATTATTATTATTTTAGGGCAACAGGCTACATGAGGGTAATCCACATTGGGCAACTCCCCTTTAATAGCATAGGAAGATATTTGAAAGGGGGGATGCGGAAGGGTAGAGAAAGGTAGCCAAGTGTTAACTAGGGCCCGCTGGGATATAATTTAAGGATCCTACCCGGCAATTCGCCTAAAAGTGATGCAGGTCAAACCCTAGAAAAACCTGTATCAGGTAGGTCAGGCATTGGGTACTTGTCCCACGCACTTCCGATAGCGGGAGAGGAGTTTGCTGTGGGGACGCAGCATTCGACCAGTTTAGGAGGCAGCTGGCCGAATATTCCAATGGGAATAGCGGACAACTCTTACCGTATGCCCAAGGTCTGTGACCCCGGAACATACACCTCTCAGAACAGGCCGAGGTGCCTCGGCTTGTGGGAACCTTACTTCAAAAACGGAGAGGAAAAGGCATACCCAAAGATAGCCCCTTCGTATCTCTCCTAAAAGGTTCTGCCTGCGAGAGAAAATCCCTCGCCGGTTGCCTGCGAGAGAATCCCCTCGCAGGCATCTCGCCCGTTGTATTTAATTAAGTACTACAATATATTTATATATATATATATATATATATATATATATATATTTATATATATATCAAGGAAGCCTGCGAGAGGAGTCTCTCGCACGTGAACCTTCCCAGAGAATTCTGGCGAAGACTATCTCGGGGATGCCTTCACATCTGTCTGGTTTTTTGAACTAAGGTTCCTACATGCCGAGGCATTTGCGCCTGCTTCGAGGTGTGTATGTTCCGGGGTTACAGACCATGAGCATACGGTAAGAGTTGTTCACTTTTCCCATTGGAACAGTCGGCCAGCTGCCTCCTAAACTGGTCGAGGAACAGAGAAGGGAATGCTGCATCCCCACAGCAAACTTCTCTCCCGATATCGGAAGGGCGTGGGACAAGTACCCAATGCCCGACCTACCTGATGCAGGTTTTTGTAGGGTTTACCCTGCATCACTTTGAGGCGAATTGCCGAGCAGGATCCTTAAATCATAGCCCGGGGGCCCCTATTTAACCCTTGGGGTACCTTGCACTACCTTTCCGCATCCCCCCTTTCAAATCCCATTCCCATGCTATAAGAGGGGAGTTGCCACTATGTGGATTACCCTGTACGTAGCCTGTCTACACCTTAAATATATATATATATATATATATATATATATATATAGCGTGTGAAAACTTGGAGGATGTCAATAAAACAGTATAGCCGTGATTATCGTTTTAACGTTTAACTTTCTCTCGCCGTTGTGACCACAGCGGAGCAGATTTTTCGAAAACAAACGAGTGCTGAAGTGTTTTTAATTGAATGTTTGAATTAAGCAACAAAGGCATGTGTTTGTTCGTTAAGCTCTGTCTGCGCCCCATCTCGCCTTCAAAGTTTGCGGCGGAATATAAATTATTAATTCAGAATGAGTGAGCAAGAGAGAGAACTTTGGAAGGGGTGCGCGCTCCTGTGGTTACACATTCGCACCACGTTAATTGTAAACCACACCACTCCTCTGCGGGCTACAAAGGCAAATCCAAACTATTGACACGCTAATTGAAATTGCGGTTGTTACCGAGTCAAGTCAGGAGGCCTTAATTTACACACAAAACCGGGCTTCCGAAATCAAAGATTTACCACCCAACAAGCTGGAAACGAAACAAACGAGAATCTCGCTTACAGAAATCCGGAACATTCAGTTTTACCTCACAGCTAAATTATTATGTAACGGAAAATTACCACGACGTAATTATTATAATTTTTTTCTCAGATACTAAACGTCGAGACGACCATCTCAGGTGACACGGAGATAAACAGTTGTATTCCATCAGTTCTCCATTTTGATTGAACGGTTCCTGTCCACCATTTTGAAAATCTCAACCATAACAAAAATATTTGTGCTAAACTTATTACATGTAAAAGTTGATAATAATAATTATAATAATAATAAGAGGAAAAAGAAGAATAAGAAGAAGTGTGAGTTATATCTTGGAATTTATTTTTGGTCTTTTGTTGTCTTTGTTTTTAGTTTATGTTGCGTGGTGACGGCGAAGTGTGATAAACTTATTACATGTAAAAGTTGATGATAATAATAATGAGAGGAAGAAGAAGTGTGAGTTATATCTTTGAATTCCTTTTTGGTGTTTTCTTGTGTTTGTTTTTAGTTTAGGTTGCGTGGTGACGGCGAAGTGTGATCGATAAATTAATTAAACCATGCTAAGTATATTGTTTAAAATATATACATATATATATTGTAAAGCCAATTAATTAGGACATTAATTGTTTGGACATAAAATTTAATTGTAGCGACAGGAGCTTCCAAAGCGACAATGGAGCCCAGCTCTGTTACTTTGTTGGAAAGTCAAAATGGCGTATGCGCGCTAAAAACTCGAGACTACGATAGTTCAGTTGGTGACGGGACATTTCAGAGGACGGAACAAATGATACCAGAGCAGAGACTAGCCGTCGTTTAATGTATCATTAAACAAAGTTGTGAGTTTAAGACAAAGTAAAAACATACACGGAAGTATTATCCCGTAAATATCGCTAAGTTAGCAGTTTTTACGTCTATCATCAGCTAGGAAATGAATGCAGTTTGTACGTCTGTAGATAGCCGGGAATAGTAAAGTTGCAGTTTAAGTCCCAAGCGGTAAAAAGACTAGCAAATCTATGAATCACAGGATTCATATAAGGCAAGCAGTCACCAGATAGCTGACAAAAAGGAGGATCATCCGAGTTCCTGGGAGCCTATCAAGGTTGACTTAAAGAGTGTAAAATCTGTGAGCCAATATTAGAATCAGTGTAAAAATTTTGCAATAGTGTACTCCCGAAAACAAAAAGGAATGCTGGAACCAGCTGGACAGATGTGAGTAACAAAATACAAAAATAATGATTTATGTAAACGTATTTAAAGGATAGAGTCAGATTTCGTTCTATTCTAATTGTCAATCAAAGTTAATTTCTTTTCTATTAATTTCTTCCTATCGACATATTGTGTGGGTGAATTATAAACTGTTTGTTAATTAGTTTTTTTAAAACAACTTGTTGTGTCCATTATCAAACCCAGTAGAGACCCTGAGATCTAAAATTTTAAATTGTAATTGTTTGTGAGTTAAAGCAACAAAGTGGAAATAAATTAATGATTTTATGTATTATATTTTAATAATTCTTTTATTTAAATAAACCTGTTCGGTTGATTATTACATATTTGACTTTCACAACGTGGGGCAACTTAAAGGTTTTCTTTTAATTATTACAATAAATAAATATATATATATATATATATATATATTCATGCTCCTGCTATATATTCAAATGAATTGAATCCTAAATTTTTAAAAGTTGAATAATAAATTAAGAGTTTATTATAATAATATTATTAAAGGGGAAAAAACTTAAATAAAATAATTGATGACGGTATCGAAACTAAATTATAATATAAAGAAAAAATAAAAAGGGACTGTATAAGGACATCAAATGTTTTATTAATTCAAAAACAGACGTTAAATTAAAGCTTTTAATTATTAAAAATTACACTTATTTGGTTCGATTATAAAAATGAATTTTTTTGGGGGGATAAATAAATTATATATTCGTATATTACCAAAGAATCTGTCCCTGAAACATAAACATTTAAGTTATTTGTCTATAGTCTTTGATTTAATTTTTTTTAACATTTAAAATTATCAATTGATTTATTTATTTTGAGGTTCAAACCTCCTTACAGTGTGTCAATTTTTTTTTTGGACAATTTAAATACTTCATTTAAAATGCGTCCGTCATTTTACACTACGTTTCGGCCTTATCATCTGTAACATTACTCCTTTGACCTTTAAAATATTTTTCGTTCAAAGGAGTGATGTTCCTGATGATTATGACCAAATATTCGGCCGAAAGCTACTGACGAAGTATTTAAATTGCCCAAAAGAAATTTGAGACTGTGTGGTTTGCTTCCTAATTTTAAAATCTTGTAAAATACACCAAGAGTCACTTGACGTCCTATATATATGTAATTAATTTATTTTATTCGTAATAAACTTTATTTTTAACTTCACAGCGCCTTTCTGTTCGTGTCTCTAGAAGAACTTTCATATTTTCCTATCCTAGAAGTCTTCCTCTCGACACTTACAAATCCCGATACGGCATCCATCTTATTTCCATCTCCAAGTTTTATCAGGTACACAGATATTACAATCCTTTCTCAAGGACAATGCCATGACTAGGACTCTAGAAGTACTGTTAATTTTGTTGCTGTTGTTGTTGTCTGCTGTAGTCGTCGACTTCAACGTCTTGACCATTGTCGGTCGAGCTTCCTTTGCAGTTGTGTAGTTCCTTTCGCTGTCTTATTTTCAAAGAGACCTTTCCAATGTTTTTTTTCTACTTGTTTCACGTTTATTTGCCTCTAGGAGCTGTATTGTATATATTATAAGAGGACCAGGGGTAGGTGGAGGGGGGGGGGAGGGGGAGAGAGGAAGAATGGCCCTAGCGTCGTCCTGCTATAAGTGCGTCTATCGATCCGTGAGCTGCGACAATGGCGGAGCATCGTTGTAATTTAGCTTAAAACCCAAACCACCATCGCTTCGTCTCTATTTATTCCCTCCCATTTCTCCACTCTCTCTCGGAGCTTGTTGTGAAGAGCGAAAGTAGGTCTCTGGAACGGTAACAACAAGGATATTGTGGTAGAAAAAACGGAAGTTCGTTGGACACTGGATGAACGTCAAATACGCAGGAAAGGTATCGAAAGTCTCTGGTCAACAACACACCACGACCACGACTCCACAGCCACCTCTATCATCTCTGACCTCTGATCCTAAGCAGACACGAAGTAGTCCCAAATTTGTTCTATTAATTTTTGTTCTAATTAATTAACAATTTTTTTCTGGAATACGGACTGTGATGTTTACTTATTAATATTTAAAAGAGGGAAAAAAAGGTTTCACGCAGTGATTAAACATTTAAATTTCTAAGTAATAACCTCTAACTATATAAAAGACGATTTTGATCTCCCCCCAGCTTTTAATTTCCGAAAAGATTTTAAGAGGTTTGATATCCACGAGTAATAAGCATATGATCGAGACGTGGCAACGCAGCACCATAATTCTTTTTTATATACAAAATGTATGATATGGAATCGAGGGGAAATATTTTAGGCCACTGTCACAATACCTCTGTTACAAATATTTACATCAATAAAAAATTGTGTATCCATAAGAAAAAATACCGGTAATATGTTGCCGCGTTTGGAGGAGAAAAAACGCAATCTTTTGTTTTTCGGGGCCGATTCGACGTTCCCCCCCCCCCCGGTGGGTTTGTAAGTGTTGATGAGATAACGGACCAATCACCACACTCCTGAGACCAATTAATGGTCGGAAATGGAGGGTTTGTGCAGCGGAACCGGCTCGGAACAAGGCAGAGACGGGGTGGGGGGAGGAATTTCCCTGACCAAGGTAGTTTGGGATTCAGGCTGGAGTATACACGTCGACTATCTCGAAAATGGGAGTCTCGAGCAAAGAAATAAAGATGAAGCGTCCATCAAGACAATTCAAGGTTGGTTATTCACTTCAAATTCCTGAATTCACAGTATTCACCGAATTTCCCCTGAAAAAAAAATGGCTGACTCACATTCACATGAAACGAGGTGATAGTTACCTAAAATAAAGGCAATTTGTTTTGGGAAGACATTCAGAAAAGTCGTACTCTTTGGACGGCTTCGAAATACGATTTTGAAGGAAAAAAATAAAAAATGAATCAATCACAAATAAATTTGATTCTCTACTGTTTCGTAAGAACCTCACTCTATTATTATTTAGATTATTCGGGTATTCCCGTGGAGTAGAGAGGTGAGCAAGGAAAAGTGAGGAAAATGCAATTTAAAGGGAAAGGAAAAGCAAAGAAAGCAAGAAAAACGGTGAAAAAAAGAGGCAGGTTAAAGAGATGAGGTGTAAGATCGTCATGAATAAATACGTTGGAGTTTCTGCGTCTTGTTCTGTACTTCTAAACCATCCTTCACGTCATCTCTTCAACCGCCTCTTTCTTTCTTTCTGTTTTCCTTGTTTTCTTCGCTTGGAGAAAATCTCTACATATTTTTTTCTGATCTTCTAGACGATCTTTCACGTCATCTCTTTAACCTGCCTTCTTCTCTCTGATTCTCTTATTTTCCTTTCTCTTTAGTTTCTTTGGCTTTTTTTCACATTTTCTTGCTCATCTCTCTTCTCCCGGACAATGGAATACCCTTCTATAATATAAATAATAATGTTAGCTCACCATAGTCAACAAATTTCACATCCGCATCACCGCAGTCTAACGGCAGTGTTACACGGGCGCCATTTTTGGTTTGTATGTATGTCAAATATTCTGCCGAAATACTTGAAAGTAATTTTCCGTTTAGATTTACAGACGCAACATCGTGACTTTTTTTTTGTAGTTCCATGTGGTCAGAATAATGCCGCAAGTGTTACACGGACGCTGCCTTAACCCCCCCAAGTCTCCATACTTGTAACGAGTTGAGAAAGAAACCAAGTGTGTGTGTGAGAGAGAGAGAGAGAGAGAGGGACGACGTCGTGAGCTGGAGGCGTCTGGAAAGTTTACTTCTCCCTCGAACAGCGCCGGAGAGAGAAAGCTACAAATAATAAGAAATGTGGCACGATACATTGAGATTTGCGACCGCCATGGGACACCGAAGTATACCAAAGGCCTCGAGGGGGGAAGGGAAAAAGGCGTGCGGTGGGTGGGCAGCAGGTAAACAGCAATTCCATATCTCAGTCCTCAGGGATGTAGGAAACTCTCAGGAGGGTGAAACCTGTAAATTCTCTGGGAGAGAGGAATGAAAAAAACAGGTTGGAACCCACCCCAAAGAGTCTGGACCGAGGAAGACGCAATCACGTACGTTAGAGTAGTTCCTACTTTCCACTTATCCCTTTCTTAATCACTGTCAGAAAAACTCAAAAAACAAATTTCTCTTTGACAATTGTTTTTTTTTGCAATTCAAGCATCTGAGGGATAATTTTGAAAGAAATATCGTCGGCTGCCATTTTTAGCACTAAATTAGTTGTTACACGATGTATTACTGTCTACGTCCTAAGAACAATCTACATAATACAAAAATATCAACAGTAATAATACAAAAAATTACTTTTGTATAAGAAAAAAACAATTTTCCGGTTAAGATTTGTTTCATCCCTACGATTCTAAAATTACCACTCTAAATTAAGCCAGGAGAAGGGTTAGTCAAAGAGTAACAAACAAATAAATCGTTACAACGTCACTGACACGGAGAAAATGGCAAAAAATTCCGCAACACCAGAACAAAAGTGCGTGTAAGAAAACTGGATTTGAGGGCTCTTACTAGTCCGCTGAACGTCACACGAAACCGATCAGATACAGACTTTCGGATAACCCTTCTAATTAGGAATTTGCGGGACCACTTTTTCCTCTGTCAATATGAAGAATCAATTTTCCCGTCTAATCAATGAGATATTTAATTATCGTAATCTATTTAATATGTAATATATTACATATATTCGACGGGAAAAAATTTCAGGAGTAGGATTCCTCATATTGAGAGAAGGAAACGTGCGTCTGGAAATGCCTAATTAGAGGGTTATCCGAAATTGTGTATCTGATCGGTTTTGTGTGACGTTCAACGGACTAGTAGGAGCCCTCAAATCCAGTTTTCTTACAACCTGTATATATATATATATATATATATATATATATATATATATATATTCAAACAAGGACTTTTCTTCCGGAGTTGAGGAATTTCCCAATATCTGCCTGTCAGTAACTTTATAACGATTTATTATTTGTTACTCGGTGACCAACATTTTCCTGGCCTAATTTAGAGTGGTGATTATAAAATTTTCTTTTGTGTTGTAAAGTGAAAGGACACAAATCGTAACCAAAAAAAATAGATGTGCATTTCTGGGTCTATGTAGACCGGATTCTGGAATAGCCCAAGGGGGTTATTTCTGGTCCCTCAGTGGCTCAATCTTCTTCAGTCTCTCGTTGTTGATTTTCTGATTCCTTGTGTCGTTTGCTGTCGCGGATTTATTCCTCCCCTATTTTTCAATTGTAATCCGCCTTCCCATAGTCCGCTGAATCATCACAGAACATCAACGGTCTACACATTAATTAAAAGGTCGTGTTGGACCCCCGCTGCTTTGAAGATAGTGGAGTGGCGACTCCCTTCCCTAATCTGGGAAACTCACGCTCGAAAAGAGCCTTCTGGGAGGTAATAAATTTCCGCAAGGTTAGAGTGGCCTGCCTTCTAGATGGATGGACCCTTGATTACCATATTTGCAAAACCACATTCCACAGCCCTCCCGTTCATTGTCCGTCTGGCTTTCCTCACACCCACCAACGCCACCAACCAACAGTTGCAAAACTCTTGGGGGTCCCTTGTAATTAGCGATGACACAAGGAGGGAGGGAGGGAAGACTGACGGTCTTCACTAACAATGTACTGGTCAACCTTAAAGCTGTACTTCTCCTCCGAAGCCCGTAGCCACGGTCCGTTTCCTTCAATATGCCTGAATTGAAAACGTTCCTCTCGTAATGGCATTTCCTTCATACAAAAACTTTGGTAATTACAGTGAGATTAAAACAGGACATCATTTGACGTTTCCGAGTGAAGAGGAGGCTCCGTCAAGATCATAGCGATTGTTCGGCAACGCTACTTGGCCCGCCCTTCTTTTTAAACGCTCTGATAGGTGGATTCCAGGTCAAGATCCAAGCGGCAACCAGGTTATTAAACGCCTTTATATTTTAATCGCCATATATACATAAATAGAAAAGCCGTTTTATTGAGGAATTTGTGAAAGAAACCAAACATCTTCTTAGATTAGTAACGTAAAATAATCATAATTGTTACCTAGACTCTTATTTCTAGTGTTCTAATGTCTGTGACAAGCGTCAGTTAATGTAGTGAGGCGGGGGCCGGGAAGGGGGGCATAGACCGGATTTCAGTTTAACACGAACCTTTGTTACGGCAACCTGATGGTGTAAAAACGCATGAAAATGGATATGTTGTACACCACAAAAACTTATTCGTAACAGCAGAGTCCTGTATATCGAGTACCTAAGTATATAATATATTTTTAAAATATTAGTATCGAGGTTCTCCGCGAGAGAGCGTTCCCAATTGACGACAATGCTCCCCTCTACCTTCATCCTTCCTTTACTGTGCATCTGACCCGAAGTTCTGTATCTTTAAGTTTAAACCAGTTAGAAGACCGACTATATATATATATATATATATATATAACACCAATAATAAATATCGATCCCTGTTAATTTAGTATCAGAAAATATTGAGGACGGTTTTACCACCGAATTTTTAATCAAATCAATCAAACTGATAAAAAAATTATCTGACCATTAATACAAACAAAATAAAATTTGATGACTATTAAGTCAGAAAAAAATAATTATCGAAACTAATTTTCCAACTAATAAGAATAAATTAATTTTTGAAAGAAAAAAAAATTCATTAAGACGTATTGTCCTTGGATTAGGACTTCTATAGTTTTGGAAATTGCAATTAATAACATCTAAAAAAAATTATTATTAAATTAAATAATGGAAAATTACATTTTAAAAAAAATTGAAAAAATCTATAAAAGCAGGCAATTAACTTACGTTTAACCAACGTAATTAATTGTATTGAAAAAATCGATGAAAACAGGTAATTAACTAACGCAGTTAATTTTATTGAAATATTTGATAAAAACAGGCAATTAACGTACGATTAATCAATGTAATTAATAGGATTGAAAAATAGGTAAAATTAACTTCCGTTTAATCAACGTAATTAATTTGATTGAAAAACATCGATAAAAACAGGCAAATACCTGAAACTTAATAAATCTAATTAACTTGAAAATAATTGCCAGTTTTTTTATAGATTTTTCTTAAATGTAATTTACTAGTATTTAATTAGTTAATAAGTTGTTATATGCTCTTGATTGTATTTTCCAAAAACTGAAGAGGTCCTAATCGATGGACGAAACGTCATAATAAATTATTATCCTCTTACCTACTGTCTAATTAATGTCACTAACTTCATTTCCGACTTTACAGCCATAAATTTTTATTAAATATTTCACGCTGGGAGTTTCAACCCCCTCCCCCCCCCCCACCCACCGGGCCCTGTAAAGCTATAAATGTCTATGGAATGCGTCGTAAATAAAATTACAGTCGTCTCTTCTTCCTTTTTTTTTTAAAGTACTTTATTGCTTACATCTGTTATTCCACTACTATATATGTTACAATTTACTGCGTCCTATAGGTTATGAGAATGGTTTTGCCACGTAGCGGGTCTGGCAATAAAATAATAACAGCACATAGGAGTTGAAGCCATTTTATTTCATGCCTGAGCGAAACTAAATGCATCCATCGTCTGCAATTATTTATCTTGTTCCGAGCGTATTTATTTATTTATTTCATACTTCAGTTGAACTTCAGCTTTATATATATATATATATATATATATATATATATATATATATATTGGGAAGATAATTGCAAACAAAATACAAAACATTGAACTGAATAAAATTTGTTTTACGCTTACTTGGAACGAGTGACAATAATATATGTGTTATTCTTACGGGTTTATATACACGTGCATCAAAATGCCAAAATATGAGAATAAATATAGAACTAAATATCAATCATATTCTGCGGAAAAGGTGATCCGTCTTTCTCCAAACGATGGAAAAATCCATTAAAATATATAAACGACTCCCTCAGTCAAAAATAAAAACACATTTACATTCGTTGCTTTCAGACCGGTAAAAAAAAAGATTTATACTACATACACGGCTACCTCAGTCAAATCATGTTTCTCGTATCGTCCCTAATACACGGAAACCAAAAAGAAAAACAATATACAGGTGAGGATATTTTTTTTCCCGGCTGATCTCCAAAACGACGAATAATCCATTAATATATATATAAACGACTCTCTCAGGCAAAAAAAAAAATTTCATTCGTTGCTTTCAGGACGACAAAAAAATCAATCATTAGATTACATACACGGCAACCTCAGTCAGAACGTGTTTCTTCGTTGTTCTCTAAATATGATGGCGAAAATTCTAATAAAAATACACGGACGTTTTACAGTTTAAAACGTAATAAATTAATTTTATATTATCCAGGACATGCAAAGATTATATTACTACGGTAATTTACAGAAAAAGAATTAATTGCACTCATAATACTTTTAACTTCATTTCAAATCGATAATCGAATAATAACATCATTAAAATTTTTATGAAAAAAAGGATATGATGTTACAAATCAACGAAGATTAAGAATGAACTGATTTAATTATTAATAAACATCATCTGTAAAGTATGGAATCAAGTCACCACTAAAAACGAAAAATAAAGACATAAATACAGAAACCTTAAGAACAGTCAGAAATACAGACAAAAGTAATTAATTATTTTTTGAAGCCAAGTGCCCAATACAGATAGAGAAGTATAACTAAATGGGAAAACGAATAAGGGTGCAGCATACAATAATAAAAAAAAGCGGAAAAATAAAAAGATATAACAATTTGAAAAAGTTAAGGTCATAAATTGTTTTTAATAATTCAAAAACAGACGTTAAATTAAAACTTGAAATGAAAGATAATTAATTTCTGACCAAAAAAAGTGATAATATAAATACCTCACAACGTTTCAATTGAATGTTTTTTTAAATAAAAATTGAGATTTTAAATATTGTAATTTTTTTTTCTTTTCACAATTTTTGGACAATAAAAATTGTTACCATAGAAACATAACAATTAAAAGGTAGTTAAACACAAGAAAACACGCAACGTTCCGTCCCTAATTTAAGACATCATCAGATGAACTTAATAATAATAATAGTCGAGAAACAAAATACTTAATAAAATTGTGACCTAAATTCCTTTAATTTCTTTATTAATTTGATCGAATAAAGTGCCAATATTTTCAATTAGCAGGTATAAATAATTAATATTAATGTTTAAATACAGTCTGACTTGTAAAGACATTATATTTAAGTCAGATCAATTAATAATATTTATGTACTAAAAAAACATAAATAATATGGCGTAATTTAACGTATTTATACATCGACATATATAGTTTTGGAAATACGGTAAATTAGTTTGCAAAGAAGACTGAAAAGTGAAGGGTTGTGTAGTTTCAACCGTTTATCAGTGAAAATACTGTTGCATTTAAGGTATATATAATTTTAAATTGGAAGTA
The DNA here is from genome assembly GCA_037074705.1 of Zhengitettix transpicula. Classification (NCBI taxonomy): domain Eukaryota; kingdom Metazoa; phylum Arthropoda; class Insecta; order Orthoptera; family Tetrigidae; genus Zhengitettix; species Zhengitettix transpicula. Next base: position 60,170,455 of record CM073596.1, on the reverse strand, counting down.
CTTTCGTGATCCGGTCAGACTAAGACTATTTGGCTCCGTATTTATTTATTTTTCTTTCATCGAACCTCGGTAGCTTCAATTACGAGTGCCTTGTTTTTTAATGTCTCCCTGTGTGTGTGTCTCCCTCTGTATCTGTACCACCGCGCATGGTGGCGCAAATTTCTCTCCCCCCCCCCTCTCTCTGTGCTCCACCACTCCCACGTAAAGTTCGTCAAGCTGATTGTGTGTTAATTGCAGCATTGAAACTGCGATGCGAGGCTTGAAGGGAGCACACACACACACACACACACACAGCGAGCAATTGGATTTCGGAAAACAAGCGTTAAGTCCTCCTGGTCTGTGGAGCGCCCTGGTGGAGCTGTCTGCTGTGCTGTGGTGGAGGAAAAAATTCTTAAAGAAGAATTAAATCCAATTAATACGGCCCTTTTACCACGGCCGCCTGATATACAGAAAGAAATGAGCTTCACAGATAATCCAAATACAATTCCAATCAATTCGTAAAATAATCATGAAGAAAAATTACAACCAAAGTAAAATATACTGATAACTCTGTAAATGAACACTCTTTGAAATTGTCTATATCTTTGCTGTATACGTAAAGATTATCACTGGCGAAAATGTTATCGCTGTGGGAAAAGAGATTGTTGATGAGAGCTTCTTCGCTAGATTGTTGGCGCGAAGGATCGTTTTTTGTGGAGTTGTTATTTAGAAATTTATATCAGGCAAATTAAATTAAACTAAAAGGATTATCACTTTCCGTAGTTTTTATTCAACAACGGAGGCCGTGGACAAACAGCGGAGGTCGACGCCATTGTAAGCTGGATGTGGTCAGTTCTTTATTTACAAACACCATTGATACAGGTAAACCGTAATTATTAATTATTACTTTATTTAAAAAAATTCATTGGCTACTTTAAGCATTTTTGATACCCCAACTGAGAGAAAGACTCGTATCATTAATAAACATTGCTCAAAGCCATTATTATTATTATTTTTATTGTTAGAGATATTTTCAACACAACAATCGCAGCAGTAAACAGTTATCCAGGACTCAATGGGTACAGTGAATACTTCTGTTAAAAAATACTTCCCTCCGATATACTTTTTAATTAAACCACGATTAGTCTTTGTAGAAAATACTTGATTTATTAATATTATTATAAATGATTAAACCACAGTCACATATAAAAATTTTATTTCAAATTATATTAAAATTTAAAAATATAGGCCACTAGGAGCATTCAATTATTCTAATCTTATTCATCTGTAAAATTAATAACTACACATATTTGGAATTAAATTAAATTCATACATTATTTTATCCTGTTATTTTAATGTAATTTACACTGAAATAAAACTTTTATGTGTGACTGTGATTAAAAAAACGGTTTAATCATCTACAATAAAATACATGCAGTCCTCTATCGGTTTTATTTAATGAAATAACCCTGTTTTATAACAACAGAGAAATCAATGATAGTGAAACACGAACATTCAAATCACGAACTTTTAATTACTTTCTGAAAAACTGGCAAAGTCTACTCCAATATTAATTGTAGAATAGAAATTTGGGGGTTGGGGGGGGGGCTGTCTCTTAGTATAATGACAGGCTTTCAATCTCTCAAAAGAAAGTTATTAGACTTATATTTGGTATGAAAAAAAAACAAATTCATGTAAAGCCATATATCACACAAAAATAAAATACTGGGTGTTCTCTATATATATTTAAAACTATTATGACAGTACAGAAGTCAAAACAGAGCTAACCATTATAATACTAGGACAATAGCGGACTATTTTAGAGTGAGGACTAATACAAAAATAAATCTGAGTATGATCCATTTCTGATAGGAATAATTTTTTAATAATAAACTGGCCTCTGTAGATAAAAGAATTGTAAGGCGAGCAATCTGAAAGAGTATTTAGTAAATAAGGTAATATACAAGCCACATGATTTGTGATTATATGACTGTAAAACTTTATACTGATTATTTATATTATAGTTTGTGTTTATTATATTAAACCTGACGTTTTCCATATTGTAAGAATGCAATTATATGGAAATAAGGTTTATAGTATTATTATTATTATTATTATTATATTAAGATAACACTTAAAATTTAAATTACCTTGGAGACGGAGGAGTAATTTTAAAGGTGAATACAAAGAATTTATTAAATTAACAACGTTTCATTGCCTAATTTGTGACCTCATCAGGTTCAAGTTTAAAGAAAATTTTGATTTTTAATAAATTATTTTTTCTGACTTATGTTTTGCTGATGTTAACTTATTTGTTTATATATATATATATATATATATATATATATATCCTAATTAGAAAAATGTTTTTTTCTAATGCCTGTTATTGGCTGTTTTTCGCCAAATTCATCTACATAGATCATGTTAAATTCATAGAAGATTAAATTATTATATTAACTTCCTGTACGTCTGTATTAATATTCTTCGATTTTTATTTTACTTGAGAATGTCTGCCAATAGGCAGCAGAAACGTCGTTGTGCATTTTTAAATTAAAACTTCTGTCTTTTATTGGAAATTTTATACTTTTTAACATTCTAAAGAGTTGAAGTTGAGTTTGTAACTTAGTTTTATTAACAGAAAATATTTTTAATGTCTAGTGGAAAATTCATTAATCTGAATTTTATACTTTTTTATTTTCACAGCAGAGAATGGCCTAATTATCAAAATTTTCTTTAAATTTTAACCTGATGTGGTCTCAAATTAAGCGATGAAACGTTGTTAATTTAATAAATTCTTATTACTCACTTTCAAAATTACTCCTCCGTCTCCACGGGTATTTAAATTTTAAGTGTTATCTTAATATAATAATAATATAAACATTTTTTCCATATAATTTCATTCTTACAATATGGAAAAAGTCAGGTTTAATATAAATAAATACAAAATAATTTCAGTAATCTTAATTTTATACTTAACAAACATAATGTAAAAAAATTAATTTTATATTCTAATTCAAACATCAAGAATAAACTTTCGTGGGCTGTAAAAGAAACGCGAATTATTTGGGGTCGTAGTAGAATTTGTAAAGGCTGACGGAAAAGTTTTCCTTTCTACTTGGGCTCCAAATACGAGTCAGAATGCATTATGATTCGTCCTTTCAGTTTCAATTTTTGAATCGCAGTTAAACGCCCTTTTGTTTTAGATGGGCGAGAAGGGGGAGGGGGAGGGGCGGGGGGGGGAGAAGTGAAAACTTGTCTCCAGGGTTTGTCTCCGCCGCCTAAACGGACGCGAGCAGTGTCGGAATAAAGTGCCATTTTTGCCCGTTTACACAACGACGACGTTCTTCCAGTAACATAACAGTAAAAGGGTGCAGGAGAATAGGGCCACAACTTCTAATAAGGAGCGAGCACACGAGAAGAAATTTCTACGGGCAAAAGTCGATCCCCCTCAGACATAAGCGTCAGCCAAATGTGGTGGAGAAATTAATTAATGCTCCATCTATTCTCCACAAACCGAGTCTGAAGAAAAGGCAGATCAATTTTGTTTTACCTGAACCGACTTAACGATATATTGTGTTTAAATATAAATGAACCATTTTTAATTTCCTTAATATTTCTGGAACGAATTGAATGATATTACTGTTATCCGTCTAATCTCCGGGGATTTTTAGATGTTATAACATTATGTTATAAAATTCGAGCAAGAGAACGATTCTAAAAATGCTGATGTATTCAAAGTTTGCAAAGAATATTGGATATTGGATATTAAAACCAAGAAAAATTGTTCTGTTCAGGGAAGAAGTTTTAAGATATCATATTTTCAAGAAAACAGAAAAGGAACATTACCGTTTCCTTAATTATACTTTCTATTAATAATTACGAAAATGAGGACAAATTATATCGCATTCTCAGTTACCTATAGGATAAAGAAAGAGTGTAAATATTTAAAAGTAATTAAATAAATAGTAAATTAAGAAATTATTTCAAGATTTTTATTTAAATCATGATATATATTAAAAATTTGCAGTCAATTACTATATAAATTCTAAGTAATTTTTTTCTACATTAACCAAAAATTTATTTTATGATATGTTAATATAAAAATTGTTTTCTTTAAATTTTTATATATTAATCTATCATTTTACCTGGCCTGAAGAAATGTTTAGTTATTTTTTGGATGAAATTGTTTCCACATTTAGCGCTGTTTAATTTATTTGTTATTAAAAAAATTAGAATTTCAATAATACTTTTTCTTTCATATATCAAATTACCGAAAAAAAAAATTATTTTGGAAAAGAGTCAACGAGTAACGTTTCGGTAGTACCAACTCATCCGTTAAACCTTCAAAACAAAAAAGTGAAAAATATTTTCTCATGAGAAGCATCGTGTAATTACTTCACAACTTATATTAAACTTGAAATTAGCTTCTTTAATTACGAAAGTCTTAAAACACTTATAATTAATTTGTTAGAAAGTTTTTGCCCCCCCAACAATTTTGTTCTCTTCAGTAATTGTGTTTTATAAGGTATATTAGGAGTTAATACTTGACATAAAAAAGAGGTACTCAGGTGTGCTACTAGTAAGTAATATGAAATATGATTAAAAGAAAACTACCATTGTACTGAATTATTACTATTAATATACAATTTATAGAACATTTAACCAAAGATCTATTTAATTGTTTATTTAAGAACTAAGACCTTTTGACCCGTATAAAATGACTTGCTGAATGGTTAAAAATAATTTGACTTCATCTATGATGTTTCACAGTATATATATATATATATATATATATATATATATATATATTAGTGAAGGACTTCATTGTACATATTTATAACGAAGTCAAACACAGACACACTTGACAGCCATTATGAGTTCTTTCTCTCACACACATACACTCGATATATACCGCCCATTATTACCAATTAAGGTAATCAGCATTTGATGTTTTATCATACTTTACATAAAAACAATGAGTTGATGTTTTATGGCTCATCTTCTTTACAATAAAAAAATATGTATATTTTGTATGTATGTATGTATAAATGTATTTACGTTAATTTCTATACAAATTTAAACGCGTGGTACACATATTCTTCAAAATACGAGAAACGGTATTGTCGGCGTAAGAAACCCCTAGCATAAAGGTGGAAAAAAAATTATAATTAAAAAATGTAATCATTTTGTGTTAAATTACTGCACGCCAGACGTAAGAGACGTTGTTACTACGCGAAAAACAAAGTTCCTTTTTTCCGTAATGAAACAAAGCTGAAATATTTTAATTGAATATAAGTAATACTCCCTTGAATGATGATAAAAAAAACAATACGAAATTCTTTACGATCCTTACGGAAAATGTAAGGTAATTTTCGCCGCCATATTAAGTGACTCCAATATGGCGCCCATTTGTTAACATTGTGAATCTAGCAAAGAATTTTATCGATTTCATCTTTTGTAGTGTCTGAAGACTTAGGGACAATTATATCCTGCAATACTCAAGGAGTATATTTAAGAAGAAATTCAGTTGGCATTGATGCCAATAAAATGTATTTTATAGCAGCAGGGATGTAGTGCTGATGAAACTACAATGTTCTCTTGTCACTTCTTGACTAAGTAGACTAATGTAGAATTAAATACTTTTTCGGGTTTATATAAATAAGGGCACCCAGCAAGTATAGAATAAAGCACTCGGTCATTGCTTTTTCCGTAGAGCGAGGTAGAAGGGATGTCTGTGACGACTGTGCGGTATAATATGGCAGTTTCAATGAAGATGGCCCTTACGTGTGTGATGTTGAAGGATTCCAGAGAGCGCCCCTTTAATCCTTGGACTGTGTGGAAGCTGTTAGGCAGATCCCCAGCCCACAAAGGATTTGAGGTTTCACAGCGAATATCGATGCGACCATTAAGGAAATTGCAGTCATTTGCTTTTAGAATATATATTCTCTGTCCTCTTTTTTTTTCCTCCCCCGTGGAACAGACAGCCAGCCAGCAAGCAGAGATGGGAACGAATTTGCCGAGATTGCGCACGTCTGAAGCGCTAAACACGAGGAGGCGCGCGTCTCTTTCTCTTTTCTGCTTCAAAGACGCCGTCGCGTTCGGCCGCCTTTACCACAATTAGGACCGGAGTGGTTTCTGCGTGGATCAAACTCACCCCCTCCGACGTCCACCACCCTCGGAAAGGACTCACTCGGAGGGACCTTTCCTGCAATCTTTGAACATATATTAATCCCCCTCCCCAAGCAACTTAAACCACAAGGTTTTTTTAACTGAAAAATGAATGGATACAAAACTCCTCGTGGCACGGTTGTTGGCCCTTCAATTTCAAATAAACCGACGGTCCACATGTTCCTATTCAAGAAATGGTAAAATTAAAAAAATTCATAACTAAATATCCTTCAGCAGAAAAAAAAACAGAAAATGGCGCTGTAGATTGAATCATATTTTTTTATATAATTTTACAAAACAATATTTCAATACGTGAAATTTTTAAGCATTTCATTTTTACTTCAATTTTCACTAGAACATACCGACAAACATCGTTTTAATAATAAATAATTAGTAATAAATAAATAAACGAATGAGACCTGTCCATCAAAATCTTTATTTAAACTTGAAACTGATGAGGTCGAAAATTTAACAGATGAAACGTTGATAATTTATTAAATTGGTTTTTTTTCAGACTTAAAATTGGCAGATGTTTATTCATTAATTTTATTAATTGATTATTAAATTACGACGTGTCTAAGTCCGCACGCAGAGTCTCTCTTCAGGCAAAGATAACACAATATGTTGAAAGTGATAATTCGTTATTTTTAACCTTTGATATAATTTTTTTAAAATTAATAAATATATATTTAGTATATAATTTTAATTTGAATAGATTTACGTTTTGACTGCTAACATTTATTATTAAATTGCCAGAATGTTGAAAAAATATGATTCGGTTTTAAATATTCCATTGTTTTACATTTTAAGGCAGAATAATAATAAGAAGAAATAAATATATTGTAATAATATGCAGAGTAAATTAAATTAAATTGCACCATTTTTGGAGGAAAAACCCGTACAAATAATAAACGATTTTTTTTGTCTGTACACGTTTATTATTTTATTAATTATTAAAACTATTAAACGGACACTTAAGTAGTTATTAAACAAAATAAAATAAAGTCCAAAGTGTTTTGAATAAGTAGCGGGCACAATTGTGCTATCGTAAACGGAAGCAAAGATATTTTTAAATTAGCAAACAAGTTAATTACTGAACTGTGTTAACAGGACAAATAAATAAACATTTTAAGTCATCATTTATAATTTATTAATCTAAAAAATTAAACAACGTTTCGACGCTTATTTTGCGATCTCGTCAGGTTCATGATTAAAACTACAAAAATAGCAAAGCTATTACAACGATTAGAATAACCTTTTTAAGAAACAGATAACAAAAGCAATGTAAAAATTTTTGTTACACTTACAAAATTAAGTTCCAGATTCAATTCAGAGTTTCTTCACATTCAATCAAACATCACAGCAGCTATTAATGCACCAACAGACACTATGAAACTCAACAATTGCTATGATCCCTTATTATTACGCTAAAGCGTCTGTTTTCCCATTGTCGTTGCTCCCTTATTGTTCCAGCTAACCTCTTCGGCTCTTCCATTGTCGTTACGTTATCGTCGCATTTGAGTGTTGTCAAGTGACCAGTGCGGTTGTGTCGCTCTAGGCTCTTCTTAGCACCTGACGAAAGGGAACAAGGATCCAAGAAACGTTGTGTGGTATTTATATTAGCCTCTTTTTGGTCTGTATTGGCTATCTTTATTATTCTTTTAATTTAACGCCTGTTTTGAATTAATAAAATAATTCAATAAATAGTTCTCGGAATTCACCACGGGTTTTGCATATTTATATTTAGACGCAACGTTTCGACGACTGAAAGCACTTTCGTCATTTTCTAGATGAATATATGAATATATATATATATATATATATATTGTAATAATTAAATATAATATTATAATATGAATGTGGTTGTGGCGTTTCTAAATGACATACACTAATAACTTTAAAGAACAAACACAATTTATTAAGCCAAATTTTATAACAAGTATAAAATACACAAAATATTTGGGATCTCAGGGTCTTGATCTGGGTTTGATAAATGGCAGAATTTAAATAATCAAAATTACATTTACCTTTTTATGGAAATCAATGCGTCTGAACATAGACGAAATTTGTTGCGGAAGAAATAATACTAAAGATTGAATTTAAACAATTTTAATTTTATCAAGAATTAAGGATCTCATTTTATCGATAATTAAATAATTAAAGAACGATCTGACTTTTATCTTTTAGACACGGTTTACAAATGATTTTAAAGTTTTCTCTACTTACGGCCGCCCAGGTGTCATTTTTAGTTTTTCGTGCACAATTTTGGGGACATCACTGATTCTAAGTACTCACAGACTCTAATTGGCGTTGTTTGTTAGTTGGTTTAACACTAATTGGTTGGTTCTCGATGCTTTACTGCAACCTGGATTTGTAGATCTCCTGGCTTTAGTTGACTATGGACTTCATTGGTTTGTCTGAATATTGCTTTACTTTTTAATAACTGAAAGCATGTTTGTGACTGGGCCACAATCTTTCGTTCTGACTGCCGACTGTAAAACTTTCAATGAGTTCTTTTCGTCCGTTCTATTCGCTGTCTGCTGCCCGACTGTACTGTTCAAATTTTCGTGACTTGGAATTTTTAGTCTTTGCTCCTCGCTGCCTACGGCCCGACTGTCAAGCTTCGTCTTGTAGATTTTGAGCGCGTAAACTCTCTCAACTGATCAACAATGTTTTCTTTGCCTCGCCGGATTGTTGCGGCGTCCGCTCTATATCCACTAATAATGAGTCCTCTACAATCCACCTTTCCAATTAGAACAATGTCTTAATTACCAATTACTACAGTATATATATATATAAATATGCAAAACCCGTGTGAATTCCGAGAACTATTTATTGAACAACTTCACCGGGAAATACTTTCAATCTTTGAATTAAACAATTGATGACCTTATACAAAATTAAGGTAATTCGTCATAATGTTGACATTATTTTCAGCACCCGGTAGCAAGAACGAAATAATAAAAGACTGAAAATAACTCATAAGAAACGCTCACATTAAGTACTATAAAATATACATTTAGAGAACAAGAAAACGACATTCAAGGGAAAAAAAACAATATCAGTCTCATAATTTGTTGTATTTTCCACGCCACTGATTTTGCTCGTCGAGGAATGGAGTCTCCCGTGGAAGGAAAGGGGATATTACGTATTGCGTTCGCGCGAGAGCGAGTTTCGAATTTATACATACATGTTAGACGCTATATGTGTGTGTACGTGTGTGTGTGTGTGCGTGTCTGTTTATTGCGGAGGAAGAGGGCAAGTGTCGTATGCAAGTCACGTACGGAGAGAGACGATTCACCAAGCACACAACCAACCCTCCCTGGGGTCCAGAGGGACCGTAGCGAGCGAGAGAGATCATGCAAACAACACGAGCACTAGCAAGCAGCAGTGTCGCGCCTTTTAAGGGCGAACGGGCAGGGATGAAGATAAAGTCGTGAATACAGTTCCACACTAGGTGGGGTACAACCAACTGATCGGCTCCATGTAAGGACGTTGAAATAATGCCCAATAATTTAGTTCAGTCGACATGTGGAACAATGTCTGCTAATTGCTTTAGTTGTAGTTCTTTTTTAAAAAAAGAAGGAGAAACAAACCGCAGAAGGATGAAGGAATAGTTAAAAAAATATATATATATTCGTCAAAAATATAACAGAGTCTATAATGCGACATTTATTTTCTGTAATTCACGTCACAAATATAAACCCTTCATCCTTTTTTTCTAGAGGCAGCTGTCACAGAATATTTGTTTCCCATGTCTGAGTTAATAACATGAAATTTATTTCCCCCCCCCCCCCCGCGATTATTGAATTCTACGTCTGGCTTCGAAAGAAAGAAAACCAAGGAACCCAAGTAAACTTAATCAAAATTTAATTTAAAAATAAAAGGTTATCATCAAACTTCCAACGTCGTGACGTTTTAGCCGACACCTGAATTCATCCGGGGAAAAAACCACCCTCGGAAATGAATACGTCAGAATTGACGGAAGGGGTGGGGGGGGGGTGAGCGACTTTTCACAACACCTTACACAAAGAGTTAGAAAGTCTGCTCAGGCTGAAGGAATATTTATCAAATAAAAGTCAAAAACTCTTTACAGCAGGTATAGTCTGCGCCACAAAAATGTAATACCAAGTGGACTGTTCTGGATAGGTTACCGAACGTTGTTCTCCGGTAAAAGACACCATCGGCATTTTAAGACCGGGACACGCGATCAGGCAACACCGCTGGGCGCTTAACTACATGGCCTGGATATTACATTTTCGTGGAGCCGACTATAACAGCTTATTAGAAATAGTGTGATACATTTGAAACATTACCAGTTGGTGTAGAAGTGAAATAAGTGAGTCAACGTTGGAACTATAGTTGTGGGCCCCCGTATTATGACAATAGAAGCAGAAGCATTATTATTTTTTTCACCCTTATAACATACGTTTTACCTGGAGCTAAAAATCTGATAAAAAAAATTACCGGAAATTCATCTGCTAAATTCACTACCAACGGTTAAAATTAAACGTCGTAATTTTTGAAACCCCCTTGACCTTTGAAGAAATTAATACCACAATCCTCTGTGAAAAAAATAAAAGAGCTTCCGTAAATTAGAAACGTTTTTTACTATTAATTATAACATTAATCAGAAATATAATTATTGATAAAAAAAATTGTTATAATTCGTAAATTTAAAACTACCTAAATTATATCCCTTTTAAATTATTTGCAAGATAATAAAAATTCATACACATTGGAAGTTAGGAACCAACAAATGCAATGTTTTTAATTCTCCTGTAATCCAACAAATTAGAAGGTGGTTATATTAATTACTTAAAAAATCCAGGAGGGTTAAAATATTTTTCAAATCAGTTTTTTTTAAAATGCACGTAATATTAATTATAAAGAATAAAGTCGTTATTTTGTGAAAATAAGATCGCAAAAAAAATTATTTATATAGTTACAGAACTAAAAATAATTACAGATTTTTGACAATAATGCCATTCTTTAAAAGGTATAGCCAGGCTATGTATAGGGTAATCCACGTGGTGGCAACTCTCCTCTTATAGCATAGGAAAAGGATTTGAAAGGGGGGATGCGGAAAGGTAGAGGAAGGTAGCCAAGGGTTAAATAGGGGCCCCCGGGCTATGGTTTAAGGATCCTACCCGGCAATTCGCCTAAAAGTGATGCAGGGAAACCCGTAGAAAAACCTGCATCAGGTAGGTCGGGCATTTGGTACTTGTCCCACGCCCTTCCGATGGCGGGAGAATAAAAATAATTACAGATTTTTGACATTAATACCAATTTTGAAAATTCTATTTAAATGTGTACTTTGCTAAGAAATGAATATGGGAGAGTTTGGAAGGTCTCTGGAACATTCTACTGTCATATTTCTATCTTTCTGCTTTTGTCATAAGGACGTCATGATCTTACCTTTATACGTAATATATATATTTTTTTTGCTGAGATGCTGCGTACAATGGCCATGAGATAAATTATGTTAATTTTGAGGGTTAAAGTGCGGTAGTAGTAGTAATAATGGCTCCATTTCGGTTAAACACGAAACTATTAACTTTCCAACAGGCACCTCTGGATATAGCGCACTATCTTCCAGCACGCGTGCCGTACTCAAGGGTGGCATTAAAGGGGCCTTTTTATTGCCGGGGATCTCGCCGGAGTTCTGCTGCTGCTGCTGCTGCTGATGGTGATGTTGTTGGTCGTAGACACGGAGGCACGTTTCTTCCAAGACACACACACCCGACCTGCTCGTAAACCTCGCGATCCGTTCTAAACGTTCCTCCTTTTACTGCCACTGGCATCGAAGCAAAACACTCCCGGGGAAAGGAGGGGAAGTGCTATACAAAACGATGATAAAATGGAAGAAAACATGGCGGTGAATCTATAACTGATAAGGATACAGCAATCAACCTATGCGTGAGGGGACCCGAAAGGTATGTAGTTTCAGTTTTATTTTCCTTACACTCCGGGGCCTAGCAGAAGCAGTCGGACAAAAGTCGAGGCATGGCGTCGGTAATGCTGCGTCCAGGCATCATCGAGCAGGCGTGAGACAAGTACCGAGAGTCTAGCAACCATGTCACAGTGTTATTAAAAACACAGTGCTAATTTACTCCCTGGGTGACAGTATAATAAATACACATTTTTTTAAAAAAAAAATTCTCTACAATTATTCTATCATCCCCTTTTTTTCTCTCTATTGTTCTACTTCATCCTTCCATGTACGTGGCCCTTCATTAAAATTACGGTGCGCCCTTACATCATGTCTCTTACAAACATATTCACAAAGGAATCACTTCCCCGTGCAGAATTATTCGAAACTCGCTCTTTTACCCCCCCCCCCCCCTCTCCTGCTTTGATTAACAAAAAGGCGGTTCTCTGTGTATACACGAAGTCTGAAACTTCCAGGAACATACATTCTTTATTTTGTTTTAAAAAATATATATATTATACAATTTCTATTTTTTCGGTTTTAACTTAATTCCTTCTGTGTAATGGATTAAACTGTAAATTTCGGATTGCGAGAATATTTTGTTTTAAAATTAAAACTATCACTGCTCGTTATTTTATTTTTAATTTAGTGGTGTCTGATAACAAATTTTAGAGGATTTTTCCCGTGATTTTAAAATCGAAAAAATTGAGGGAGGGGGGGGGGGGGAAAGTTGTTAAAACGTAGACTTTCTTACTTGGACTTACAGACATACTTAGGAAAATTTCTAACGAGATTTTTTTTCTCCTAAGATGAAAGGTTGTAGAGGCAAGTGCGTGTGCCAAGATCAAAATAATTCAATTATCAGGACTAAAAATACTAAAAAAAATTTTACACCCCTTCATACATCTTCATATTGCAAATTGATGAATTTTTTAAAAAAAATTTAAACAAAAAACCGGTATTACATGAATGCAGCTGGCTTAAAAAACCCTTTTAATTTTTTTTAAATAAACAAGTTTAAAATAATTCAATTAACAGGACTAAAATACTAAAAAAAAATTTACTCCCCTTCATACATCTTCATATTGTATATTAATGAATTTTTTAAAAAAAATTTAAAACAAAAAACCGATTTTACATGAATGCAACTGGCTTAAAAAACCCTATTATTATTTTTAAAATAAACAAGTTTAAAATAATTCAATTATCAGGACTAAAAAACACAAAATTACTCCCCTTGCATATTCATGAATTTTTTAAAAAAATTTTAAACAAAAAACCGATTTTACATGAATGCAACTGGCTTAAAACCCTATTATTTTTTAAAAAATAAACAAGTTTAAAATAATTCAATTATCAGGACTAAAAAACAAAAAAAAACTTACTCCCCTTCATACATCTACATATTGCATATTAATGAATTTTTTAAAAAATTTTAAACAAAAAACCGATTTTACATGAATGCAACTGGCTTAAAACCCTATTATTTATTTAAAAAATAAACAAGTTTAAAATAATTCAATTATCAGGACTAAAAAACAAAAAAAAATTACTCCCCTTCATACATCTTCAGATTGCAAATTGATGTATTTTTTAAATAATTTTAAACAAAAAACCGCTTATTAAAATAAAAGAAAAACTAAAAAATTTCTAATTTTTTATTTATTAAACAACTTTCATATGTGAAATCGTACAACACTCATATGAATATGTGTGCGAATGAACGAAAGCTTCTGAGAGTTTTTTTTTAATATTTTTGTAATGTGAAAGTTGTTTTATTAATACATAAAAATTTGACCAATTGTTTATAAGGTTTAGTTTTATTTAAGAACTGTATTTACTCGTCTGCCATACAACATAATCCTATTAATTCTTACTTAACAGTTTGCAATAATAATAATAATATATGATTCAATAGTTAGTACTTCCAGAATAATTTTTTTCTTCAGGGAATGTTACAGTATTTTTTAAGGATTCGTTTGGAATAATCAGCGTGTGGAATGGATAAATATAAATCCTAGTTGTGAAATGCCACTCGCCTGTCTCACTGAAGGACCTACAAATGACGCCATAAATAACCCTTCTTCTTCTTCGTCAGTGTATTTCCAGATTTAAACGAGTCAATATGCTTCTGATAAAGCTCGAAGAGGAAGGTGGAATGATGGCGGTCAATTTCTGCCCCCCAAACCCCATCCCCCCGTACGTAAGCCCCGCACGTTCGTATGTAACTTATGAAATTCGTCTGCGTTTCTCCTCGGGCTTCGTATCTTCTGGGATTTTCTCTTGGAGTGATGGATGGCCAATCTTGGTGGAAGTATGACTGCTGCAGCTACAGAACTAGTTGGGTGGCTCCCGCGCGAACGGAATACAAATCATAAATAAAATAAAAAATAATGGGAAGGGTTTGTCATAGACCAGACACCGACGAGATTCTACGTCTCGCGATTCGTAGAGGATCATGTTTGGAATGTCTTCAAGGTGCAACGCTGAAGCCCTCAAGCAAACAACAACTCAGAGCTGTTGGATCAGGCGAGTGACAGTGACCAGGAAACTGTTTTGATGTCATTTCCTGACTATGTAATAGGAATTTTTGTTTTAATCCGTCCTGAAATAAACAAATTTATCACCACAATTTCCACATTCATGCAGTCGAAGGTCAGAGATATATACAGAATAAAAACAACCCAAGTTGACTTTCAAGCGAGGAAACGCGTCGCCGCACGCTTCATTCGCGACATTTGAAGGTTTACGCGAGGAATTCACGGCCACGTTAACAAAGGTCGATGATGATGTTGCCACTTTAAAATCATTTTATGCATATCAAACATTATATATTTTAGTATATTCATTTCATGAAGACGACGACGACGACGAATGCCCCCTCGTCTCTTCCCCCACCTCAGTGATGGTCGATCCAGCGAAGAGTGAGTGATGGGAGGGGTTTCTGTAGAAATTTGCATCTGAATTGAATTCGAAGCGTTTCATGGTCCTCACGGGTGTTGTTATATTATTTCTCTCTTCCAAGTGTCGGCCCCTGTGTGCGCGCTCCTTTCAGAATCCTCGCCCCCATCTCCCTTGATTTGCAAGTGAAATTATACAACTTCAGAAAGATTATTAAGGCTGTTACGTGAGACGCAGGAGGGCGGATGTTTTCCACAATTAACATCAGAAAGTGGGAGGAAACTTTTGTGAAGACAGGCGCACACACACACACATACGAGGCCTCAGTTGTCCGCCATATTAGCATAATTCTGGAGCTCGTGGTTATGAAAAAAAGGCGGGGGGGGGGGACGAACACTGGAAAACTTCTAATAAAACGCGTCACGAATTTAATTCACGAGATCAATTTTGAAATGTTACATGAATCTTTAATTAAATTACAGAACTAGAATGAAACACTCAGATTGTTTGTGTTATACATTTTTGACCGAAGTTTTTCCCGGTGTAAATACTGGATGAAGAAATTCTCTAGGGGATTCCAGACGTCGAAAATGTGGAATGTTATCGAAACGTCGCGAAATTTTCGACAGATTTACACGGCTGGAATCCCCTAGTGTGTTTCATCCTAAAATTAAATATATTCATGAAGTAACATTGGACTGTTTTTTAATATATTAATAATAATAAACCTTTTGTCCAGCCTCGGATTTATTTTTAAAAAACTTTCAGAAAGCTTTCGACATTATTTCATAATTATTATGAATATTTAAACACACATGAGCAAAGGATTTATATATTATCGATAAGGAAGATAGCAAAATACAGACAAAAGAAGTGATAATATACCACACAACGTTTCTGGAAGCCTTGTTCCTTTCTTCAGGTGTATACAATAAAACAGTTGAAAGTTATTAGAGGGGGAAAAAAGGGTCATTAGATAATACAGAACCGTCCGGTCCAACAGGTATAACTGCTTTCTAATGCTTTCAAAAATAGTTTCGAGATTGAACAAAAAGTTTTTAATTATTATTTAAATAAATTATATATTTATCTATATTATACTCGTTGGCATTGCTCCAAGATATATTACGAGTCGACAGAAGGTCAGAGATATATAGCTAGCAAACAACGCAAGTTGACTTTCGAGCGAGGAAACGCGTCGCCGCACGCTTCATTCGTGACATTTGAAGGTTTACGTGAGGATTTTAGGGCCACGTTAACAAAGTCGATGATGATTCTGTCACTTTATAATCATTTTATGCGTATCAAACATTATCTGTTTACTATATTCTACTTCAAATCAGCTTTTTTAATATTTATTTTCATTTAAAGTTTGGATTTCCACAGGAATCTCGAGATTCCAATCAGTAAAACGGTAGCTTCACATCAACCCAGTGGTCCGACAACTTCTGGAAAATTTACACCGTACCAGAAGCACAAGGCGAAGTAAACACTGAACCAAAAACAACACTAGAAGACAGCATTGGATAGACCCTAGTCGGTAAGTATATAGTTTAAGATTTTTTTAGATAATATTAAATTAAAGAAATTGACGGTCAAAAACTCACAGACTAATGTTTACATAAATTTTCAAAGAAAAACATAACAAATGTTAACTTGTGTAAATCTTTAAATGTGTAAATTGTTGTTAATTACCTTTAAAGCGAATATCACTTGATATTTTAACTAACAAAAAAGTTGGAAATTTAACACGAGTTTTTTTTCCCCCCTTTTAACACACGCACGACATTCAACCTTAGAAATATTTCCATTGCCCAGGAGGAGTTGTGTAGCGGGGGTGGGGGGGGGGAGGAAAAAATAACTCCATCTGTTAGCAGAAAGAAAAGCGAAGGTTCTCAAGAAAGACAAACCTCACTCTCCGTTTGAAGACAAACAGTGGAAAGCAATAACGTCTCCTGTAAAAGCGAAAAAAAAAAAACATTTCCACTTCTGACTCCTTTTTTTCTCTGGGGGGGGGGGAGGGATGTAACAATCCCAATAGTGTTATTTTAAAACACTGAAAATAGAGGGAGAAAGAGTGCGAGACGAGAAAAAGGCAGGAAGGAGAATCCTCGCAAAGTAAATAAAGCAGCAAACACAATTTACGTGACCGATAAGAGCTTTGCAGGTCCACCGATCCTTTTTAAAATTGACTAACTTTACTTCAAGAAGAAAAATCATGCACGTACGGAATAAATTAAGACATGCCAATGAGTGATTCTAATCATAATATTGTGAGCTTAAAAATTATATATATATATATTATATTTGTAGGTAAATTTTTCATCTTATTACTACTGACGTCTCATTGCATAGACTTTCATTTGAATCGTTTAATTATTCTATTTATTTTAAAGAAACATCCCGGCATTTTGTTCTAACCTGAGTTTACCCGACCGCCAACCCCGAATCCTTAAAAAAAAATTCACACAAACTCCCCCAGCATGACGTTAGTATGACGTTTCTTCCATCTACGTCGTTGTCCGGGTCGACCCCCTAATAATTTCGACCCCGACTGTACTCACTGTAAATTTTATTATCATTTGCATGACTCTTATTCCGTCATTTTTTCTAAACTGTTTGTTAGAGATACACAAGAGATAAAACTATTATCAGACTTAATAGGATCAGGTCGTAGGAAAATCCAGCGCCGTCACCGTCGAGAGGAAGACTTCTAGAATAGGAAAGTGGATAACGTAAGGGAGGGTATCGAAGTACTGTCCAGAGACATGAAAAAAAATCAGAACACGATATAACTTAAAGATTAATATAGAAAATATAGAGAAAAAAAAGCAAGGCTGAGCAGAGAGCCCTCACAAATCCCAAGATGGCAGTAGCAACTCTGAAAGTGGCTCCAGAACTAAAAGAAAAGAAAAAAACCCTCCGATTTACGACATTATGTCGTAATCATTCTGTAGATTCAAACACATATGCAGCAAAGGAATTTTATATTTTTTATAAGATACTTTTTAGAATTATTGGAAGTGAAGAACCAATCAAATGGTCCAAATCAGCTCTCACGTGATCTCTAGTGGGGCCCCTCAAAACCGGTTACCGCAGGAGTTTTCTACAGCGTTTGCATCGTAACGTTAACAGCAGACGAAAACTGTTTTACGTGTTGTCTCCACCCGATACTCGCACATCCTCCCCGGAGGCCGAGTCTCCGGTACAGACCGAAATAATAAAACAAATCTATACGACAGAACGATAAGAGATAAATTGAATCGATTAAGCGTTTACCTGAGCTCTGAGTTTACGGCCCCCTCAGTATTTATGCGTCCATCTCTTTTACGTCATTTCATCAATCATATCACTAAAGAATATTCCCTGTCTTGGAAGTCAGAGTTAATTTTTCGAGCCCAGTCCCAAAGAAAAAAAAAATTCTCTACATTCGTGCCATCGCTGTAAAAGATCGCCCCCCCCCCTCTTCCTCGCGTGAACAATGCAAAATCTAACTTAAAGCCTTTGTTGTGGCTCTTGCAAGTTCCTACCACCGAATGTCTGCGGTCTATGAATTTTTTTTTCCAGATATTAGTGTGGCTGTGTGTGTGTGTGTGTGTGATGATGGAGGAGGTATCTGTCTGGGTGCAGCCGCTTATCGACCCGTTGCTCTTTCGCCGTCCAGCCAGCCAGCAGCTCCAGCACAATGGCGCATTGTGCCTTCCTACAAGCCTTTTACTCAAATTAAAGTTATTCCTTGGCACGAGGAGAAAAACTGTGCCACCAGGAAGAAATAGCCCGGCGGCAGCTCTGCTCAGTCTTTCATGGTCCCTGTGAGAAAGAACTAAATCCAGAGGTTCGCAATAAACCCGCCATCAACAACATCTTCGTCTACTAGTTTCCTGAACAAATCACATTAGAAAAGAAGGTCGATTAAATAAAATCTCATCCAACATCAACAGCTCCTAAGCACTTATTAAACGGACCAAGATGAGCCCTGCCGAGAAACCTACAAGCATTCCCCAAACACCAACGACGAGAAACTCTTTACCATCGATCAATCATTAGCTCTCTCCCCTCTCTCTGGATGGAGTTACCTGCTGACGTGATCTTTCTGACCTGGCTCAAACTTAACAGAAGTTAAAGAGCTCGCCCGAAGCCAGATGTCAGTTCCTCCTCCAAGTTGGGCCTCAATTACCAGCTCGTGCCAAGAAATAACCTTTAAAGTGATCACTTCCAATTTACGCCAGTAAGTGCCTTCATTAGCGTCTGCACACTGGACCGCTTGCTTTTGTGTGACTTCTTTTTTTTAAAAAAAAACACGTCACAATCACCAGCCTATGAAATATTATCTTTGATTAAATTTGATAATTTTTTTATTCTAACACAACGTTTCATCCCTTAATTGGGAACTTTTCAGGTGTAAAAAAGAAACATGTCTAACATAAATGATAATTTTAACATATTTATTATAAATATAATTTAATTAATTCTAATTTTATTTAACAAAATTAAAGTATTAAGTATCAATTTAAAAACTAATAATGACAAAGATAGCCAAATGCAGACAAAAGACTTTATTTAGGTCGTAACGTTAATTATATATTTTCATTTTATATTATCACATCTTTGGTCTGTATTCGGCTATCTTTCTTTATAATTAGGTTTTAAATATGATAAAAAAAATTAGGGCTAATAGCTCGGTGTATTTTTTAAACAGTTTTAGATAATATACGTTGCACATATCTGACGTCATATTAGAACCTTGTAGGAGAGATCCGAAGGGGCTACCTTTGGGGATGCCTTTTCCTCTCCGTTTTTGAACTAAGGTTCCCACAAGCCGAGGCACCTGGGTCTGTTCTGAGAGGTGTATGTTCCGGGGTCACAGACCTTGGGCATACGGTAAGAGTTGTCCGCTATTCCCATTGGAATAGTGGGCCAGCTGCCTCCTAAACTGGTCGAGGCACGGAGAAGGGAATTCTGCGTCCCCACAGCAAACTCCTCTCCCGCTATCGGAAGGGCGTGGGACAAGTAATCAATGCCCGACCTACCTGATGCAGGTTTTTCTATGGTTTTCCGTGCATTTCTTTAGGCGAATGCCAGGTAGGATCCTTAAAATATAGCCCGGGGGCCCTAGTTAACCCTTGGTTACCTTCCTCTACCCTTCCGCATCCCCCCTTTCAAATCCCTTCCTATGCTATTAAAGGGGAGTTGCCCCACGTGGATTACCCTCATGTAGCCTGTTACCCTAAAAAAAAATAAAAAAATGTCGTCATATTATTATACTTAAATAAATTAAACGCCGAAAAACAAAATATATAATTACGCTTCGACCTAATTCAAGTCTTTAAAAAGTAAAATGAAATTTTAGAACAAAAAGAAAGCCCACAAACAACAGATTTTTTTTGCTAAAAAAGAATAACTATTTGTTTATTGAAAATTAAATATTCGAAAGAATGTGGCACATTAATGAGCTAAAAGACCATAATAAACATTAAAATTTTTAATCAACAAAAATACATTAAGTGCTGAAGCTCACAATATTTCTCATGCAGGTTTTCTACGGGTTTTTCCTGCATAAATTTTAGGCGAATGCCGGGTAAGGATCCTTAAAACTGTAACCCCGGGGGTCCCCTGGTTAAATAAACCCCTGGCTACGTTGCTTTACCCTTCCACCGGTGGCTCTGTTATTTAGAAAAAACCACCCTTCCAAAGAGATGACAAATTTAATATCAATTTACTACATTCATTAAAGAGACACTTTAATTTTTTTTATTTATAGCGTTACGACGTTTCGATACACGTGTGTTCGTATCTTCTTCAGGTATTGTCCAAATTATTATAAGAAACAATTACAATGTCGTTTAAAAAAAACGGGGTCCCGAGGGAAAGTATTCACTTTACACCAACGAGATTGTAGCAAGATTGAAGAAGATACGTCCACGTATCGAAACGTCGTAACGCTATTAATAAAAAATAAAGTGTCTGTAAAAGGTAATTAAATAAAAACTTTCAGAGAGTATTAGAATTAAATACCTTGTCAATGAAACAATGTCCTACACTAACTCGTCGCAGAAAATAAAAAAATCCTATCAACAGTAGAGACCAGCACCAAAATAGAACAATGTTTTCATCTCCGTGAGGAAGGACCCAGACCCCTCCCCCCCCCCCCCCCCTCCCTTTAAGGTATGTAAAAAAAAAGGACCGAAGTTAGCCTAAGGGAAATGACAATTTAAAATCGGTCTGGAAAGAGAAGAAGAAAAAAAGCAAACTAAATATCTGAAATCACGATTTCATAAACATTTCCATTTGAAACGAACTTCCAATTCTGACGGGAGAGAAGAAGAAGAAGGAAGTGAAGGAAAGCTGCAACGTGAGGCGGAGGGCGAATCCAACTCAATAAGAACTCGCTTTTCTGACGGAGAAGACAGCGAGGAAGATAGAGCGACAAAACTGTTGAGATAAACATACAGAGATGGATTGAGAAAGACAAACTACGTCGTCCAAAGTTTTTTTATACACCCACGCACAACCCCTTACTTTTTTTAAAAAATAAAACCTTCCGCGTCCATTAACTCCTGGATTTGACAGCAAATAATGTAGCGATAAACCAATTTTCATGATTGATTGCGTAAATACATCACACATTAATTCACGGAAACGTTTTCTGCGGCGGGGGGGGGGGGGGGGGTGGCGCGGTGAGGAGGAAGCGTAGTCGATATTTATCACACGGTTGTGTGACCCAAACGAAATTTTCTTCTCTTTTTTTTTCATGGTGATGTTGTGAGGGTAGTTTTACTGTAGTTCGTCTGTGTCATGGTTATGCTCGGACCCCGAAACTTTGGAAATGGATGCGGGTGGTGGTGGTGGGGGGCGGGGGGGTGTAAATAAAAAGTCCGAGGGAATATTAGTTTTCCAGTGTCGTGGCACCGGATACTAGATTTTTCAGTGACGCGACTCACACGCACGGGAGCTGCGGGTTATATATATATATATAATTTAGCAAGACTGTTAACCCCTTCGACCAACTGTTTCATCCGCTGTTCACTCACGCGTTGTAGATGACTACAATTCCATTACTATTTTCCTCCACCCCCTCACTTTCACCTTCTTTGCCTTCATTTCATCCTGGTGTTTGCCATAACCTTACATTATCTGTGGCCAAGTGTTAATTTTTTTCATGGCTTATTTTTTTCTGCAAGGTGTCCTACGTTTCCTCCTATTTTAAAAATTCTACCCATTTTCTCCCTATTTTTTACCCGGGAAAGGAAGATGTACCAGCCCCAATCATTTTTTTTACTCCGACCGTACTCGACGATTATCATCTTCGGAAACTGTACCATTCTTCTTCTAATACGTATTAATTATACATCCGGGATCCCCTAAGCCAGTGAATTTGTTTCATGTAACTCAAGAGTGTAAAATAAAAAATTCTCGCGGTGGTACCTTAAAAGAATTAAAGCTCTACTTTCAGAGTGTTAAAAGTTAGTCTAAATTACTTTCGGTTCGTTAAGAGAGTTAAAAACACTCTCCGTATGCTGAGATGATAAAAAAAATACTCATTTAAGAAAGACAAGAAAAAATTGTCCCTTTACTTTAAGAGAATCTCCGTATCCTAATAAGGTGAAAAATACCCCCGGTACCTTTAGGGAGTCAGAGACACTCACAATATTTTTAAGAGTGTGAAAAATACTCCCCGATATCTTAAGAGACACAAAAAAACTCTCACTACTCAAAATAAAGTGCGAAAAATACTCCCTGAAATTTAGGGGTAGAAGTACAACACGTAAATTCAATGTCATAATTAAACTCAGCGACATCCATAACCCCCACCCCCCACCCCGCGGATTCGACTCCAACGCCTGTTGATTATTGCTTTATTTTTTTTATATAAAACGCCCCTCGACGTCCCAAACCCCTTAAGGGTGCTCCCCTCCCATGATGAAAGGGGTTGAAATTTTACACAAACAAACATAAGGGAGAAACACTATTAATCTCATTGATCCAGAAAAATATATCGGCCGTTTTATAATGTTTGAAAATTACCACCCCCGCCCCTGTAGGAGGTGGAAGAGGTGTCTTACTCGCCATAGTGTTTGTTTCCGGTTGGGAAGAAACACGTGGTCATTTTTTTTTTTTGCAAGAGAAATTAGGATTATTAACAAAAACTGAATTTATGACGTTTCGTCCTCTTTTTGGTCTTCTTCAGGTATATAAATCAAGTTTCGGTTGCAGCAGAACCTTGCCTCTAAAAATTTTTTGTAATGATTTACATACAAAATTATTTATTCTTGAAGACGTGCTAATTGAGAACGAAACGTCGTGTATTTAATTTTTCTTAATATACATAATTTTTGTATATTTATTTACTCTTTCTTTTCATCATCTTCCTTCTGTATCGTCTTAGCATTTCCTTCTGAAGCAAATTGAAAATTTATGATGGTCTGGAATAAGAGGTCCTCTGGTGGGTAATTTAATTATCCCTTTTAGACTTGTGTGTGTGTGTGTGTGTGTTAACTCAGAACGAACATTTACGATAAAAAAGAAAGCATCCTTTATATCGTTGTTAGCCGCGAGAGACGCCATTAGCATGCAGACTTTTTTTTTTAAAAGAAATTCCTTGTCAAAATCTTCGTGCCTCGGCAGCAGTAGCGGAGAAGCCATTAATACGAGATCAGCTCCTTGGGGTCCTCAGGAACTCATTTACCTTCTCCAGAAGGGAAGACTTGGCTGCTCCATTCATTTCCACAGAAGAGTGTGTTAATCAATCAATCCCAGCTCCGGCGGCCTTTGCGTTTAACCC
The DNA here is from genome assembly GCA_037074705.1 of Zhengitettix transpicula. Lineage (NCBI taxonomy): Eukaryota > Metazoa > Arthropoda > Insecta > Orthoptera > Tetrigidae > Zhengitettix > Zhengitettix transpicula. The sequence continues at coordinate 60,146,693 of CM073596.1, read as the reverse complement.
TTGGGCCAGCCAAAATATTTGAGCCCCACTTTTCTCATCTTTAAGAAGCACGAAAACAGAAAAGTCGATTCTGACATTTCTCCTTGAAAAAAAAAACACGGCATTACTGTGATCGATTCATTATAAATTTATCACTCAAACGATTTAGAAAAACTATTTAAATAAAATAAAAACATACTCATAAAAAAACCTACCCACAGGTGTAGTTACTGAAATAACACAAGAAATTAACATACAAAAAAAAACATTATCATTTAAGAATTTGTAGACGTTTCGATCGACTTGTCAATACCATCTTCCAAACTGAAGTTACAACACTTTACAGAGACTATGAACACAAGACAGAAATATTTTTAAAAAAATCACTTAATAAGCCATCATAAATGACAGTTTAAATTAGCAGGGTCCTGTTTAAAAATTTAAAGAAAAATATTTTGTTGGCCTAAAGGTTATAAATTAAATTAATAATAATAGTTTTATTATCAAAATTGAAAGGATGGTTGTTTTTAAATATAGGAAAAATTTTTATAAGCTGGAAATTTTACTTTAGTTTCACTTTCCTTAATTCTAGCTAACAAAAGATCGCCTGGTCTGGCCGATATAACAAACGTACTTCATGAATTTACACACTAAATCATTATTAAAATAAAATAAAAGTATTAAGACAATCTTTGTGGTTTCTTTAAATAAAATAAGACGAAGAATTAACCGATTTTAAAAATTACTGAGGTATTTAGTTTTTTAAAAAAATTATTTTAAATTTATTTAATCACAATAAAATTGTTAGTCTTGTTTATTTTTCGGGCAACAAATTATTATTATATGAGTTTAATTAATTTGACAGTAGAACCAATAGAATAATAATTAGCTATTAAAATATGTAATTATGAATGATGTGATAATTCAGGACAATACAAAGCTTTGTAAACAAAATTTTTTTTAAAAAAAAACCAAAGCCTTTTCCTTGATTAATTGGATGATTAGATCAAAAAATAATTAAAAATATACCTGAGCATGCAGATTTATGAAAGCCATTAATAGCTGAAAAAATTATTTTGACTAAAACAGACACTCCTAAAAAAATGTCAAACGGCAATATATTTTCTTATTTATTAGTGAATTTAATATGTAAACAATAATTGTAAAACAAAGCCATTAATTCAACCATTTATTTAAGTACACCACTATAGCAATTATTTTTTTTAATGTTTTTTTTGTCTATCTCAGAACCAGGCTATTTAATTCCAGATACATGAATATTATTGACAGTTTGTTAAATCAACCCTTTAAAATCAATTCACCTCTCTGTTTCGGATTAATTATAAAAAAATTATACCAATTTTATTCTTTATGCGATCTGCGATATTAATATTAATAATAACATTAATATCTCTGATTTAATCTTTGGAATCTTCTAAATTTTCATATATATCTTAATCTCATTTTTTAAGAAGAAGCAATATTTTATGAAGTGGAGTGTTGTGAATAAGAACTTTAAATAAAATATATTTAATCGTTATACTCGTAATTATAAGGGTTATATAAATAATAGCATTTAATTTATCGGACATTTTATCGTTTGTAAATTAAACCCACGTTTTATGCGCTACAGTAGTGACGTTTCTCATAAATTCAGCCTAATTTCTTCCCCTAATTGAGTTTTCTAAGCTTGAGTTAGGTTATTTACGCGAAACAGTATGTTATTTTTAGTGAGGCGACAGTTTGACATGGGGTGAGGGGGAGGGGGGGGAGTGTTCCAGTTATCTAGGTCAGTGGCTTGTACGCACAGGCGGTGCCGTGCTGCTGTACTGTTGCTGCTGCTCTTTCCACTTCAAAACATCACACATCGGGGTGGGACCTCTCGAAAATGTCGTTCCGTTGGGGGGAAGGGGTGTGGGGTTAAGGGGTTAAGAGGGAAAATACATATAAAATACAGTTCGCATTCTGCTACGTTTTAATTCCCCTCCCCCCTCTGCTACCGCATTTCAACTTTTAAGCCGGGCGTAAAACAAACCGAAAAAAAAAGGGAATAACGTTCTGAAATTATTAATGGGGAACAACCAGCGAGATGAAAAATTTCTCTCGGCGTTAAATATTTACAAAAGATTTTATTTTATGTTTCCTAGATCCATAAAAGCCAGGAGGCCCGGGACAACTTGCGAGGGATGTTCTCTCGCAGGTAAAACCTTGTAGGAGAGATACGAAGGGGCTACCTTTGGGGCTCCCGCAACCCCCCTTTCAAATCCCTTCTTATGCTATTAAAGGGGAGTTGCCCAAAGTGGATCACCCTTATGTAGCCTGTTGCCCTAAAAAAAAAAGGATGGCTTTTCCTCTCCGTTTTTGAACTAAGGTTCCCACAAGCCGAGGCACCTGGGCCTGTTCTGAGAGGTGTATGTTCCGGGGTCACAGACCTTGGGCATACGGTAAGAGTTGTTCGCTATTCCCAGCTGCCTCCTAAACTAGCCGAGGCACGGAGAAGGGAATGCTGCGTCCCCACAGCAAACTCCTCTCCCGCTATCGGAAGGGCGTGGGACAAGTACCCAATACCCAACCTACCTGATGCAGGTTTTTCTAGGGTTTTCCCTGCATTTCTTTAGGCGAATTCCGGGTAGGATCCTTAAAATATAGCCCGGGGACCCCCTACTTAACCCTTGGCTACCTTCCCTCCACCCTTCCACATCACCCCTTTCAAATGCTATTAAAGGGGAGTTGCCCAACGTGGATCACCCTCATGTAGCCTGTTGCCCTAAAAAAAAAGTTTTCGTGACTATATTTTAAGGACTCTAACAATCGAAATCGAGGAGTGAATTTGTTCAAAAGTTGTTATTAACAGTATTCAGTGCCAACACGTTCCACCTCAATATCCAAGAATTTCCCTGCCTCTTCTGCCCCCGCCTGAAGCATTCCAATATCGTGTATAACATGCAAAAGCTTAGGAAAAGTGAGCATAGAGAAATTCCCGCCCCCCCTCCTTTTTTTCCTTTTACTGAAACAAAAAGACAGATGCGCGGGAAGAAGTAGGAGAGAGACGCGGGAGGGAACGATTTCAGAAAAAGGAATTCATAAAGAAAGGGTTCCAGACGAAGCTTCAATTTCTTTCCGCGCCAATGGCTACTCTGCTGAAATATTTTCGAGGCCGGAGGAATTTCTCAGACTCAAAATCTTGATACAGAGAGACAGAGAAGGAGAGAGAGAGGAAAAGAGAGACCCCGAGACACGAAACCACCCGGCAATACTTTCATTTGTTTGAAGCCATTTTTATCGACGGACGAAACTCAAAGTAATAAGCTAGACAAAAATATACCGGCGAAGGAAAAGGAAGGGGGGTGGAAATAGAAGCATAAAAATGAACGCATCGTAATCCAATATTCTTGTCGCTTTCTAAATCAACAACATCCCACCAACTTTCGCTGTCTTTATTGTATCATATTTTAATACGTTTCCTCCTTAATTACACGTCTTTATAATTTAAAACAAGTGAGTTCCCTCACTTCCTTCTCCCTCCTTCAACCTTAACACGACCACTATTAATTAAAAATTAAAAACAAGGTTAACTCAACGTATTCATCCGAATGGCAAAAATACAATTAAATTAATTAATTAATTAAGCCCTTACGCGAATAAAATGCGGTGAGGTTGCAAATAAATTTAGGGTATATTTTTTTTTAAAAAAAAAACAACTATACATCCAAATTCCAGAGAATTTAAATAAAAACTGTTTTTATGACTACAAGAATTTTTTTTTCTGGACAAAATTAAAAAGGCCAACGTATTAATATATTAAATAAATATAAATAATTTATAATAAGATATATTTAACGAACTATTAATTTATAATTTAAAAAATATTTAACAGAACCTGAAAGTTAATGTAAAAAGTCTAAATAATCTATTAAATTGTTTACATAAATTCTAATCATATATTTTTAATTACATAATCTGAAGACGTCCCTGAACATACGGAGGAAACGTTTTAGAGCCAATTTAACTTTTAATATATTCTGACTTTTGGTCGTGCTACATTAATTATATTTAAATTTTATTTACACTCATTTGACTCACAACACTTTCATAAATTTTAAGTCCGTTCTCTTAATTTTTTTCTAACATTGAGGAACCGTTTTGCAGTTCACACACTGGTCACGACTACAGATCCGAAATTCGAGTATCGTTTCTTCCTCTGTGTATGTGTTTCTTCCACCGCCCCCCCCCTCCCTGTCCCTTTTCTATTTTCAGAGAGATTCGTAACGAAGCCATCGCTTCAATTTTTATTTTTATTTTTGGAGATGGTCGAGGCAGCCAGCACAACCGGCTGATTGCTTCAAGGTATAATTCTGTGACGAAGAGTTGGTTGTGGGAGGGGGGGAAGTGGTGGTGGGGGGGAGGGGGCGCAAAATCGGATTGCTGAGGCAATTTCCGACATCCCCCAAAGTCTGTCAAGGAACGCCCGCCTCTGGCTATGGGGCTTCTTGTTCCTCGACGTGCTCGCCCACTGACTTTGCTTTCCATGTTCTGTAAAGTGCACTGCTTTAGTGAAATAAACCACGCTATCGACAAGACGCTCTCACACTGAGATTACAACAAAATCAAACCGTCCAAATTGAATGACCAATTCATTTTTGAGCGGCTGACACAGGAAAAATCGGAAAAATTCTTAACACTAATATTTTATACACACTCACACACACAAGAAAATTTCCTGTTTTTTTAATCACTTAAATTTATTTCACATTAACAATAAAAAAATTCTTAAAAAATAATTAAGTAAGCCTCCAGTCGCAAATTTAACCACATAATTTTTTTAGGGTAAAAGGCTACATGAGAGTAATCCACATAGTGGCAACTCCCCTTTAATAGCATAGGAAGGGATTTGAAAGGGGGGATGCGGAAGGGTAGAGGAAGGATTAACTAGGGCCCCCGGGATATGGTTTAAGGATCCTACCCGGCATTGGTCTAAAAGTAATGCAGGGAAAACCCTAGAAAGAGCTGCTTCAGTTTATTTTTTTTTTTGGGTAACTGGCTACATGAGGGTAATCCTCGTTGGGCAACTCCCCTTTAATAGAATAGGAAGGGATTTGAAAGGGGGGATGCGGAAGGGTAGGGGAAGGTAGCCAAGGGTTAACTAGGGCCCCCGGGCTATAGTTTAAGGATCCTACCTGGCATTCGCCTAAAAGTAATACAGGGAAAACCCTAGAAAAACCTGCATGAGGTAGGTCGGACATTGGGTACTTGTCCCAAGCCCTTCCGATAGCGGGAGAGGAGTATGCTGTGGGGACGCAGCATTCGCTTCTCCGTGCCTCGACCAATTTAGGACGCAGTTGGCCGACTATTCCAATGGGAATAGCGGACAACACTTACCGTATGCCCAAGGTCTGTAACACAAACAAACAAAACATTCGAAAAATACTCCTTGCAATATTTTACACGAAAAATAGATGATTTCGTTATCGGTAAAATATTCAATATCAAGTATTAATATTTGATGTCACGGAATTTGGAACGAGAAGGTCTTTTGTAAAAAAAATTAGTCCTATAAAATCTATGACACATTATTAAGTTTCTTACAGAAAAGTGTTTTAAATATTGCATACGAAAAGAATTTATCAGAGAAATTAAACGGAAGGAATGTTTGTATTTTCTCTTATAGCAATTCTTTGGGGGAGTGGAAAAGAGGGAAGGAAATGATCCTTTTCTGGACATGTTTATTCCGTTTCCCTCGGTTTAGGCACACGAGACAAACCCGCGTTAAATGGCGGAAATATAATTCTCTTTTACCCAGAACGATGGTGGCTCGTTGCCAGTGAGGAGGGCTAAAGATTCGTTTTATTTCGCAGTCAAGCGCAGAAAGTCGTCAAGAATGTTGCGCGGGAAAGCAGATCCACAACTACAAAGACCATTTAACCTAGTTCTCGTTCACGATCAATCCTTACTGTACTCTACATCAATAATTATACAGTTGTATTTCCCTCCCCTCCCCCCTTACTGCACACTCCTTGTAGCACAAGAATTAAGCTCCATTGCTTCCCGGACGCAACACGCAATACAACTTTGGTTCGGATCGTTTATAGGACACCCAATTGGCTGTTATAAATATCGACCTCATCCAAAATACCCGTAAAATGATAAATTTAAATTTGGAAATAATTTAGTTTATGTTAAGGAGTTTCCAAAACCGGTGATGCAGCTAACAATTTGACTCTAGACCGAATCGAGAGTGTTTCTATAATTGCAATCGATTAAGGGTTTTTTGAGTGTAAAATAATTTCTCTCTTTAAAGAGTAATTGTGATATAATAGTCGGGGGCAAAATTAAGTGGAAAATACTTTGCACACAATTTGTTTTAGTAAAAAAAAAGGAAAAACAGAATAGACTTCAATTATTACGAAAAGGTAAACGGAATAAACATGTCCAAACCGGATCATTTCCTTCCCTCTTTTCCACACCCAAAGAATTGCTTTCATGAGAAAAATGCAAACATTTATTCCACCTAATTTTTTTGAAAAATTATTTTAGTATGCAATATTTACAACACTTTTCTGTAAGAACCTTAATAATGTGTCTTGGACTTTATAGGACTATTGTTTCTCTTAAAAAAAAGACAACCTTCTCGTTCCAAATTCCGTTACACCGAAATATGAAGACTTCATATTGAATATTTTATTATGAAAATTGGAACAAAAAGTATTTGTTTTTGTACTTAGAAAGAAAAAATCGTCAGAAATGGCTGGCACCATTTTTTTCTTCAAGAGTAGCGGTCCAATTAATTGAAGTCATTATACAAAAAAATAAATTTAAGAAACCTTAGAAAAGAAGGTATATTAATATAAAAATGGTAGAGGAATGATCATAAATGTATTTATATGACTTCTTGAGACGTCGAAGCGGAAATAATATATTGTGGCACTCTGTTCGCTATCAGCCGTAGAATGTCTCCGACGGTCCAATTCCTACAACGGCTTACCTGGTAACTTTTGGAAAACAACAGCCCTTTCCATACTTAGCTAATTTATTAAAGATATGTACAATTAAAATTTTGCCCCCCAGACTAGCCAGTTATGAAAACTCAGAGATTGTTGTGGCAAACTAGGCCCGAGAAACTATTTATAAAAAAAGTGCTTTACGCAACCACGAAATATGCGATTTTGATTACCAGACTGGGGTCTCAGCAACACAGGGACGTCCCTCGCAGGGCTGGTCATCGATTTGGTGTGTCTCGTGGAGTCTCGCTGATAACTTTCATGTAAAACCAAGAGCAACCGCTCACTGCAATCTCTCCAGTCAGAATGCCTGACCAGGCAACCACTTCTCCCGACCTGTGAGACCAACTGTTTCCCTATCGGTCCATTTAATTTGTTATGGACCAATCAAAGGTCTTAGGCAAACCGACGTAGAGAATTTCAACACCGAGACCCACTGCATCTGTTGTTTGCTGACGGGAACCCCCCCCCCCCCATGGAGGTACAGTTACAATCCCCAGCCTGACTGGCAACCAAACGGTACTTTTTGCTGATGTTGGCTAAACATGGTTGCTCACGCGTTTAAACAAACTGACTAAAATATCAGTATAATCAATTAAAAGACGCCTATCCTAAATAACGCGCTATATTATGGAAAAATCCAAAAATAATAATTGTAATTTCTTTGTCTGTTCAGAAAAAAAAAATGTTTCAAACTTCTACGAACAACGCACCACTTGGCGAATGCTTTTACTACTACTAGTAGTACTTGCGACCCCCTGAACTTTACGTTGGAAGTGCGGCGGGGTGTTTTCTTGCGATCCCCCGTTTTACTCAGCAATCAAGAACTGTCGTAAACTCTCTCGCGGAGATTTTGAAATCCTCTCTTGCTGCTCTGAATCCAAACACTGGTTTCTCACGGAGGACTATTTCGATTACACCAAGTTTTGCGAAGGTTGAACTCTGTCTAGCCTTGTCGTAAATCTGACCCCCATCCCCCTGTCTCTCTCTCTCTCTCTCTCTCTCTCTCTCTCTCTCTCTCTCTCTCTCTCTCTCTCTCTCTCTCTCTCCCTCTCTCTCTCCCTCTCCACTCAACTTCACCTAATCTATCAAAATGGAACACGAACAGTAGCAGCAGCAGCAGAAGACCCCTGAAGGGAGTTTCGGACGAGTCTGATATTCCTGCCTGGGTAAAGTTCCTAATTTCGTGAAATAGAGCTGCAGGTGGAAATTACTCAATATCAAGGAAAATAAAATAATTTAATATACTAACTGTGTAAATTAATATAATAACTTTTCCCATTCGTCATATTTTAATTTTTGTATTCAATTCGACTAGGTACAGTGTGGGCCATTTTAAACTATCGGGCTAACCTCATTAGCGATTAATGTTGTTTTTCAATACTGAAGGAAAACACACACACAAATAACTATCTACGAGAATACTCTACAACGAATCAATGTGTGAGATGACGTAACCCAAACGTCCCTTGAACAGTATAATATGATATATAAATTGTTAATAAATTCCTCATAAAAATAATGTACCTTTAGAAAGTCCAGCGCAGGCTTCATGTTCATGGAAATAATTAAAAATTATTAAAGGAAATCTTGTACGCTCAAGCCAAAGGCAAATGGTTAAAGTTATATGGATAGAAAAAAAATGTCGACCACACCGGGAATGGAACCAGGGACCTTCCGCTTACATGCCTGAATTTAAGTGTACAAAACAACTATTATAATAAATAAACATTCAATACTAACCTATCACCTTCCGAACTGACCCGAGTTTACCCGATCGCCAACCCCGAATATTTTATTCGTATGCAAACGCCTCAAGTAAACTGTGAATAATCACGTATGTATTCTCCCGCTAGCGGAAGGGCGTGGGACAAGTACCCAATGCCCGAACTACCTGATGCAGTTTTTTCTACGGCTTTCCCCTGCATTACTTTTAGGCGAATGCCGGGTAGGATCCTTAAACTATAGCCCGGGGGGCCCTAGTTAACCCTTGGCTACCTTCCTCTACCCTTCCGCATCCTCCCACACCTTTCAGATCCCTTCCTATGCTATTAAAGGGGAGTTGCCACCATATGGATTACCCTCATGTAGCCTGTTACCCAAAAAATTATAATAATAAAAAACTTTAATGTCGTTCCATTTTCAATTAAAATTTGTGAACATTCAGCCCGGGTGGTATTGTGAATAATTCTATAAAACTTCAACAGGAAAAGAAAAGTGGTATAATGAGGGTCCCACACAGGGATAATTTTGAAGTTTTGCACAGGTGGGGGGAAACCTCGTCATTATTAAACAAAACAAAAGAAGAGGAAGAAAAAGAGTAAGAATGTCGGATGAATATTTGAATAGGGTTGAGATTCAGAAGGATACGAAACACAGGGTTGTGTTTCGTGGGTGTTAAAGAAGGGGACGGGGGAGGAAAAAACACTTTATGTTCCGTTGGGGAACGAACGGGGTTGAGGAAAACAAGGGAAAACCCTTTAGCTCTAAACCTGAGACATAAATTATTCACCAAGCGGGTCGCCATCTGTCATTTCCTCCCCCTGGAGAGAAGCGAAACACGATGCAAATCACGACAGCTGGACTTACACCTCGTCCTCTTCCCACCAGAGCCAAATTGATTTTATAATTGACTTCGTTTCGGTAAAGTGGCCACCTCCAGGGAGAGGAACAAGAGGGGATGCAGAAATGGAAGACTTGCGAGAGGAATTTTTTTTCTTTTCAACGTTCGATCAATAATTTACTCCGTCGTCCCATAAAAATTGAACGTCCTCATTCATAAACAAAAACCATATGAAACTGGATATTTATTTAAAAAATTTTAATCTTCAACTATTCTACTCCTGATTTGTGATACAGATGTTTCCTATTTATTGTGGATCAAAAAAACCATATTTCACATGATTAATCATTCCACACAAAGGTAAACGACTTTGGTCACGTTTTATTTAATCCAACATGAAGTTTTAGTATAAAATTCTTAACTCTGGATTGACGCCCAAATATACACAGATCTATAATTACAACTGAACTTTTGAACGTTAAATGATGCCGTTAAACATTACGAAGTTGGGCAGTAATAGGAAGCAGTATTATTATTGGTGGAATAGAAGGAGTTCGGCGCCAGCTGGTACGAGAGATTTCTGAGAGAGCTCGACGGTGGAAGGGACGAAGACGAGGAAGCAAGAGTGGAAAGTTCTGAAACTAAATCTGGAATTTCAGCAACTCGAGTACGGTCTGCGTGAAAGCAAACTGTCAAATATTATAACTATATATATATATTTTTAACTGTTAATACGATTCCGACACAGCTATCATCTTGAGTAACAGAAGCAACTAATAAAAACACACAATGATTCTACTGTGGCTTCTGTTTAAAATACCGTTCATAAATATTAAATGTAGATTTGAATTTTGATCATTAAAATAAGAACTAATTTATGCTTTGTAAAAAAATTATTCAATAAAAGTTACTTGAGAAGGCCGTTTGATTCCTATTATAACTTAGGTACTTACGTGTGACACGTCTCAAGTTTGTTAAAATGAGTCAAGTAACTTAATACTTAAGGCAAATCGAGGAATCAAAGATGATCACGTCTGATATCTCTGGATCGGGAAATTTATCTTTGTATACGACGCGGGATTTAAATAACTTCGTTATTTTTACATATAAAAAATTAATATAATTAACATAGCTTACATTTTTACACTTATTTGTGGGGGTTTTATTTGAGTTGCGGTAATACTGCGTGAGGTCGATAATTTAATAAATTTAACGTCGAAAGTATCGTATTATATATCTGTACGAAGGATTACCTCTGACTGGTGTGTGTGTGTGTTATCTATGAGACAGTCAAAGACAATCGTACATGGAGGGGGAGCAGCATAATGACTTTTAAATAATTATAAATACACGAAACCTTTTCACAGAGGCAACAAAAAAAATACGCAGACGAGTATTTGGAAGTACGAAAGATTTTTAATTCTGTCAGTCGCATTCTATAACGAAATAAGGAATTTCAAAATGGTTCGTATTGTATCCATTTTTGTTAAACAGTCCAAGGACGCTTATTATTAGAATATATTTAAGTAAATTGTTGAAATGGTCAATGATTAATGTTGAATACTGTGTATGGAATATTGTTACTATGTAATAATATAAATATTTGTGTTTTTTATTCTAATTTCATGTATGTTCTGCAGACTTGTGTTGCAAGAGTGTTTGCACGCTGGATGACGTCAGAGTGACGTAGTTTGTGAAGTTACACACACAGACAAGGAAGATCTTGCGGACTCAACCCACGGGGCCAAGATTACGATAAAATTAGGTATCGTAAAATAAAAATTCAGAATGCTGAATTCTATATATATATATATATATATATATATATATATATATATATATTGTAATGCATTTAATATAATGCATTGGATTAAAAACAGCGCACATGTCGTAAAGAGAATGCGTGGGAAAAGTAACCGCGGGTCCTGTCACGAGGTGACAAGACGGAGCGGTAAGACATTTATCTAGGACGAGTGCTGGTGACGGTGCGGCAATTAGGTCTAAAGAGTGATTGCGGGTCCAGTAACTTATTGATTTGGGGAACGGCGTGAAGAATTCGTAACGCAGAACGTTGGCGAGCAGATGTTCCCAAAGTGGCTATGTTAGAGCAGGCTTTTGTCTCTGACGAATGACCTGACAAGTGGCGTAGTTGCTTGGGATGATGAGGGTCCAGGCACTTGTTGACTTAGGATCTGGAGAAATTAGTTTCGCGCACTTGTGAGCGGAGAGGTCCAAAGACAAATTGGACCTGTCGCGATTGTCGGGTTTCGGAAGGCGGAAGGAATCCAGTGGCCGGGACGTAAATTTCAGTAATGGGATTCTGTCACCGCGCCGTTGCGACGAAACTTTGCATCAAGAGAAAAACAAGGAGGCTGGTGGTATATATAGGGGAAGTAACCTATTGTGTGGACAGTTGGACAGTTGGAGTTAACGTGGGAAAGGAGACAGACACAGTTAGCGTGGGAGAGGAACGAGAGACGGTCAGCGAGAATCAGCGTAGGAGAGGGGTTCGGTGAACCTCGACATTTAGTCAGTCAGCGACAGTCAGCATCAGTCAGAAAAACCATAACAGCTATAAACATTTTTAAAATACAGAAGCTCTATCTGTATGAGTAGGAGAATTTTACCTGTCTTCGATGGTAGGCGACCTGGATGCAGCCAACGACGTCAAGGGTTGTCACGGCGAACCAGTGATATTGTGTTAGAGTCAGTGAGTGAATGTCAAGGCTATAAAGTGAGTGTCTTAAGAACGAGTCGAAGTAGACCTGAGAAGCCGTAAGTTGGAATGCATAATATTAACAGATGTAAACGTTATTAAAGGATAACAGTCAGATGTCGTTCTCTTCTTTTGATAATAAAGTTAGAAGCAATCTATGGGTTAAGTTCATGAATAAATTTAGTAAATACTTTTGTTTAATTTAAAACTTAAATGTTGGGTCTTTTTAATAGTTCGATTCTGTCCGTTGTCAAACCCAGTAGAGACCCATGAGAGCAAGAGTTTCTTATTATAATAGTAGAATATAAATTCAATTGCAAATTCTTCTTGTGTTAATAAATTTGTTTGTTAAAATCAAAGCTTATATATTTTTTTTATATATACCCTGTGTGGTTGTTACAATATATTAGTATGGACATAGGTAAATGGCGAATGATACACACCTACGTGTATCCTGAGACTCAAAGAATGTCCGATTAATTAGCCGTGTTAATTATTTAACTGAATACGGGACGAAAAAAATATTTTACGTTGATTATTTTTTGTTACAAATAATCGAGTTAGTATTATTCTCGAGTCATGCACTCATGCCACATATCCTGTATGGAAATTAGACAATCATATGCCGATTCCGATTGGGAATAAAATTCAATTATATTTATATTAATTAATAATACTAATAATCGTGACCGTCCTTAAAATGATGACATTGGCAATTTAAATAAAATATTACATGTTAATTACAAAGATTAATTAGTCCTATTTAAACAATAGGACGTACCTGAATTAACACGGAACAGATCCAAAACTCTTGATGCT
>CM073596.1:59323618-59531118 GCA_037074705.1 Zhengitettix transpicula | reverse complement strand
AGGAAATAATTATACCCGTAACGGTAAATATTTAATTATATCAATATCCATTAAATATTAATTTAATTTTTTTTTGATTTCATTGAGAATGTAAGACATTACGACTTTATTTGCTTTGGATCTTAGAATAATAAGATAATAGTGTTATATTTAGGGAGTCATGGCAATTATTCTATTGTAACTGTAACAATGAAAGGATTTTTGTTATTAAACATTTTTACCATTAACTTGTGGAGGGAAAGACGAGGAAAAATTATTAAATTGATGCGGAAGAAAGAAATATTTGCAAATTTTAAAATCCAGCGTTTAGTCACGAATTCGTTTCCCAAAACTGTAACATGATTGTTTTTTAGAGTAATATCTATATGAGGGTGGCAACTCCCCTTTTAATAGCATAGGAAGGGATAGTAGCAACGTAGCCAAGGGTTAAAACGGGGCCACCGGGCTGTAGTTTAAGGATCCTACCCATCCTTTGCCTAAAAGTGGAGGAGGGGGAAAACCCCCCTAGAAAACCTGTAAGTCGGGCGCTGGGTACTTGTCCCCCGCACTTCCCTGGATGGCGAGGGAGTGGGGTTTTCCTATGGGGACGCAGCATTCCCTTCACCCTGTGCTTCGACCAGTGTAGGAGGCAGCTGGCCGACTGTTCCAATGGGTACAGCGGACAACTCTTACCGTATGCCCCCAAGGTCTACGACCCCTGGAACATGCACCTCTCAAAAACTGACCGAGGTGCCTCGGGTTAACGGGAAACTTAATTCAAAAACAGAGGGAGAAGAAAGGACAATTTATTATTAAAACTATAAAGTCCTTTGACTTTAAGTAGTACAAATTAATAATAATTAAACTTCTACTATTATGTGTTTAAATGAACTGTTGGCTACTTGTCCCACGTCCTTCCAATGGCTGGAGTTCTAAAATAAATTGGATAAATTACAGAATTTAATTACATATAAAAATAATTGCACGACGTGTACGGCAATAAGTATCAATGTTAAAATTTTGGGTTTGTCCATGAAGTTGTAATGTGAGTCTTGTGTGCTGGGGAATTTCATCTGCAACTTCTCCAGCAGGTTATCGATGGTTCTCAGCGGAGACCATTAGAGAGCACGATGTGGAAGATGAAGAGAGAGAGGGTGGGGGGGGGGTAAGGGGGAATGGAAATGGTGGCATGTCCAGTCCGACCCACTTAAGTTCGAGAGTTGGAGTAATATCGCGGAAAGGTTTAGCCAGTCTTGCTCACACACGTGGGAAAAGGAGGGGGCGGGGGGGGGGGGAGGCGGGAATCTCTACAGATAAGGTACTTGCTTTGGGGAAGATTCAAATGTGGGTTAATGCGACTGCAATAAACACAATAAATGTTTTAGTTGAATCTGCAGCCAAAAATTGAGATTAGTAGCGCGTGAGGGTCTCTCAAGGAAAGAATAGAATCATGTTGTAAAGATAACGTAATTAAGAAAAAAATTTTAAGGAGTTATTTTTTCAGTTTAAGAGAGAGAGAGAGAGAGAGAGAGAATCAAAAGGAAAATTGGATAATGTACTTAATTTCGATGTGTGGAAAATAAAGAGAGTATATCTAATAAAATTAGGTTGTTTTTTCTGCATTTTGTGCAACCGTGTTGGCGGACGTCAAAGTAAGGGTTAGTATAGAAGTCACATATCACTCATGAATATTTGTTTATCTATCTATATAATAAAAAAAATGTATGTATGTATTTACGTTAATTTCTATAAAAATGTAAAAGCGTGGACAGATTGCAACATATATATAGTACATATATTCTTCAAAACTCGAGAAACGGTACTGTTGGGGGTGGGGGTGAGGGGGTGAGAAACAACAGGATGAATGTGGAAAGAATTATAATTAAAAAACGTGATAAATTTGTGGTAAATTACATGCGCGCGTCAAGACACCGTGACGTCACGTGAGAGAGACAGAGACGTTACTACGCGACGAACAAAGGAAATAGTTCCTTTTTCCGTAAGAAAATAAAGGAAGAAAGATCATCATTGAATAAAAAGTAGAATTATATTCAGTAATAGTCCGTAGAATGATGATGATAAAAAAACAATACGAAATACTTTACTGATCCTTGCTGGGGAAATGTAAGTTAATTTTCGGCGCCATATTAAGTGACTCCCAATATGGCGACTATTTGTTTACATCGTGAATCTAGCTAAGTATTTCATCTAATTTAATTTTTCGTAATGTCTGAAGGCTGAGGGGACAATTACATCCTGCAGTACTCAAGGAGTATATTTAAGAAGAAATTCGGAAGGATGTTTGTTGCGACTGATGCGATAAAACTCAATTTAATTTACACCTGTCTAATTAAAGCACTACCGGTCTAAATTATGTACGGAACTAGGAACAGTTAGGTTCAGGTTAAATCGCTTCTTGACTACAGATTAATATAGAATTAATTTTTTTTGGGGGGGGGGGGGATAAAAGGGATACATGAGGGTAATCCAGATAGTGGCAACTCCACTATAGTAGCATAGGAAGGGATTTGAAAGGGGGGACTACAGATTAATATAGAATTAAATCTTTTTTCGGGGTTTATATAAATAAATAAGTACACGTGGCAACGCCAAGCACCCACCTAGCAGAAAATAAAAATTTTAACAGTCTGTACACAATGAGACAAAAGATTAAGCAACTTACTATATATTAAATATTTATAATTTCATTTATTTTAAGCTTAAACTTACGTTGCTATATTTTTTTTTTGTTTTGTAAATGTAAAACACATTTTACATTAATTTATATAGAATATAAGGATATATAAAATAATACTTGTTGACGGAGCAAAGGTTCTGAAGAAGACGAAACTACAAAGCACAATGCAATTCAGTGACGTCATCTCACGATATTAGACTAACTGGTCATATTGCAAATGGAGACTGACGTTACGCCTTTTATGATTGAAAAAAATCATTTTTAATAGTATATCAACCGCTGATTGGGCTACGTCAGGTTCGATGGGCTTTCGAAGGTTACTGGCATTGATAAGACACCTATATATTTTTTTACGACTCGACTGTACCAAGAATTTCGTACCTACACGACTCATAATACTTCTTTTGATATACGTCAATTCGTCCCTGTGCAGATAATCAGAGTTGCCAACTGTTGAGACGGTTTTGTTTACCTGCTGTTTATTTAATTTTTCTTCACAGTTAATGTTCCAAAAAAATGTACAAGGCAATTTTTAACATCAAATTATACGTCATCGAGTCGCATAAACAAAGTCTTAATACATAACACAGCTTTTAATATCTCGATAATCCACGTCGAAACGTCTGGAATTTTTTAATTCGATCGGAAGAAGCTGTCTGCGAGGGCTATTCTCTCGCAGGCAGAACCTTTTAGGAGAGATACAAAGGGGCTACCTTTGGGGGATGTCTTTTCCTCTCCGTTTTTGAACTAAGGTTCCCACAAACCGAGGCACCTCGGCCTGTTCTGAGAGGTGTATGTTCCGGGGTCACAGACCTTGGGCATACGGTAAGAGTTGTTCTCTGTTCCCATTGGAATAGTCGGCCGGCTGCCTCCTAAACTGGTCGAGGCACGGAGAAGGGAATGCTGCGTCCCAACAGCAAACTCCTCTCCCGCTATCGGAAGGGCGTTGGACAAGGACCCAATGCCCGACCTACCTGATGAAGGTTTTTCGAGGGTTTTCCCTGCATTTCTTTAGGCGAATGCCGGGTAGGATCCTTAAACTATAGCCCGGGGGCCTAGTTAACCCTTGGCTACCTTCCTCTACCCTTCCGCATCCCCCCTTTCAAATCCCTTCCTATGCTATTAAAGGGGAGTTGCCCAAAGTGGATCACCCTCATGTAGCCTGGTGCCATAAAAAAATTTAAAAAGTTGTTTTGAACGTTTTATGTTAAATTAAGACGAAAATGCTACGTTACGTTGGCACACAATTCTTACAAATTCAGTAGATCGTTCTCTGACACACACACACACACACACACACACACATATATATATATATATATATATATATATATATACTGTAAATCAAGATAAAATGAAAAATTTAAATAATTTAGCTAAATATTCACTGCACGTTTTACATAAGCAGACTCCAGAACGACCCTGTGTTATTTCGTTCCCTAACTCCCCCCCCCTAAAGCCCCCCCCCCCTCCGAATAAGTAACTTGTAATTAGAATAGGGACTAGCAGATATGATGCTGCTGGTGCTGAGAGTGGCTTTGCATTTTTATTAATTTTTTTTTTGCGGTGCAATGGTGGTGGTGGTGGTATTATTTTGTTATGGAAGCGAAGGAGCGAGTCTGTTGGGTTGGTAGGGGCCCGCTATCTTCCGGACCGGAGGTTGGTGTTGTGGTGGAATTAGCATAGCAAACACATTCGGTGCTAAGCCTCCAGATGCGAGCGTGACCCTTCGCTCTGTGGATGGTCCAGGTCCAATTACAGCCCCGTGGCCGTTTACGACCGACCTGCAGATTGGTTCCGTGGAGCCTTCGGTCGTTATGCAACGTTCATTCCCACCACCACCACCCCCTTTTTCCAGTATCTACGAATAGTGCTGATGTGGCTCTCTCTGAACTTTACCATCTACTACTACTACCTGCAACAATGGCGCGAACTGGAGGAATCTTCCGTTTACAACACGGCTTCCAGTGTTACTTTCTAAGAATAGTCAACTTCGAGCGGTGTTGCCAAGATTCACTCTTCCCCCCCCCCCCTAGAAACAAGATACACTTCAACTATTCTTGTGAGATCAGTCACTGTAAAATGTAAGCCCATCCCTGATTGCGCAGTTGGAATTTTTCAACGGTCTGTAGGTGTTACTCAACTGGTGACTCGGGTTTTGAAGTTTTATTGACAGTGGTGTTGGAAGACCTTAGTGAAGAATTTATCGACTTTTCCATTGTCCATAGCAGAAAAACAATGAGCGAGGAAAGAAGGATCCTACGTTTTGAACAGTATAAAACTCAGCTCGTCTTCAGGAGAAGGAGAGTCAGAACACTCGTTAACGAAATATACAAACTACTAGATTCAGCTTATTCCAGAGTCGCTGCCGGTGAGAGTGACGGGGGCTAAGGTGCTAAGGACAGCGGCCTAGAGCGACACAACTGCACTCTTCTTCGCACCTGAGGAAAGGGAGCAAGGATCCCCAGAAACGCGTTGTGAACCTTGTAGGAGAGACAGGAAGGGGCTACTTTTGGGGATTCCTTCTCCTCTCTCCGTTTTTGAACTAAGGTTCCCACAAGCCGAGGCACCTCGGCCTGTTCTGAGAGGTACATCTACCTTGTGCATACGGTAAGAGTTGTCCCCTGTTCCCATTGGAATTTTATTCTCTACCTTGTTCACATGAAACCCCATTAATCAACCGGGTCAAATTTTTTTTATCACTCACCTGATAAATGGAGCATTATTCCATTAATTTGATACCACGGCAATTAACAAATTACGTTACTTTTTTAAAAAGACTTATTTGTGCCAACGATGTTACTCAAAATGAAGGAATGTAAAGGCAATCACAGCGGCTTTCAATAAAGTAAATATGCTTTCGTTTTAATGAGGATATTAGAGGTACTTCATTTAGGAGAAATTAATATATATATCAACGGAAATAAATTAACGTGGTTTCCCGAATGCAACATTTTTTTAATGTAATGTTATACCGAATCAATTTAATTTATTTCCTTTTATGTTTCATCCCTCTCTTTGCTACCGTCCCCCCCTTCCCCCCTTTCCCTCCGTCTCCCTAGTTCTTTCACATCTCGTTTTAAACTAAAAATGGGGATTGAATTTGATGTAATCGCTGATTCGAGATTCCAAATATTTGTCTCATTAACTTGAAAGCTCCGGACTTATAAATAAAAGTGGAAAAAATGAAATATAAATGAAAATTATTTACTGAACCACGATATTTTGATATTGAATGAGAGAGAGGTGTGTGTCTGTGTGTGTGTGTGTGTGTGTGTGTGTGCCGTATTTGAAAGAGGAGGGGGGTGGTTTGTTGGGATATTGGGAGAGTGTGGGGGAGGGAATTCGTTGCTGATGTTCGATATCTGAGTAAATATCGCACTGGGCAATCAGTTAGATTGGGGGATGGAGCTACTGGTGGCGTGATAAGGAATTACCAGATGCTGCTTAGTTCATCTCGAAATAATAGACCGAACAATTTTTTTTTTTTTTCGGAATTGTAAAGGCGGAAGCGGATGCGGAAATATCAATGCGAATTGTTTTTCCATCTCGGATATTTTCATCTCTGATAATTATCTCTGATAATTTCTAAATGGGTTCAGTTTCGCACCAGTGTGCTGGAAACGCGCTGGAAACAAGTAAATGTTTTGCGTATAAAATATTAATAATCTGTTTCGGAGAGCTTTCACTAAATTATGGTTCATTTGCAGAGTACAGACGCTATATATATATAAATTATTTTATACTCTTAGAAAATTATTTATAAGAATAATAGAGGTTAGTGAATTTTTAACATCGTAACGCATCAATTATATATTTAAGAAATGTATATAATTATATGGTTTTATTGGTTTTGAACAGCAAATAATTATTTTTTTTATGTTTCCAGGTAAGTGCCGAATCTGTTCCACGACCGACAACGTGCAGCGCTTCAAAAAGTAGTAAGATCGCTGCACTGCCATGTTCAATTTTTATTATTCCGTGCACACTCTCTTGGAGAGATCACACTACAGAATAAATAATTTCACCTTTGTCTAATTAACCTCTGACATCAATTTCTCTCTAGAAGCAGTCACAAGCTTTGATTTAGAAACATCACAGAACATCCCTCGCAGGTAGAACCTTGTAGAAGAGATACGAAGGCGCTACCTTTGGGGATGCCTTTTCCTCTCCGTTTTTGAACTAAGTATCACACAAGCCTCGGACTGTTTTGAGAGGTGTATGTTCCGGGGTCACAGACCTGGGCATACGGTAAGAGTTGTCCGCTATTCCGGTTGGAATAGTCGGCGAGCTGCCTCCTAAACTGGTCGAGGCACGGAGAAGGGAATGCTGCGTCCCCACAGCAAACTCCTCTCCCGCTATCGGAAGGGCGTGGGACAAGTACCCGATGCTCGACCTACCTGATGCAGGTTTTCCCTGCATTACTTTTAGGCGAATTACAGGGTAGGATCCTTAAACTATAGCCCTGGGGCCCCTAGTTAACCCATGGCTACCTTCCTCTACCCTTCCGCATCCCCTCCTTCAAATCCCTTCCTATGCTATTAAAGGGGAGTTGCCACCATGTGGTCTCGGATTGCCGGAACCTTATTTAAAAAAACCAGAGCTCTCTAATAGATACGCATTATTATTATTTTTTTAGGGGCAACAGGCTACATGAGGGTAATCCACGTTGGGCAACTCCCCTTTAATAGCATAGGAAGGGATTTGAAAGGGGGGAAGCGGAAGGGTAGAGGAAGGTAGCCAAGGGTTAACTAGGGCCCCCGGCCTGTATTTTAAGGATCCTACCCGGCATTCGCCTAAAGAAATGCAGGGAAAACCCTAGAAAAACCTGCATCAGGCAGGTCGGGCATTGGGTACTTGTCTCACACCCTTGATGGCGGGAGAGGAGTTTGCTGTGGGGACGCAGCATTCCCTTCTCCGTGCCTCGACCAGTTTAGGAGGCAGCTGGGCCGACTATTCCAATGGGAACATTGAACAACTCTTATAGTATGCCCATGGTCTGTGACCCCGGAACATACACCTCTCAAAACTGGCCGGAGGTGCCTCGGCTTGTGGGAACCTTAGTTCAAAAACGGAGAGGAAAGGCATCCCCAAAGGTAGCCCCTTCGTATCTCTCCTAAAAGAACATCCCACGCAGGTGTCTGATACGCATTATAAAGATAAACCTATAATTTTTTTTAATGTTATATTATAATTGCGAGCTAAGCAGTGATAGGATTTAAATTGATAATGTTCGAAAGATACTGTACATTTTTTTTAAAAAAACAATGTAAGTTCTAACATAAATTTGGTTTCTTTACGTGAAACCATTGTCGAGAGAAGTTTTGTAGAATTTATGAGAATATAAATATAATTATAATATTAAAAAATTAATACCTCAGGAGTTAATATATTTTAATATTGATAAGCAAGCATCGTTTTTAGGTTATGTTTGGACGTAGAAAAACTTGTAGGGAAACTCCTTACATTTCTTTACGTTTCAAAAATTATTTTGAATGATTTCTCGAACGACTGTCATTACGTTTTAACACTGTACGTTATTCGTAAATTATTTTACCGTATTTAAAACTAAATCATGTTTCCCCCCCGTACTACATGAAATATTCGTAAATTAAAGTGTTGCTAATTCCAAGACAATGTAGTTTTATTCGTTAACAAAAATGTTTCACTTGTGTATTGACCCCCCCTACCCCCCCCCCCAAAAAAAACACGTGATTTAAATTTTCCGCAATTCGTAGAGTATCGGCAAAGTCGTAATAAAAAATTTAAAATCCGGGTTTTAGTTGCTTTTTTTTGGGAGGGGGCGACAAACAAAACACGTTAACGATTTCTTTATATAGACAGGACAATAATTGATCATTATCGTCATTTTATTAATTGTCCTGTAAAAAAACAACAAGTCGTTCGTCGTTGCATGAATCTGGAAATAGTAAGATTTAATTAAGTGTTTTCAGTTCCTACCTTTCGTAGAACCCGGCAGCACCTGAAGGTCCCTGCGTTGAACTCCCTGCCGCACGTATCGTGTGGTTCCTTGACTCTGAAAATCAAAAAAATATATATAAAGATGAGAGAAGAATCACCACTGGTCTATATAAGATCAGGGAAGTGAGAAGAATGGAAAAAAATTACGTCAGATAGACACGAACCTCCTCCACATTAGATTATAAACACAGTCGCTGTTGTTTTTAAGAGGAAATGTTCCTTAAGTGGGAAGTAATCAAGGGTTGTTTTAGAAGAGTTTGTTGCTGGTACCCCGAAAGAAAACCGAGGAAACTTGGTTTGAATAGTGCTAAAGAAAATTTTCTCCTAAATTAAACAACACGAATACTCCACAAGTGGTTTTTAACGACACAAATAAACTTAAAATACTTAATTTAAACGTTATCTATCTTTTACGTCTGATAGAAAATAATGAATAAGAAAGATAGCCAAATACAGACAAAAAATAAAGGGTAATATAAATACCACACAACAACGTTTCTGGGATCCTTGTTCCCTTTCGTCAGGTGCTAAGACGAGCCTAGAGTGACACAACTGCACTGGTCAGTTGACAAAACTCAAATGCTCTTCTATTTCAATAAGTAGAAAATAAGGTCATAAAGTAAATACCACACGTCGTTTCTGCAAACCTTGTTGCTTTCGTCAGGTGCAAAAAAAAATCTGACGTTAGAGCTTTGTAAACGAAAACTCCGCAACAAACCAGATGACTTACTTAAAAGCGAAGATATTTATTTTCAAAAGATGTATTTTTGAGGCATTTCACTTCTCGAGATTATTATAAAAATAATAAAAAAAATTATATAAATATAAATGTGTGCGCCATTGTAAAATCTGTACAATTAATTAGACAATCTATTTCAGTAAGTATAAAAAAAAGGTGATAAAATAAATACCACACGTCGTTTCCACAAACCTTGTTGCTTTCGTCAGGTGTAAAAAAAAAATCTTACGTAAGAGCTTTGTGAACGATAACCTCTGGGCTCTTCTTAGCACCTGACGAAAGAGAACACAAGGATCTGAGAAGTGAGAAGGAATAACGTGAGAAACGTTTACACTTAGCGGTTTTAACTTAATTAAAAAAAATTAGGCTATTTAAAATTATCCTGACAATTAATTTCATGATTGATGTTTGAGGACCCTCATAGATTATTCTGGTAGAACATGATCCACATGTCTGTGAAAGTTCGACCTCGAGCAGCGCCAACGTCTCCTGGCAACTAATGTCTGGAATTTCGCTGGCTGGCTGGTTGGTTGGTTGGCTTGTTAACGCCGTCACTAACTAAGCATATGCATCATGCTCCACATCACACGTGTGGTGGTTTCATGGCTGGCATAAATATACATGCAATCAACGAACGGCAATGTGCAAATACGCGGTAACTAGATAAGCCATTGATCGACTCCACTTCGTCTTGCCAGAAATTTTGTAGGCAAATGTGAAACGTTCTCCCGGGGGGGTTAATTCGATTTTGTTGTTCCGTAGAGGTTATTTTTGCAACCATGTACATTGTATGAGTAAAAAATCGCGCTTTGCAACACGCACCGTAAATATATATATATATATATATATATATATATATATATATATATATATAGAAATAAAATAGTCAACGACTAGGAGCGTCTTGGGGGGGAGAAAAAAAGGCGAATGAAAGACGAGTATAGGGTTTGTTTATGAAGAAAGAATAAAGTGACCAATGAGAGAAGTCTACCAGACGTGACAAGCATAAAAGTGGAATTTCAAGAGCGAAATTAAGGCTAAAAATATATAGGTCTTTTTTTGCCATAGGCCGGCCTGCTGTGGTGCAGTGGGGCCAGTGTTATTGCCTTGCATCACAGAGTTCCCCGGTTTCGAATCCCGGCATGGATATTTGTGGTCGTCCTGGTCCCGAAAAAGGCTGTGGGGGGGGGGGGGGAATCGACACACTGACCATGTGTCACTGCAAAATCCAGAATATGCCATGTAAAAGATGACAAGTCTGGCAGCCGTCTCGGTAGGCCAAGGAAGAGGAGGAGGACCTTCAATGGGCTGTCGAAGCCAAGGAGTAAACTTTGCCATAGAAGCAAAATTAACCCTGACGAAAAAAAGGGTCGATGATACATGTTTTTAATAGTTTTTGGAACTTTGGAAAAAATTTATGTATTTCCCTTTTATTGCATTGATTTTAATTAAAATAATTAAATATTAATTTAAAAATTTAAGTATGTATGATAAATAAAATATAATAAAAAATTATTCATTACAAACCACACACACACACATATATATATATATATATGTTGTAATGAATGATTTTTGGATATATACAAGGTATATATATATATATACATTGTCGGTTTATAAAACGTCCATCGGAATACTTATTC
Organism: Zhengitettix transpicula; assembly: GCA_037074705.1. Taxonomy (NCBI): domain Eukaryota; kingdom Metazoa; phylum Arthropoda; class Insecta; order Orthoptera; family Tetrigidae; genus Zhengitettix; species Zhengitettix transpicula. The sequence goes on along the minus strand of CM073596.1, from coordinate 59,520,074 downwards.
TTGTAGTAAGAACTGCCAAGAGCCGGTCCCCCCCCCCCTTCCCACGCCCCTGACCCTTCCCTGTGTATAGAGACTGCGTCGCATCAAACATGGCGGATCAGTCTAACTAATAGGAGATTTTTAATCAATTCCATGATCGGAATGGTAGAAATAAACTTTTTTTTTAGAAAAAACACAGATCACAGAATCAGGTTCTTCCTACTTCCTCAGTGACACTCAATTTCGTTATAAATTTTTTTCGTAAAATAAAATAAAATATTTAACGTGACAGATATTAATATAACATGGGTTTCTCATCGTCCTCACGTAAATATTAATATTAAAACCCTAGGAATTTAAATTGGTTCACTGCCTTAAGAGTTCCTCCTCGTACCATCGAAACTACTACTTGATTTTCCTCAATTACGATCAATCCACAGAAATAAACTATCGTATTGAAATAAATCGTAAGGATAATTCAATCTAGATGTGTTTTTGAGCGCCACGGCACGAAGAATACTTCCAAGTCTGTCTTCTTCTTCTTCCTCTTGCCGATTCCCCCTAGACAGTAATTCCATTACACCACGTGCGTAGAGGCAATAAACCAAGTACAAAGTGCTGCCCTTCCTCCACCGCGCCGTTGGCCTTCCATAAATTTCATCACCTACTTACGGCTACTGTCCCCGGATTAGTCTTTCTCTCTCTCTCTCTCTCTCTCTCTCTCTCTCTCTCTCTCTGTCTGTCTCTCTGTCCCACCCCACCACATTGCTTCCTCTTTCTCTCCCTCCTGTCTCTCGCTGTGTGTGCGTGTATTTTACAGAGGGGGTTTCCGTCTCTTCATAAAGTGAAGCTCCCGTCAGAAGAGGAAATCTCACTCCCTCTCTAACCTTGCGAAAAAAAAAAAAATTATCCAGACAATGGCGATAACCGAGCTCTAGCCCATTTCCTACTATTTCTTTTTTGTTTCTGGTCCACGTAATAATGCCGCGAGCCTCGTTGAAAGATTGCGGTAAATGCGTTCCATTTATTTTTCACAGCGGTTACCTTTTGTTAAAACCGTCTGTCTGTGTTCCTATTCAGAAGGTAACATATTCACGAGGGCGGGGGACGGACGGACATTTGTTATCCGTGCTCAAGTCTCCATCGTTTTTGGGTAGGCTCAAATTTCGTTCACTGTTTGGTGGAGAAAAATAAATAATAATAAACATTAAAACACGATGGTGGCTTTGATTTGAGGAGCAACGAATATTGGAATCAATTTTTGACTTGACGCAAAATTGAAATTATTGAGAACTGAAATTAATCATTAAGGAAAATTTGTGACAGAGGCAAATATATTTGAGATTTTGAAAAAGAAAAAAAAATACAGACAGAAGAAAAAAAATTAATTTTATTATTTTATCTTTTTGTGAAAAACGACGAGTATTTTGTATTCCTACACAATTCAACTATCATGAAATTCTGTAACATACTGTCGGTAATTTTTTTTTTTAAAAAAAATCCCTAATATATTTGACTCTGTCACGATTTTTCCGACGTTTCTTACCATTAAAGTATTACTAAAGTCAATTTGGCATCTACTCAAAATCAAAGCTAACGTTAAGTAAAGGGGTCCTTAATTGTATGTGACCCTCACGTCACTTCATGATTAAAATTTTAAAAAATTAAAACTAAAATTTTATTCTTTTATGTACAGTGTATTCCAAAAAAAAATAATTTTTTAATCGAATGTTTAATAATAAGTTTTTACTTTTGGAACATCCTATACATATATAAATATTCCATATTTAATCTTTTTTAGCTTCCAAGGTTCCAAAAACCTTTATAAGGCCCCCATTAAAATATACTTTAATATGGATCAATTATCTATTACTATCAAATAACGTGCTTTTTGCATTCTTGATGAGTCACGTGATTTATTACAGAAATATTTCTGATAATCGGTCGTTACCTAATTATTTTTTCTTCTGAAAGGTTGAAAGTCAATATTGAGTCGAGAGTTGACATAATCAAGTCTATGGAAACTTTTAAAATATTTATAACTGAAAAATTTTGTGATTTATTTTTAAACGACGCAAGAAATGTTGCCTGAAGGTTATTTAATTGTGTAATTATTACATTCAAGCCCGCAATGTCACCCCGTTAATACCTGTTGCCAACTTTGTGGAGGACATGTTCATCCCATAACATTTTTTCTAAGTAACGCGGAAATTTATTTTCAGGAATGTATAATAATAAATCAAGATCATCTCATAAAAGTCCTAATTATTCAGTTTTAATAACAACCGTGTATTAATTGTTATGCATATTTGTTGTCGTATGCAATTCGAACGCCTGGTCAGTGACGTCACAAAACCCGTTAAAGATGGACGTCACTCTCTTAATTATAGGAGAGAGAGGGTACGAGGGTTTTAGTGTAGGCGCGGATCTAAACTGAAATCCGCGTAGGTAGAGAGAGAGACATTACAATCCATCATTCTATCGAAAACACACACACACACACACACATTTCTCCCACATTTCACGTATCGAAACGAACCAACCTCCCCCGCAGCAGATTAATTCCGTTTCACTCTCCACTCTCACGCGAATGACGGACAGCTACGGAACACATTTTTTCTATGTTTATTCGACCAACCGCAGGGAGAGATAATTGAACCATAAAATTTTATTCTTCTTCCATTTGAAAAGTGGCGATAACAGAATGTTCTTCTCGCGTGTAAATACAGCTTCAGTTTTCAATACACTTGCCACAGCATATAATATTTAATCCGCCCATTAATATCATACTTTTGTACCTATATTTAAAGAAGAAAATAAAAATGAAGTAAATAACAATAGACGAATTACTTAAACCGAACCGCATGGTGCTTTATGAACTAAATACTCTGGCATATAACAGTAAAGTTCGCCGGGAAATGGAATAAGGTACAATTTTTTTTTCGAAGGTGTAGACAGGCTACATGAGGGTAATCCACATGGTGGCAACTCCCCTTTAATATCATAGGAAGGGATTTCTAAGGGGTTGCGGAAGGGTAGAGGAAGGTAGCCAAGGGTTAACTAGGGCCCCCGGGCTATATTTTAAGGATCCTACCCGGCAATTCGCCTAAAAGTGATGCAGGGATAACCCTAGAAAAACCTGCATTAGGTAGGTCGGGCATTTGGTACTTGTCCCACGCCCTTCCGATAGCGGGAGAGGAGTTTACTGTGGGGACGCAGCATTCCCTTCTCCGTGCCTCGACCAGTTTAGGAGGCAGCTGGCCAACTATTCCAATGGGAATTGCGGACAACTCTTACCGTATGCCCAAGGTCTGTAACCCCGGAACATACACCTCTCAGAACAGACCGAGGTGCCTTGGCTTGTGGGAACCTTAGTTCAAAAACGGAGAGGAAAAGGCATACCCAAACGTAGTCCCTTCGTATCTCTCCTAAAGGTTCTGCCTGCGAGAGAAAATCCCTCACAGGTAACCTGCGAGAGTATCCTCTCGCAGGCTTGGTTTTATCTTTTAAAACAGTTAGGATCCATGGAAATACAAATAGAGGGCTTTTTCGACTGCAATGAATAGGAAATCAGGACAAAAAAAACATGAATTAGGGAATTTGTTTGTGATCTGCCTGAGCCTTGATTATCCCAGTTATGAATTAGCCGATAAAGAGAGGCATAGAAATAGATTAGAGGAAGTTCTGTGGAATACGGGCGATCAAGAGGTCCCTTCACGGCCATGATGGAGTCAGCGGATTGGAAAAGAGTGAACAAATCACGTTCTCTACGTTCTGTGTAAATATTATACTGGTCATAAAGCGTGGAAATATGTGCGGGACAAGTAGCACAAACCGACATACTGAGGGAACCATGAGTTCAAATTTAAATCCAGACAACAACAACAACAAAAAAGAAATGTTTAGTACTGGAATAAGGTTCCTGCAGCGTCCTATTTCGATAAGATTTTTAATGAGTTATGTCATTTATCTGTAGTATTTTTTATATTCATTTTTTTTTTAATTTTGTATTGTGTCTCTTTCTTAATTTTAATTGTTTTCTGTATTAAGGTTTTTAAATGTAACTACAACCAGACTGTAGATAATAATTAACATATTTGCAACGTTAATATTGGTAATTAAAATTATTTAAAATAAGAAACTTGTAGGTACAGACAACACAGCGAATAACGAAGTATATGGATCATACTAAATTATGTGAAGGATTACAGTTCTCCCCCGCCCACCCCACCCCGAGATTCTGGTTCCTTGTCGCATGAAGAGGGTGGAATTGAAGTGTATTTTTTTTCTCGTCAATAAGTCCCCCAGCCCTCAGGTTAAACTGTTAATATCGTTGCGTATGCGCCGCTGCCGCTGCGTGGCAATTACAATTTGATAACGAACAACACGCAGCCGGTCGCACGCCAGTGTTTGTTGGGTTGCAGCCCTTGTAGGCGTCTGCGTCTGCGTGTGCGTGCGTGTGTTTCCTGAGGGGATGCGCTTAATTGTCCCTAATGGAGCATCGGCTACGATAACTGACCGCTGTCGGTTAAGGGATTGTGTTTAGTGTTTAGCCCTGAGCAAGCTGCTAATATATCCTCAAACACAATCAAAGGACGCAAAGGAAAATAATGAGAACGTTTGAAGTTGATTGAACACGCAGTGACACTTGTTCAAAAAAAAACCGTGAATATTCTTTGACGAACACAAAGATTTTTCCCGTTTAATCTAACATTTTTACTAGAATTTAATCGTGGTTAGGCACGTAAGTATATATTAATATATTATGTTGCGGGTAAATATCGAAATAATATCTCAAACTTTTTTTAACGTTTTTCAATTGACTGTGTCAAACAACTGAATAAGCTGAAGTGAACGTTTTACTGATTTTTAACTTATAACCGAAGTTTATAAAAACTATCAATTTTTTGTATTAGTTCGCTATAGTCGCAGTTAAATTTTCGAGCCACCGACAATAAATAATTATTTTATACAGTTGTTGCGTCCCCACAGCAAACTCCTCTCCCGCTATCGGAAGGGCGTGGTACAAGTACCCTAATGCCCAACCTAACTGATGCAGGTTTTTCTAGGGTTTTCCCTACATTTCTTCAGGCGAATGCCAGGCAGGATCCTTAAAATATAGCCCGGGGGGCCCTAGTTAACCTTTGGCAACCTACCTCCACCCTTCCGCATCCCCCCTTTCAAATCCTTTTCCTATGCTATAAGAGGGGAGTTGCCACTATGTGGATTACCCTATACATAGCTTGTCTACACCCCCTCAAAAAAAGTCAACAATTTCACATCTCTATACTTAAAAAACCAAAATATACAACACAAATAGTTTCGAATAATAAGAAAAATAGCCAAATTCAGTCAAATGAAGGGATAATATAAACACCACACAGATGTTGGTGAGGTTTGTCAACTGAATTGTGCAGTTGTCTCTCTTTAGGTTTAACTGTTTTTTTACTTTCTGAATAATATACAGACAATTTACTGCCCCTTAAGAATATATCAACCTAAATAAGGGTACATATATTTTATTTTTTATAAAAATAGAAACAATTTATTTGAAAGCCTGAGTTTTTCAACTGTATTGTGCGGTTGTGTCGTTCAAGGGTCTTCTTTTTGTAATTTTCTTAGCACCTGAAGAAAGCAACATGGTTTCCAGAAACGTTATTTGATATATTTATAACACCACTTATTGTTGTCTTGTATTTGGCTACTTTTCTTATTATTTTTCAAGACAGACGTAAATTTTTAATTGCCTATAATTTATATAGAAGAAAATCGTATTTTTTTTTTCATGTATCTAAATGATTATGTATGAGACAGTTCCGAAACATTTTATTACTGAATCACGGTGAGAGACAGACATATTTTGAATATGTAGTAGCGCTGCACTCATCGGATATTTATAATAAATTTTCCAATGTTTTTTTTCTATCGTTATTTTGACTACAGTCTAAAGACTAATATGAAACAGTGTTAAAGACGACCAAACGACGTGTGATAAAATCCCGGGAATACTTGTATCATTACAAAACACATGCATGCTTAATTTTGGAGTAATACAATAACAATTCAAGAGCTACGTGATCCAAGAAACTAACCCTAATTTTTAGTTCTGTCAGCAACGGGGTTGAGCATAAATTTATGAAGCGTCTGTCGATAAACGAATGTAATGGAAAAAAGGGAGAGAAATTAAAATTTCTAAAAATCAGAACTGAGATGTAAATCTGAATAATGTAATACCGATAGACGCGAAAGAAAACGGTCGTATTCCTCAGGTTTCTAGCTTTCTCACGAGTTAAACTTTCCTCTCTTCTTCTTCCTCGCGCATTACTACACCATGCAAATATCTCTATGCAGCAACACCTTTTTTTTCTGGGAGGGAGAAGGAGGAGGAGGGGGGGGGGGCGAGCTTTTTTCCCACTACCTCTGCTTTTAGCGGCTGCGACTTGGAGTAAACTTTCCGCAACATCCGTCACTCGTTATCGGCTCACCTCGGCGGCTTTAGGTGAGGTGAGGTAAAGCGAGCGCGGGTGCTGTCTGATAGCGGACCAAACTCACTCCTACCCTCCCTCCTTGTTGCCCCCCTCGCCCCCCCCCCCACACAAAAACAGATTCTCACCACCGTAAGGAAGGGGGCTTGCTTCTAAAACCCACTAAAATAAAATAAAAATGCAACAAAGAGAGCTATAGCCTGCGGGGGCACACACGTGGTCGGGAGAGATAGGGTGGGGGCGGGGGGACGTGACGTATGCGGCCTTAACGTCACACGTCGTCCTTGCCAGCGGCGGTATCGCGAAAAATCCACGTCGATATCGTTGTGCATACTATAAAGGGCTAACGATTTATCACTACCACTAATAAAATTTCTTTACACGACAATGAGAATCATATTACGGTGCCCCTTCAGTCAGTCGACCCCGTTTCCTTTAATATTCTAATAATAAAACTGTACCAATGATACTAATTGGTAATGTAAACATTAATCCTAGGCTTGATGTTTTTAACATGAACATGATTTTAGCCTGGCGACGCTCTCAAAGTGTTATTTATATATATTTAATTAATCTACAAATTGGCAGCTTCCCCAGTGGCAGAAGCACCAAATTACAATTTAATTACAAATTAAATAAAAACAGAAATTAAAGTAAATTAATATAATTCTTTTAAAATATAAGCTTTGTTTAGGGAGATTATTTCAACTATAAATACATGTGTATAACAATTAAAAATTAATTAAGAAAAGTTAAAGTACGAATTAATATTGCACTGGTCTGCAAAGAAGAGCAGCGGAAATATATATGAAAACAGAGATTAACTAACTACCAAACTACCTAAGGAGTCGAGGGATGTTTCTTTAGTTTATAACGGAGCACTGTCACTTCACTACACTACCCTATATTCACTAGAGTGTTCAGCATAAGTCTAAATTATCTTTCTGGTAGAGGACCTTCTCTCCGAAAACTCTGCCAGGTAAATTCTTCCAGTTATTTATAACCCTACTTCTGAATGAGTATTTTCCAGAGGAGAGATACGAAGGAGCTACCTTTGTGCATGCCTTTTAGTCTCCGTTTTTGAACTAAGGTTCCCACAAGCCGAGGCACCTCGGCCTGTTTTGAGAGGTGTATGTTCCGGGGGTAACAGACCTTGGTCATACTATTCCCATTGGAATAGTCGGCCAGCTGCCTCCTAAACTGGTCGAGGCACGGAGAAGGGAATGCTGCGTCCCCACAGAAAACTCCTCTCCCGCTATCGGAAGGGCGTGGGACAAGTACCCAATGCCCGACCTACCTGATGCAGGTTTTTCTAGGGTTTAACGTGCATTTCTTTAGGCGAATGCCGGGTAGGATCCTTAAAATATAGCCCGGGGGGGCCCTAGTTAACCCTTGGCTACCTTTCTCTACCCTTCCACATCCCCCCTTTCAAATCCCTTCCTATGCTATTAAAGGAGAGTTGCCCAACGCCGATTACCCTCATGCAGCCTGTTGCCCTAAAAAAAAAGAATATGTTCTAAATTCTCATGGTGTACCCCTGAGAGGTTTGTCTGCTACTTAATCACTGTATTCATGTGTATAAGATGATAAACATTCTGTGTCATCTTCAACCTCTGTGGGAATAGTTCCACATACAACACGCTTGATCCATTTCGCTGTGTGTGTGTGTGTGTGTTTGCACGCAGAACACGTTCCAAAGCAAGTGAGACGCTTTCGCTCTAAAAAGCAGGAGGGAGGGAGGGAGGGAGGGTGGAAACATTTGAGCGATCACCCATAAAACTGTGTAAACCCCCTAAATATGTCATACGCAAACCCCTTGCGTAGAATTATGGACGGAGAGGGAAGGTTATCACGAAACAAAGGCAAAAGACGCGGCGGGCGAAACCGCGCCGCTGGAAACAAATTGAATGGGATTACGTGAGCGGTATTTTGCGGATTACTCGGCGGTGGCGAAGACAAATGCGAAGCCCAGGGGAAGGAAAGACTCATCCCAGGGAGGGGTCTGTGTGTGTGCACATGCGGAAGAACAGTCGGCAACACAAAAACATTCCAGGTTATTCTAAGGACATGATGAAAATATTTAGGAAGAAGTAGAAAAGAGGTATTTTAGCTGGATGCTGCGATTAAGATATTACAATTCCCCTATTCTTTTTCTTATATTTATTATATTAATTAAGTAATATTTAATGCAACAAGGAAGGTATTTGTAGGCAGGTATGAATGATCGGCGTTGGAAAGTCAGGAAAACTCGGAACGCGTCTTGACAATGTGATAAGGGATTATCTGTCTTCGAGCCGCCTAAGGGACGACGCCATATGGCTTAAACGAAAATAAAGATCACACAGAGAAAAAAAAAATTCCTCATCCATATTGGAGGTTAAAAATACATGTGACCAAGCTAAAATGGTACAGAAGGTGTGGCTAAAGCTGAGATCGGAATATGGAAGCATTTTAAATTTAATGGTTTAGTTTTAGTTTTAGTTATGAGTTTGGGGAGAAAAAAAGGGGAAAACAGTTGACTTTTTCTTTGTAATAGAGTCTGAAAATGAGGCGATTTGAGTAATGTCGATGATCAGTGATGATCAGTGCCGGGTAGGATCCTTAAACAATAGCCCGGGGGCCCTAGTTAACCCTTGGCTACCTTCCTCTACCCTTCCGCATCCCCCTTTTAAAATCCCTTCCTATGCTATTAAAGGGGAGTTGCCACCATGTGGATTACCCTCATGTAGCCTGTTACCCTAAAAAAAAATCTGAATTCAATATAATTAAAAATGTAAGAACACAGTCAAATATTTCACATGTAATTTATTAAGAGGATTATAATTAAAAATCAGTACGTTTCCTCTCAATCTAATACTTTATCAGATGTAATTCAAAAATAAATAAATGTATAAGGATCCCAGAAACGTTGTTGTGTGGTATTTATATTATCACTCCTTTTGGTCTATATTTGTCTACCTTTCTTATTAATTACCTGTAAAGGTCGCAGTGTAATCAAGGGAATGTAAAGTTTGTCTGCGAAAAATCTCTAATTTATTTTATTCTCACTTATTTCATCCCTTATAAATATCTATTTTATCTTACCCAAAGAGAGCTATATTTTAGTAAATTTTTCGGCAATATTTTGAAGGTAGCCTGTTATTAAACTTTGCCATTGAAAAAATAAATTTATACAAATAGAGAAATTAATATAAATTTATTAACGTTAATTTATAAAATAATACCAAAACTTTTAATCAGACATTGTTGACTGGCAAAAAAAATTTAAATAATTTTTATGATTCGACTCGACTGAAAAAAAAACTTTAAAATTCTCCTGAAGCGTTTCTTCGGTTCCTTGGCTTCATTTAAGGATACTTCTCTAGAATAGCTGAATAACGGTCTGAATAAAACGTTATATTTGTGTTTTTTAATTTTCTCTCTCTCTCTCATTGAAAATTTTTATGTCCGATGGACGTTCGGTTTCCCCCTCCCCCCTCCTCCGTACTTCACTGTGTGTTTCCATAGGGAATAACTGTCATCAAAATAGATCTCCCTTTACTCGACGGAAGGTTGTTTTAGTGTTCGGACGTGACAACAGAAAGAAATATATATATATATATTTTTTTTTGGAAAAGAGAATCTCCGTCCCGTACTTCGTTGTTGAAAGCCTTAGTCAAGCAGAATTAATCGAGAGAGTGAGGGAGGGGGGGGGGAGGAAAACACCACGCAGATCCAATATTCTTTTGTGACGGGTGACAACATTGGAATGTGTGCACGTGTGTTTGTGTGTGTTGTGCTGTGTGTGTGTGTGTGTGTAGATGAAAATTCGATAAGGCTGCAGTAGGTAGGAATAAAACACCACCCCTACTTTGTCGAGACAACGTACAGACGACACTAGAGGAACATGGCGAGAAGCGAAAGAAAAAAAAGTGCAGTAGAAGTGTTTGGAAAAACTAATTACTTTGACAGAACAAATACTTCGTTTAGGAATAAACGATAACAGCAAAAATAAATTTTAGTAATAAATAACAGATCATATTTTGTGAAGCCTAATTTTAACAGTGAACAGAGGAATAGAATTTTTTACGTTACAGTAAAATTCAGAATTAAACAACCTTAAAAACGACTACACCTTGACCTCAGAAATGAAATATGGTTCGTATTAAATTTATTTCTATACTTAAAAGAAACCTATACATGGGGGATGGGGGGGGAGAAACCCCCCTACTGGATATAAACCAACACAGATTTGTTTTATTAGTTAATTTAGCTACTGTTACAACTGGTTATTATTATTTTAAAAAAATACAATAACTGGTTTCATGAAATGACAAAAATTTATTTGGAAAATATTTAGGAAAATCCAGTCATTATTCTGAAGACTAAAAATTGGTTAGATTGGTTAACACTGGGAGACTGTGTTGAGTGGTTGGAGTGAGGCAAACCCCCCTCCCGCCCCCTCTTTTTCCGTCTAATCTACATATTATGCGGGAGACGCCACAAAGTTCCGGGGGGTTTTCATTCAGCGTACAAAAATATTTACCTTTAGTCGGAGGTTTTCCGACGCTCTTCTCAAAGTCTCGCTTTTTTAGTCGTTAAAAATGGCTTCTCGGATGAGATGAGTTGTTTAACCAATAAACAAAATTTGCTTGAAAAGATGGTTGTTTCAGGACACCTCTTTGTGACATTGTTCAGATAAATTGTTGTATACATTAGCATTAATTCATCCAAATATATATATATATATATATATATATATATATATATATTTGTCATTTACACAGCGCTACTTTTTACAATTTAGTAAACAAATTTTATTACCTTTCCTAAGCAGCAAATCCATAAACAAATAGAATAACGGATAATTTTTTTTCACGTCCCTTATTTTCGTTAATAGAACGACCAGCGTCGACACTTCAACTAAATCTCGTGGTTAATAAATATAAAACCTTTATGGGAACCCGAGAATTTTTTTTGTTTTCGATATTCCTCTATAAACGCTTTTCATATCCATTTAAAATGTATTTTTATTACTACCACAAACCCCTAACTATTTAATCGGAGCTGGGCAAAAAAAAAAATTCTGCACTGAAATTCATATTTCAGAAACACAGACGTCAAGAATTGTTTGTTCTAGTTTTTTCTTTTTCTTTTTTTTTTTTAATTTGTGTCTGGTGGATGTTAATTATTACGAGTAGTCAACTTTCCATCCCCTCGAGGGTTGAAAGCGGTTCACCGAGTTTTAATATTAATGCGTTTCTTTCCCTACTTGCTGCTGTCTTTGCACAGACAGAGAAGTCTTCGGAGGTAAATTAAATGCCAGAGTTCTGGTTTAATTTAATGTAAATATAATTACAAATGAGAGACTGTTGTTCTCATTCCGAATTTTACTTTCTAGGGTTATTACAAGGTGAACTTGAAACGTATATATCTCACCTTCATTTCTTTTATACCCCCTTGTAAGTGAAAAAATTATTCACTATTTATTTCTATCTTTATTTTTGTAACCGCGTCATGAATCTTTTATCGGTTTTGTGTGTCTTTCCACGTGTTAAATATTTTTTTATTAATAAATTTAAATTTATTTAACAAATATATTTCAACATTTAGTACTGACTTAATGTTAATTCCACCTGTGAATAATTACGTGTTTGTGTCTAGTGGACTCTGGACGCTTGAATGGATCTCCTTCCGTCATCTCTGTGAAGCCGAGGACGACAAAGACTTAATCATATGCTAAAATAGGATACAGTCATGGGAGGGAAACGTCATACTAAGTGACACGTTTCTGACAAATGGGTGGTGGCGAGCTCGTCGTAAATTAAGCAAACAGAGGAAGGGGGGTTTGGTGCTGTAGAGAGGAAAGTTAAGCCGTGTTTAAGGAAAGGAAGGGGAAGAGAGTTGTTATGTGACATCCGATAACGAACCTGTTTCATGCGGAGGTAACTGATCTACACGGTCATATTAAAATAATTATTTATTTCGTCTTCCTACCGAATCCTACCAGTGATAAAGCTGTTCAAAATTGAAGTGTATACCTGCGCCTTAAATTTCAAAATTAATTCAATCTCAAAAAATTCTTTGAATAATCCCACGTAGTGATTTTTGACGTGGTTTTCGTCTGGAGGTGTGTTTGGGGTTCCTCAAGAGTCAGTGCCCCCCCCCTTAAATGATATATCGCGCGCCCTCTGCGGTCGACGCTCTCGAGAGCACTCGCGTCTGCAATCGATTCCTGAGACTGTTGGCTCCCACAGAGTTGTACAAGTTTGTCGTCAGTTGTGGGCAGTTCCCTCCATGGTCCGCCGCTCTGCTGAGCTACTAGAGGCTCGCCAAATTCTGCTCGGGTTACCTATGGCGACCACAGTCGCTTCCGAGAGACGCAAACCGCACAGAGTTTCTGGGAATATTGCGAGATGCAGATGAATTATATTTGGGCGTCGCCTGTTCGCTTTGGTTAAAACTATATGCTTTTAAAAAATTTACACACGCCACTAAAATTATTAAATTAAGAGTAATAAATTATCCAAAAAAAATCATGACATGCCTGTCTGAGATTTTTTTAATAACCCTCCGTTCCGTACCTCGTTTATACACTGTAAAACACTACTAAATTCTTATTGGTTAAAATCTATGTGACGAATAACGCCCTATTTATGATTCAATTTTACATTATTTCCTTTAGTCATATTAGTTTAATTTTTTTTTCTACTTACACTCCTTGGCCACAAACCCTTTCACAGTTTAAGGTGCAGTACCACTGAATTTTTCTAACTACTTTTAAACCCAAACTTTACGGTTGAATAATATCTTGATACCTGACCCAAATACTCTATAAGTTTGGAAAGAATGGAAAAAAAAATTGGTTAAGGATAAGACGTGATTGTCCGTCGTTTGTGATTCCCTCCTAGTGTGGTGCGTGTGTCAAGTTTTGTGTGTTGTATATTTTATAATGGTTCATTGTCGAATCATTAATTATTTACTAGTAGATATTGAATATTTTATTAGAACTGTTAATATTATATTATTATACCCTTAGTATATTTAAATAATTATTTTTGTTGTTATTATTCATATTATTTTACTTATTTGTGTTCCCGAATCTTAGTACTGTTATGTTAGCTTCTAATTGTTTATAATTGTAGCATTCAAATCTTAAATAGTAATTTTATGTATTGACGTGTCCTATTTCTTCATACAAGGACTAATAAAACAAAAAAAATATCAAAATCAAATCTTAATTATATTTAATTCAGATATATATAATCTGTATTAAACAGAAAGTAAGAAACAGGAATATGGGAATGTTAAGAATATAACATATTCTCCGAATGCAGTAATAGTTTTTTTTTTGCTTTTTAATATATACTAAATTGTAGAAATGAAAAGCTTAAGTGTGACTGAAAATTAAAAATAAGGAAGGTAGCCAAATGCAGACCAAAGGAAGTGACAATATAAATACCACAAAACGACGTTTCTGGGATCCTTGTTCCTTTCGTCAGGGTGCTAAGAATAGCATAGAGCGACACAACTGCACTGCTCGGTCAAAATATTTTGACAGTTGTGTCGCTCTACGCTCTTCTTAGCATCTGAAGAAAGATACAAGGATCCCAGAAACGTTTGTCTGATATTTATATTATTAGTTCTTCCGTCTGTATTTGGCAATCTTTAGTTGTGTCACTCTAGGCTCTTCTTAGCACCTGAAGAAAGGAACAAGGATCCCAGAAACGTTTGTCTGATATTTATATTATTAGTTCTTCCGTCTGTATTTGGCAATCTTTCTTTATTATTAAACAAATTATCCTTCTGGACGTAAATTTGTTGTAACTAAAATGCAGACGGGAGTGGAAGTAATTTATGCTTGTTCAAAGAGAATTTCTATCTACCATTCCGTACAAGCACATTATTAAAATCCCCCCTGGAATAGGAAATAATATGCTCCTCCTCCGGACGGATGTGTCATGCGGTACAGCCGCTAAACACAGGGGCACTGCTCTTATAAGTTCTTACTAGGAGAATTAAATAGCAGTTTTCATAGCACTGGGACATGAATAAAATATTCCTTACCGTAAGGAGATATTATGACAGAGAAACAATTTAACTTCCTAGATTCTATTATTAATTAGTCTGAGAGTTATGAAATATGGCGGTACGAAACTCTGGTACGACCCATATTCGTTGCAGGCTCAGTATATGATACACCATATAGTACGGTTTCATTGAAAATCTGTAATACGGGGAAATTGGGCATCGATCGAAATAATTCGTGGCATAATTAGGGAGGCAGAATCGCTGCAAAGTATAAGAGAGGAAAAATAGGCTTCGAAATTTATTTAAATCATCAAACATTCAAAAAAAAGCGCTGAATAATATAATAACGACTAGAAAAATACCAAATTTATTTTGGGTGAGTGTATTATGTATTTAAAATAAAATATAGACTATAGAAACATTCACCCTTATCGAGCATAAAGACGATTTAGACTTCTTTCTGAAATTGATAATTTTTTGTTCCTTGTTCTAAGTTTATTTTCCTACCCTTAATTTAAATATTAATCAAGACTTTGCGATTTACTGTGAAGGATACAAACACTATTCGATGGGGCGGCCATGATGAGAAATTTATAATCGTATATTTTTCTCATGAATTATAAGGAATGTATCATTAAAACAACGTTCATATAACCAATATATTTAAGAAATTTTTTAAAATAATTGTAATATTGTCATTCCAGTATTGTTTAAGCTTGTTCTTGGTAAAAAAAATATTATTGAATGTCACGACGAGGTCTAGTATTTTTAAACAACGCTGCATTATTTGAAAACAGTTTTCATTAAGGGTTAAATGTAACAAAAAAATTTTTTTTTGTGATGGAACAGGAATTAATATGCGCTGTGAATATTTGCCAGTCAAATAATAATGGCCACAGAGTTCCATCAAGAGATGGTTCTGTACGAACTTCCACGTTAGCGGAGAGTAGCAAAATTAGTTTTGCAATAGTGGCGGCAGCAGCAGTAATAACTGTAACAGTGCTTGGTAACGAGGAAGATATTGTAATAAGCTAATAAGGAAACTGAATCCCGTCTTCGACGGTAATAAGCCACCCTCTCTCGACAACCAGATCCACCTCCTACCCTACCCCCTCCCCCTTATCCCACTGCTATTGCTGCTAGCGGTAATTATGTCCCTCACAGTGGCTCCTTCGAGGTCACGATTAACAAACAGCGAGGGGGAAAGGGAAGAGGTATTAAATTGGCAAGACTCGTGTGTGTGTGAACTTTGAGCCATTAGTGAGAGACTTGTACGACGACGGTGTGTGTGTGTGTGGAAGACGAGGATGAAGACGGGGGAGGGTTGCCAGATAAACACAGGGCGCGTGGGGGGAAGGCCAGAGCAAACAAAGCAGGCACGCGGCGGCGGTGGCGGGGGGTCTTGGTTTTTGGGGGGCGGAGGTTCAAACTTGGGCGAAAATGGGGGTGTTGCCAAGTTTCCTCGCTGTGAGGAAGTCTAGGGTCGCCGCAACACCGCGCCAGCCTGCGGCCCAAACTAAGCTATTCAAAAAATTCCCGTCGTGAAACCTTCGTAAGAAAAATCAGCACAGTCCACGTCAACGTCAACGTCAACGTCATACTCCACCACGTCATCCTAAATTCTCCCTCATCACCTCAAAGTATCCTCACAACGTTCTACCCCTTGTCACCTAAAAAATCACATCGTAATGGAAAATTTTTAAACTTACTTCAATGACGCATTCCTATTTAGTGTGATTTATATACCATCTATATAATTAAAAAAGGACGTATGTTAGTATGTATGTATTTGCGTTAATTTCTATATAAATTTAAACGCGTGGACAGATTGCAAAAAAAAATTGTACGCATATTCTTCAAAACTCGAGATACGGTAGTTCGGAGATGAGAAACCCCTAGAGTAAATGTGGAAAGAATTATAATTGAAAAACGTGATAATTTTGTTTTGTATTACTGCGCGTCATGACGTCACGCGAGCGGTAGAGACAGAGACGTTACTACGCGACGAACACGGGGAAATAGTTCCTTCTTTTCCGTAATTAAATAAAGCAGAAATATTTTCATTGAATGAAAAGTAAAATTTTATCCAGTAATACTCCATCGAATGATGATAAAAAAAACAATACAAAATACTTTACGATCCTTGCAGGGAATATGTAAGTTAATTTTCGTCGCCATATGAAGTGACTCCAATATGGCGACTATTTGTTTACATTGTGAATCTAGCTAAGAGTTTTATCTAATTTAATCTTTCGTAATATCTGAAGACTGAGGGTCAATTATATCCTGCAACAGTCAAGGAGTATATTTTAGAAGAAATTCGGAGGAATGTTTGTTGGGACTGATGCAATAAAATTCATTGTATTTTACAGCTATTTAATTAATGGCCTACCAGTCGAAAGTGTGTACGGAGCTAAGAACAGCTAGATTTAGGTTAAATCACTTCTTCTCTAAAGATTAATATAGAATTTAATACTTTTTCGGGTTTATATAAATAAGTACACGTGGCAACGCCGGGCAGCAAGGCTAGTTCTGTATAAACTTGTTATAAAATTCGTGAAAAATCTCATATTCAGTTCGAATGGTATTATTACATTTGAGGATTCGCGGCTGGTGGCCACTGCGTTCTGGCTCTTAAGAGAAGTAGTCGGAATTAACCGTGAAGGTCGTGACGTAGCCGCGATCTTAGCGAGGCTGACATGCTTTCAGGATTACACGTCATAATGATTTTTGCTCCGCATCTGGCTTCCCTCGGGGGTTGGGATTGGGGGGTTGGAGGGGGCGGCGGGCGGACCAGAGTCGCAGAGGAGACTCTGAGAACGAGACGAGACGAAACGGCCTTTTCCCAGAAGCTAAGGCCTTAATCTTGTAATGAAGAGCGAGACAGAGCCTGCGGGGGTGGGAGTATTAGGAGGAGTTCCAATCCCATCACGTCTCTGGAATCAATCAATGTCAGAGATTCGCTGATGCTAGAGTTCATTAATCAGCCGGAAAAGGATGCTGTCGTCGCTGTGTGCGTGTGTGTGTGGAAGTTGGATGAGGGAGGTATAGGGTAAACCCCCACGGGGGTTCCTGTACCAACCCCCCGAAAAAGTTATCTGAAGTTAAAATAACTTCCAACTTATTTATAGACTTTCATATTAGATATTAATGACTCACCCATACCTATATTCTCTAAAATAAATATTTTATTTGTTATATAATTTCAAATAATAATTATTAAAAATAAGCTTAAGATTACAGAAGTTTAAGATGATTTTTTTAGGGAAACAGGCTACATGAGGTTAATCTACATGGTGGTGGCAACTCCCCTTTAATAGCATAGGATGGGATTTGACCACGGGGGGGGGATGCTGAAGGGTAGAGAAAGGTAGCCAAGGGTTAACTAGAGGCTATAGCAATTTGTCTAAAAGTGATGCAGGAAAAAACCTTACAAAAACCTGCATCAGGTAGGTCGGGCATTGGTTACTCGCCCCACACCCTTCCCTGAATGGCGGAAAAGGGGTGTTTACTGTAGGGACGCAGCATTTTTTCCTTTCACCCTGTGCCTGGACCAGTTTAGGAGGCAGCTGGTCGACTGTTCCAATGGGAATGGATAACAACTCTTGCCGTATGCCCAGGGTCTGTGACTTCCCCCCTCCACCACCCCCGGAACATACACCTCCCAAAAAAAAACAGGTCGTGGTGCCTCGGCTTGTGGGATCCTTAGTACAAAAATCGGAGAGAAGAGAAGGCATGCCCCCTAAGGTAGGCCACCCTTCCGTCACCCTTAAAAGGTTCTGTCAGCGAGCGAATAACCCTCGGAGGTTCCTACAAATCAGTATTAAAATGTGAAGATATCTGCTGAAGGGGAAAAAAAACATCAATTTGAAAATGAATCAGGATTAATACAATTGCCAACGAGACATAAGAATACATTGGGAGAAGAGTATCGAATGTCCCATATAATTACTAAATCAAGCAAAAATTTCTCCGACGAGAGATGAAGACCGAGATATTTCGAAGGTTTTATTTTTTTACCACGTGTGGTTAAGAAATTATGCATAACCCCCCTGGACCTTACCCCACTAGACCCAGACAGCTCAGTAACTACTAATAATTCATGTTCTATTTCCATTACCGAGTCCAGACGACTCTGACACGAAGCCTGCTAAATTACGCACCAGCGTCGAGATATTCTGGCTCCTTTTCTTTTTTACCTCCATGACTCAATTTGCTTCCAACGAAACGTTGGAACAGCTAAAGGGCGGAAAACTGTAACGTTCAATCTCTGCCTAAGTAAAAAAATTAGTGTTCGATAGAGCTAGAAAATTAACAGAAATTCTGACATTGACCCAAAGATGGCTATCACAATACATTCTTCATTCAGTGTTTTTAAAAGATCTCAACGTCAAAATTTGGACAAATTATGAATTATAAGTGATTCAATCGTTTGTTCCGGTTTGCTTCAAAATTTTTTTCTGATACAATAATAATTGAAAGGGAAACAATATATTTTTCAGACTCAATAAACAATGTCTACGTTCTTCTATATATATTTTTTTTCTTAGGGTAACAGGCTACATGAGGGTAATCCACGTTGGGCAACTCCCCTTTAATACCACAGGAAGGCATTTGAAAAAGAGGATGCGGAAGGGTAGAGGAAGGTAGCCAAGGGTTAACTAGGGGCCCCCGGGCTATATTTTAAGGATCCTACCCGGCATTCGCCTAAAAGTAATGCAGGGAAAAACCTAGAAAAATCTGCATCAGGCAGGTCGGGCATTGGGTACTTGTCCCACGCCCTTCCGATAGCGGGAGAGGAGTTTGCTGTGGGGAAGCAGCTTCTCCGTGCCTCGACCAGTTTAGGAGGCAGCTGGCCGACTGTTCCAATGGAAAAAGCGAACAACTCTGACCGTATGCCCAAGGTCTGTGACCCAGGAACATACACCTCTCAAAAAAGGCCGGGGTGCCTCGTCTTGTGGGAACCTTAGTTAAAAAACGGTTTTGCCTGCGAGAGAATAGTCCTCGCAGACCTTCACCCTGAGCCGTTCTTCTATATATTTTTGGATTCCATTTCAATAAATGTCACTCCACGTTAAAGCCTGCGAGAGAATTCTCTCGCAGGTGAACCTTCCCAGAGAGCTCTGGCGGAGGCTACCTTTGGGGATGCCTTCACATCTCTCTGGGGTTTGAACTAAGGTTCCCACAAGCCGAGGCACCTGGGCCTGTTCTGAGAGGTGTATGTTCCGGGGTCGCAGACCTTGGGCATATGGTAAGAGTTGTTCGCTATTCCCATTGAAATAGTCGGCCAGCTGCCTCCTAAACCGGTCAAGGCACCGAGAGGGGAAAGCTGCGACCCCACCGCTAACTCCTCTCCCGCAATCGGAAGGGCGTGGGACAAGTACCAAATGCCCGACCTACCTGATGCAGGTTTTTCTAGGGTTTTCCCTGCATCACTTTTAGGCGAATGCCGGGTAGGATCCTTAAAACAGCCCGGGGGCCGCTAGTTAACCCTTGGCTACCTTTCTCTACCTTTCCGCATCCCCCCCTCTTACTCCTTTGCCTATGCAACTATATGTTTCGAGTTTTGGGAAAAAATAAAACTACCTTTTTTGGTCCGAACGAAAACACACTCATGGCGCGACATCTGTGGACGCGTACCGCTTTATTCTCCCGAACTCTTCACACAAGTGTGGCTTCGACGGAGACGTGTGCAACAATGCTGATAATATATTCATCATTAGAACTCAGTAGACAAAGTTTTCCACCCAGAATTGATGACACTTGACACCACTACTACTGCGTCGACACGATCACAGGACGGATGTGACGAGTGGCGACGCGTTCAACACACGTCAATTTCACACACTGGTGCCTTTGGAAGATCTTTGAAAGCAAATTGTTCCGCAATTGGGAATGTGAACGGGATCAAAGCAAATGCAGCTGACTATTTGATTCAAACTGTGGAACTCTGCAAAGCCAGCCCCGGTATCACAGCAACTACTGGTCGTAAACACACATGGCAAAACAGTAAAAGAATTCTGGATTTAGCAAGTCTTATATAGAGTCAAATTAAATCACTATTAAAAAAAGTCACTCTTATTTTTCAGTTAAAACGAGTTAATCTCTGAACTCTACATGCAAAAACTTAAACAAATGTTTGTTTTAATTTGTGCCACTATTTTAAAATCAGCCCACAGTGTTTGTTTCTGATTCTAAAAGAACACGTGTACGAAATTTGGTCAAATTTTTCTCCACGGGGGTAACACAATAACAGAAACCACCTACCTAGGACTCCTCTTCGATTCAAAACTCTCTTGGAAACCCCACATTAAACACCTCCTCTCTAAAATTAACCTTAAATTCACAACGTTATATCCTCTCCTAAACAGAAAATCCCCACTCGCCCTCAGTACAAAACGCGTGGTACATCTCTCCATAATTCAACCCACCTGGTCCTACGCCTCATCCATATGGGGAGCAACAGACAGAATCCAAACCAAAGAATACATGATCCTTCGCACCATCCCCAACTCTCCCTGGACCCTCAGAAATTCCATCATCCACCACAACATTAAACTTCCCCAAGTCAACTCAATAATCACCAAATACGTAACGTCCTTAATCAAAAGCACCCTCAACCATCCTAACACCACGATCCAGCAATTCCATAGCAACCCTCCACCACCCCCGCACACGCACGTCGCCTCAAGATAAAACGCCCTGTCGACCTCATCCTTTCCCCCAGAACACTCTGACACCTCCTAACCCACCCCCATCCTCATACCCGGAGACACCACCCACCCATTCCATCAAATTCAACATCACCAGCGAACCCTCATAACCCAACAACGTATGCAACCTTCCCCAATTAATATTCCAGTAAACACGCATCTCATCTTCCACCCCAAACCCCTCAGATCACTCTGGCACCTCCTAACCCACCCCCATCCTCATACCCGCAGACCCAACCCACCCATTCCATCCATCCCATCAAATTCAACATCACCAGCGAACCCTCATAACCCAACAACGTATGCAACCTTCCCCAATTAATATTCCAGTAAACACCCATCTCATCTTCCACCCCCAAACACTCCTCAGAACACTCGGGCACTTGCTAACCCACCCCCATCCTCATACCCGCAGAACCCACCCACCCACCCATTCCATCAAATTCTCCATCACCAGCGAGCCCTCATAACCCAACAACGTATGCAACCTTTCCCCAATTAATATTCCAGTAAACACCCATCTCATCTTCCACCCCAAACCCCTCAGAACACTATGGCACTTGCTAACCCACCCCCATACTCATACCCGCAGACCCCACCCACCCATTCCATCCATCCCATCAATTTCAACATCACCAGCGATCCTTCATAACTCAACAATGTATGGCCCCTCAGACACCCAAATTAAAATACAAGAAAAAATTTGCAAAATTATGTTAATTGCTGGATTAACTTAAGTGCCACGTACCCAGGTTAATTATGTACATAATTTTAATTGTACATACTCTAATATTTTATGTAACAACAAATAATCGTAAGATAAAAGTTTTGTCTAATAAATCAAAATAAAAACAAAACAAAAACGGGAGTAACAGATACACACACACACATTATTTTTTATGTGTGACGTCAACACAAGGCTAGTTGTAACTAAAATGTTAAATTTTTCCGTATGAACCCACGCGAAAGAGAACTAAATGTGGGAATTTAGAATTAAGATGTTGCGTACTTTCAAAAAAATAGAAGACACTTCCAATGTTAAGTAATAGAAAAGAACTGCTGTATATACACACTAATGAAAGTTTTAACTCCATTTCTCATAATCTCAGAGGTACTTCCTTCGTCTTACGCATTTATTTTTACAGAGATTTTCTTTTTTCTCTTCTTGAGCTTACGAGATATGCAAAGTTGTTCTGAAGGTAGAGAAAAAGAGAGAGAGAGAGAGAGAGAAAATGGACTGAGAAGGAAGCAGGGAAAGAGAAGGTTTTTTTTTTCCAGTCAGACATTCCAGAGCATGGAACGTGCGAGAGTAAAACAGAAAGCATATGCTCTCTTGTTATCAACAAGTTGTGGAGCCTCCCCCCCCCCCTTCCTCCGCAACCCCTGTAGGATGGTCGAGTTTTGCATAAGTGTCTGACGACGCGGAGCTGAAGACCTGCGCACATGTTCTACGTAAATCCGCCTCGCCGTTCGTCCATCCGGAATGAATTACCACGGAGTTAAACAGGAGAGAGCTCGTCCGGAATCCGGCGGGATTTTAAATTCATTTAATTTCAACAGTGCGCCTTTTACTCTTGCCGCAGACCAGAAGATTAATCCCGGCTACGATAAACTCTGCAAGGCACAACTGCGCGAAGGAAACAGCTTGGAAAAGGTGTGAGAGAGAGAGGGAGAGAAAGAAAGACTCGTACAATACCCCCTTTTCGTCAGTTATGAAACTAGAGACTATTACAATGACTTCAATCTACAAGGAAGGTAACAGCCCTTACCGTGACATTTAGGATATTACATTAAGCTATTTTTAAAGACGAAAATTTAAACTCTTCTCTAAATATACAAAATTTATACACCTTCTCGTAAATTATCTTTGATTTCAGATAAAATCAGCACAGCCAATATGTAGGAAAAAAAATATTTAGCGTGCAGTCGACAACAACTGACTAACGACGCCCCTAAATTCCAAAAATTGTATTTGATATGATTGCCTGAAGAAGACCCAAAATTCTCGACGAAACGTTGCTATTCAAACCAAAGTTTTTTTGGGGGGTTTAATAAATTTCTCTAGACGTATTGCCTGTACTGATAATTTATTTGTCAATTGATTAATTATAGTTGGAGACTAACGAAACATTTTGTTATGAAAGGGACTAGTTTATATATATATATATTAATGCCAATTAATTAATCAATTAATTGTTTTGAAATAAATTTGAATTGTTTAGAGAAAAGTTTGTATTATAGAGAGAGCGATCCGAGCGACAATGAGTGGTGAGCTCTGTTCCTATTATTGAGAACGCGGAATGGCGTTTACGCGCGCTAAAGCATAGTCAGTTGGTCGTTGTGGTCTTAAATGTACAGAGGTCAGAGCATAGTATAATAAAGTTGGTGAATCATTGGAGAATAGAAGCGGCCGACGGTGAAAACGTTGCAGAGAACAATCTTTATAAACCTGAGCAGAGTAAAACATTCACCGAGATATTGTAACGTGTATGTATTGTAAAATAATACCAGTTTCGTCAAAATAGAACTTTGTACAATCTTCGTGGAGGAATTGTTGCGGAATAACATTGGTAAATTATTGTGGAGCGGCGAAATCAACGGAACACAGACAATCTTGGCAAATTTTAAAGTGAAGTGTAGAATCAGTGAAAACCAAGGCCTGATATTAAATAATTAAAGAGTGTAAAAGTGGCCGAACGAGGTAAAATTGCACCTGAATTGATGTGTATGTTTTAATAAATGTAATTTTTGCTCTCAGAGCAAGTTACGATACGTGTTTTGACTGACGGAGTTGTTTACATATTTTTTTTTATATTGCCTTAACTTTCATGAAGAAAGATTAGAATTTAGACACGAGTTTTTTTTCTTTTACATTTCTCTAAATTATCGGTTAAATAAACAACTATAGTGTAATCTTTTTCTGGCTTATATTGATTAATTTTATTTATATAATTTCGTTTAATTAAATGAATTATTGGTTAAGTAGGGGGTTATTTTCAATTTATTACCTCTTCCTTTGTTGAAGTACTGGTCACTGTCTTAAATATTAAGACAATTTATTTTCTCTGAGAGTCTTCTGTTAGTCATAT
The DNA here is from genome assembly GCA_037074705.1 of Zhengitettix transpicula. NCBI lineage: Eukaryota > Metazoa > Arthropoda > Insecta > Orthoptera > Tetrigidae > Zhengitettix > Zhengitettix transpicula. The sequence continues at coordinate 59,495,798 of CM073596.1, read as the reverse complement.
TGATTGTTCCCTCAATAAACTATACATACACATCTATACTTAAAACAAACTTTTGGTAATTTCGTAACAAAGTAGGTTTTGTGATGGAGAAACACAGTTACTGACTTTATTGAAATCGATAATCTGCTTAATTGTCAACTCGTTTTCGAAAATGTTTCTAACCCTCATAAAAATATTATTAAATTGACTGTACGCATATTATTAAATTTTTATTATAAATAGTTACATATATATATATATATGTATAATATTTACTGATCAATTCATTACGTTAATTGTGTATATACTACGTCATTGAGTTGGGCCAAGTTCCAGTATTTTCTCTCTCTCTCTCTCTCTCTCTCTCTCTCTCTCTCTCTCTCTTTGTCTCTCTCTCCGCTCTCTCTCCCTCCCTCTCTTTCTCTCTCTCTCTTTATCTCTCTCTTTCTCTCTCATTCATTCTCTCTCTCTCTCTCTGTCTCTCTCTCTCTCAAAAACACACCTAAAGCCATCGCCTGAAAATTTATAAGTTCAATTGTGTAGCCAAAGTTATGACATGAAATAAACGTGATTTATTGTGAAAATTTGGATCCATTAAAATCTGCAGACACGCACTTTGTGTGTGTGTGTGTGTGGGAGGGGGGGGGGCAGGGTGGGTTATTAAAATACACTACATAGTAATGTAATAAACTACACAACACAGCTGGTACACATCAATTGGAAAGCTTTATTCCTGGTAGTGAAACAATCTCTGCAACTGCCTCGTGCACGGGTCGGTCGCTTTTGTTCCATCGAGCACTCCCAAAATAATAATTTTTTTTTAGTCGGCCTTTCCAAATCAACTCCATCATGCTAATGTTCAGTTTTTTTAGTAAAGTAACGCGTGCGTTCGTCGACGTGACAGCACTCTGTTGGTCCTTCATATCTCATGAATAATATCATCTTTCGCTATCGTGCTACGCATTCCTTCATTGACCCCCAAGACCACCATGAGTTCGCTTTAACTACCAGATGAAGAATTTGAGAAATATTGTGTTTCTATCTTTTTGCAGTGAGCACTCATATTTTATTAACAACTACCTGGGTGCCCAGCGTTGCCCGGGTTGTCATAATTAAACTCGGAAACATCCACAACCCCGGATTTGACTCCAATCTCGGTTGATTTTGCGTTATTTTTAAGTAACACCCCCTCCGCTCCCATTCCGAAAGGGGTTGAAATTATACACAAAAATATCTGGAGGGACACTATCTACCTCATTGACCCCCCAAAGAATTTTTATTCATATTTTTAACATATTTGAAAATTCCCCTACCCCCACCCCCGCTCATGTACGGTTTAAACGGAAAAAAAATGTTAGTAACTCACACAGTAGTTCAAATTGTAGAGAATTATCTAATAAGACGATACAAAGTAAATTCATAAACATTAAATATTATCAAATTGTACTCGTCAAATACATGGACAGGCATTATCATCCCTTAACTTCAAAATTTTAAATGACTTCTCCCTTTGCTTTACTTATCGGACTGTTCACATGCATTTAATATAACTACACTATTCTTTCATCGTTCAATGATTTTTTTTTTACTTTGACTAAACCGTTTGGTACGAGGAAATATTTATAATCTAGTGCAACGTTTTTGATTGCATCGTAATTTACTATCTAGTGACTAGGGTTGCAAAATTAAACCCGGCGACTCAAGTCTCCGTTATTTTTGCTTTATTATTATGTAACGTCCTTGCACACCAACCCCCATGCCGAAAGGGGTTTAAATTATACACAAAAATATCTGGAGAAAATAATCTATCAAACTCATTGACCCCGTGAACAGTTTGTTTGGACAATAATATCGGCTGTTAAAATATGTATTAAAATTTCCACCACCGTCTCTGGGGGCCGCGGGAGGCTAAACGGCAAGTTGAATTTCATAATTAAACTCAGCCACATCCATAACCCCAAGTTTGTCACCAATCACGTTTTTTTTCTCGTTATTTGTGTGTAACGCCTCCCCCACCCGTAAGGGTGCTTTTCCTCCAATACAGAAATGGGTAGAAATTATATACACAAAAAATAATAATCTATCAATCTCATTGACCCCGTAAACAGTTTGTTTGGACGATAATATCGGCTGTTTAAATATGATTTAAAATTTCCACCCCCGTCTCTGGGGGGCGCGGGAGGCTAAACAGCAAGTTGAATTTCATAATTAACCTCAGCCACATCCATAACCCCAAGTTTGTCACAAATCACGGTTTTTTTCTCGTTATTTGTGTGTAACGCCTCCCCCACCAGTAAGGGTGCTTTTCCTCCAATACAGAAATGGGTAGAAATTATATACACAAAAATAATAATCCATCAATCTCATTGACCCCGTAAACAGTTTGTCTGGACGATAATATCGGCTGTTTAAGTATGTTTTAAAATTTCCACCCCCGTCCCTGGGGGCGCGGGAGGCTAAACGGCAAGTTGAATTTCATAATTAAACTCAGCCATATCCATAACCCCAAGTTTGTCACAAACCACGGTTTTTTTTCTCGTTATTTGTGTGTAACGCCTCCCCCACCAGTAAGGGTGCTTTTCCTCCAATACAGAAATGGGTAGCAATTATATACAGAAATTCGGAAAAAACACTATCAATCTCATTGAACCCTAAAAAATAATTTTTTTGAAACCCTTTGACGTCCACTTTAAGATATTTGAAAATTTTTCCCCCCCGGCCACGAATGGTGTTAGCCATGGCTTACCTCCCCACCCCACCCCCCAGTATTTGTTTCCTGTTTGAAAGAAACACGTGTTACAAAAAAAATATGGTCAAATTTTCTGCACGAGTGTAGATTTTTGTATGCAGGCACAGACACACAGTCGATTGTATTTATTAGATTAAACATATATATATATATATATTATTTTTTTAGGGAAACAGGCTACATGAATGTGATCCACATTGGGTAGTTCCCCTTTAATAGCATAGGAAGGGATTTGAAAGGGGGGATGTGGAAGGGTAGAGGAAGGTAGCCAAGGGTTAACTAGGGCCCCCGGGCTATATTTTAAGGATCCTACCCGGCATTCGCCTAAAAGTAATGCAGGACAAACCCTATAAAAAACCTGCATCGGGTAGGTCGGGCATTTGGTACTTGTCCCACGCCCTTCCGATGACGGGAGAGGAGTTTGCTGTGGGGACGCAGCCTACCCCTCGCCATGCCTTAGCCAGTTTATTTATTTTTTTTTAGACGAAGGGGTTACCTTTGGGTATGACTTTTTATATTCTCAGTCTCCTGATATTAATAATATTTGAATTACGTCTTTTAATCAAAGAAGGGAATAACGAAACATTTAAAGTACGAATACTAGGAAATGGTTTACTGAAAATATTCAAAAAATTGTTCTTATACAGAACGTAAATTATTTGAAACTGGCTGTGAAGGTAACACACGAATTAATAATGTCTTAAATAAAATACCTAAATTGTTGCATTGGTTAAGTAATATTACCAAAAAATAGCACCGTGACTACGTTTAACAAATAAATAAAAAGGAAAATCATCGGGCGGCCTCCCAACCCTAAAAAAAAAATAGGAAAAGACAGGATTTTTTTTAATTTAGTCAATGAAGTCTGGATTAAATATTCCGACTAAATACCTTATAAGGATTTTTTTCCTTCAAATTATTGACCAGAGGTTGGTTGGAGAGTCGTTGTTAATTTAAAATATAGGTCATATATCACTATTAAATAATGGGTAAGGTTACAAATGATTTATTTACAGCACTAGTAAAATATAAAAAAATTTATTATTCATATAACGAAATGTTACGGAGCTTATGAGAACGTAATGGGACTTTTTTTTAACATTAGATTGAATTATGAAACTATTCATTGGAAATAATTTGCCGTTTTATTTTTCATACTAAGTCATAATAGTGTCCTTTTAAAAGAAATTATTAAATTATTTTTTTTTTCGTTTCGTGTTTACATAAAGCTTTCTCTTCTTATTCTTTGCAATCCTGCGATATAGTAATTACATTCATATATTTTATCTCCATTCAGCTAACGGCATCTGCTCGAGTGACTACATCAGCTATTTTGGAAATTATTTCTTTTTCGGAGTCGCATAGTTCTATATTTTAAATCATGGTTAAAAGTACAGGAACCAGATATTGTCAGTCCAGTGAGTTTTTTTTTCTTCTTCAAATTTTTAATATTATGAGAAAATTGAGAGAGAGAGAGAGAGAAAATAAATATATGTAATAAGAGTTGGTTATTCAAGTATCGTTGGTTAAGAGTAATGTATCGCTGATTTGTTTATATTGTTGCTTGAATCTGATTTGAGAAATATTTATAACACGGAAATTAGTTAAGAGGTTCTTATTAATAAATTTAATTACGGTTCGGTTCGTTTATTTTTAATCGGAGCGGATATGAAAAGAATTCAGAATACTCTTTCTCGAGTGTGCAGTCGTCTGTCAGTTGTGAGAAACTTCCGTAAGTTTATACACTATTTAATTAGGTTATGTTTCCAACCAATCACTGCGCGAGGTACTGTAGTTGTGCTAGTTTACTTATATTAATTAAAAATATTTTTTTTCAATCTTTGTGTGTCGTAAAAAATAACCAGTGAGTGTTTTCCTTGCCCTTATTATTTTTTATTCTTAAAAACTTATTTTTCGATTATACAGTTTGGTTCATAAAATTTACAAGTATTTACAAAAATTATGTGTAAATAATTGATATGTTAGTTTGTGTAGGTGGAGAGTCCTGTGACTTTCCAGGCCTTGAGGTTCTTCATTTGTTGTTCTAAGGGGAGGTTTGGGGGTGGAAGATGAGATGAGTGTTTACTGGAATATTAATTAGGGAAAGGTTGCATACGTTGTTGGGTTCGCTGGTGATGTTGAATTTGATGGGATGGATGGAATGGGTGGGTCGGTGGTGTCTGCATGTATGAGGATGAGGTGGGTTAGGAGGTGCCAGAGTGTTCTGAGGGATGTTTGGGGGTGGAAGATGAGATGGGTGTTTAATGGAATATGAATTGGGGAAAGTTTGCATACGTTGTTGGGTTATGAGGGTTCGCTGGTGATGTTGAATTTGATGGTATGGATGGAATGGGTGGGTGGGGTCTGCGGGTATGAGGATGGGGGTGGGTTAGGAGGTGCCAGAGTGTTCTGGGGGAAAGGATGAGGTCGACAGGGCGCGTTTTCTCTTGAGGCGACGTGCGTGTGCCAGGGTTGCGGGAGGGTTGCTATGGAATTGCTGGATCGTGGTGTTAGGATGGTTGAAGGTGCTTTTGATTAAGGAGGTTACTGATTTGGTGATTATTGAGGTGACTTGGGGAAGTTTGATGTTGTGGTGGAATTTCTGAGGTACCAGGGAGAGTTAGTGATGGTGCGAAGGATCATGTTTTGCTTGGTTTGGATTTTATTGCCCTTATTTACGGTTCTGGAAAGTTTTTAAATATAAATAATTCCTATTTATTTTTTGCAAGCTAAAAGAGTCTACTTAAATTTTATTTTTCCTTTGAACAATCACTTGTAAAGCTTTATTCGTGTGTCACAGAAATCAATTCTCTATTTTGATAGGTTATGAAAGAAGTTAGAAATGGCTACTTCCGTTGTAATATCACTGGCATTCATCTTGTACCCAGGATGTATTATTTGTGTTATAGAACAATTTATTTTCAAGTGTGAAATATATGAGTAAAGAATCCTGACAAGATATTTTCATGCATTCAAAAAAATAAACAAATCATTAATACCCAATTTTGTCCACCCAAAATTCCCCTTAATCGATAATGGTGATGTTTCAGATTCCTGCCCTCATTATCGTAGATTCTGGTCCCCGGAAAAATATTTTTTCCCCACATCAGTATTTATGTATGAATAATGGTCTTGGTTTTAAACACGACACACAAGTATTTCTGAATATGTTACCTTCTTTCTCCCCTTTAAAATTATATATATATATATAGGATTTGATCTCATTGGAAGGAAGTAAACCTGCGATACACAAGCAAGTATACAAGATGATTGCAAGAGTAAAGGGCAATGAGTGTTGTTAATAGTCGACGTTGTGTAGTTTAAAAATACTATATTTTCCCTCATTATGACCCAGAATAATGTCGCTGTTATCGTGTTATATTGATTGGTGTTTTTTTTATTTACATAGAATATTGTACGGCATTTGTAAAATCTTTTAAGAAACTGAGAGACGCAAAACCTATCATTAGCGTTACTGCGCATTGTTACTTGTCAGATTCGGCAGTGACGTCATCACGTGGTATTTAACAAAAAACCGTCGGGTCCGTGATATTGCGCAAGTGTCTCACTATTATTATTATTATTATAATTATCATTAATCTTATTTTAAAAACATTTTTAATTTAATAATACGAAATATAGACAAACACAGACAAAAATAAGTGATAACCTCACGACGTTTCTGGAAGCCTCGTTCAAAAGTTTGTTCTTTTTGAGTGTTGTCAACTGACCAATGCAGTTGTGTCGCTCTAGGCTCTTGTTAGCAACCTGAAGCAAGGTGGTATAAGGATGCCCGGAAACGTTGTTGTGTGGTATTTATATTATCACTTATTTTTTTCGTCTGTCATTGGCTGTCGTTCTCAATTTAAGTTGTTGTTGCGGAGTTTGGAGGACGATCAGAAACAAATTTGAGAAGACGTCCTGAGTATGTAGGACCTATCTTTTAGAATTATTTCCTGCTACATTCATAACACGTTTTCTAAGGCTCCCCTCTGTTAAAAATTATTACCAATTTATTAGATAAAAATAAGGAAGAACCACCTTTAGCGTCCCTTCATGACCACTCTTTAATTTCTCCTCTTGACGTCGTTTCCTTATTCAACTCTATTTTCCCAATGATTCAGTCTTTAACAGTTTCAAAAACAAGTCAATATACTGAAAACTCCACTTCATTAAATTTTATACATTATAAATGTAATCCTCAACTCCACTTATTTCAAGTTTAATCAGGTTCACACCATGATCAAATCAAAGGTTCTCCCATGGGAAGCCCCTCAGAGTCCCTTTTTTGTTGTTGCTGAGATTATCGTGAGAGGCTTCGACTTTCTCTACTTCCTGTCCAACCTCTTTGCTACATCAGATATGTAGATGACCATTTTTTTTTTGGTATTGTTAAAACCTTTAAAATCAACCTAATAGTCAATACTTTCAATAATTATCATCCCAACTTCCAATTCACCCATGATCTTGAATCTAACCATTCTCTTAATGTCCTTGATGTCCATTCTCACAAATTGGTTCAGAAATCCTCTGGACGTGTTCTCAGATTTCTTTCTGCTCCTCCTCCAAACCAAAAAGAGAGCAATGGTGAACGATCTTTCTCATTGTTAATTTTCAATTTTTCGTTTCAACATTTGTAACGAGATCGGGAGGCGATTTGAACAAAAATAAATGGGCAACTGTCGCGTAAAGATGAAAATGAGTCGCGGTGTGCTTTTTCCGACAGTCGCCAGCGGTCTGGGAAAGAAGCGGAGGAGTTGCCTCAGCCTGGACTCGAGGCGTCGGCGTCGGCGGGTCCGCGGACAGTCCTACTCCAGGTACGTGCATGCGCTGTTGCACCGCGTGTGTCCGTGGGCGACGATCTCGCGGTCGTCGGTCGTGGTGCTGGATCAGATGCTCAACGACATGTTCGAAGGACTGGCGTCGGAGGCGTCGCGCCTGTGCGCGCGACAGCGACGCATCACGATGCAGCCCGAAGACATCCGCGCCGCAGTGAAGCTCATCTTCCCCGGACAGCTGGCCTCGAGGGCCATCGTCGAGGGCCAACGGGCATGCCGTCTCTTCGAAATCAACAAACTGTTTTAGGCATAGCTCCTAACGTTGACTGCACGGGCCAACCAAATTCACCTGTCGTCCTCGTATGTGTAACACAGTCTCAGTGAAATTATACAGTACCTCAACCCTCTTTTCGTCTTTCTGTAGAATTTGTTTATATAGTCATGCCATTGTTTGGAACGTTAAATGTGGTTTTTAATGCAAGCGGGACTTAGGAAACTAATAATAATAAAAATTATATACATATATATAACTGAAAATTTAATATATAAATAAAATAATTACAATTTCACTGCATAATTGGTGGTTCCCGACTAGACAGAATTTAATAAAAAGCGTAACTTAGAGGGGAGTGAACCACTAATTATGCCGGGAAATTGTAATTATTTTACTTATAATTAATAAGAAAGATAGCCAAATACTGACTGAGTGTTGTCAACTGACCAGTGCAGTTGTGTCGCTCTAGACTCTTCTTAGCACCTGACGAAGAGGGACAAGGATCCCAGAAACTTTGTTGTGTGGTATTTATATTACCCTTTTTTTTCTTGTATTGGCTATCTGTATTATTATTTTTTTTTTCCGTCAGAGGTAAATTTTTTTAAAATTTATTTTCATTTATATATATATATATAATTTTTTTTATTATTAGTTTCCTAAATCCCGCTATAACCTACATAAAAGGATTTGATTACAGTGAGAGTTTCTCGGCTCTACCTTCTTTATACTTAAAATTGCATTTAAAAAATTATCACGTGACTGAAGAAACGGGTAAAATTGCCACAATTATCTCTATAATATATATATATATATATATATATATATATATAAACTCCGATCTAAACTTTATTAGGACTAACTTAATTTCCCCATACTTTGTAACAAATATCTTGGAGAATTCAAGAGACCCCCCCACAGCCTATTTATGAACTTGATTAAAATGTCTCTTCTTTTATTTTAGGAAAAAGATGGTTGTCGTTTTTTACCTTTTATATATACCTAAAACTACGGTAAAGTTCTCGGTCGTTTTCACAGTGTGAACCACGTTTTTTTTTTTTTTTTAAGATTGCTGCAGGACCCACCCACACACACACACACACACACACACACTCACACACACACACACACACACGCAGCCATCTTTGGTGAGACAACGCGCGCTACTTGTTTGGTTTCGCACCCCAATGGAGACGCTTATTAATCAGTAATTTAATTTTATTGCAATATAAATCTCTATATAATGGTTTTTTCTTACAACAGTCTCAGGTCACAGCACCTTTTATGACGAAGGAATTCAACAAGTAGAATTGAGCACTTTGTGAACGCAAGACCTGTTGCGGTCTTCCTAAATTAATGGGCTGCGATTGACTGTTTTATTTATGCTACATCTTTTAAAGGTGGAAGGGGGGGGGCGAAGGTTGTAGGCTGTCTGTCACGGTGGAAAATTGCCATCATTAATCTTACTACCTTTCAAATCATGTACAACGTCACGCTCTGGTCCTCTTTGTAGCCTACTACACACCACCAAATAAGAACAGTGGAAACTCAAAAAAAAAAATTTCAAGGGTCATGTAAAAGGTCATTAAGTGATTTATTAATAATACACTGTTAATCTTAGAGGAGAAGGTATTGAAGTGCACCTGATGTGGTTTATAGAAGTAAAGAAAATCCTTTTCAGTTTTACTGTTGCAGTCACACGTTTACGGTTTAGCATACATTTGCTCAAATTAACATTTATTAACATTACCGTTTCCTGCTAGTCTTAATTCTGAATTTCTTCCGTACAATTCGATATTTTTTTAATAACGGAAAAAAAAATCTTAATTACAACAGAGTTTAGCTACGTTTCATTAATTTTTAAATTTAACAAGATACATATTTTTGATGTAATTGTTTTGGAATTCCTTGCAACATAAATACCCCCTACTAGATGTGCCTCCGCGTCTCGCCTATCTCCAATATGCAATTCTATTTCAAAACGCATTCGTTTGCATACATTACAATTGTCAGAACTGCCATAGTGAGGTTCTCTCTCTTTTTTTTTTAAAATATTTTTTTTCACCCCCCCCCCCCTCGTTTCTGCTGGCTGTCACGACGACGAGAGCGATGTGAATGTGCGTGTGTGCGTGCGTGCGAGTGCACGTGCTCTTTTTGCTTGCTCGTCTAGTTTACATAATTCATGCAAATGTATATCACGATTCGTTAGCACCGTGCTTGGAAATTTTGGAATGAAATGTTGTGATATGGGCGGTGGTGGTGGTGGTGATGTGTGTGTGTGTGTGTGTGTGTGTGTGTGTGTGTGTGTGGGAGGGGGACAGGGGGAGTGAAGGGGTCAGTCCAGTCACTCCTGCCTGTTGAATCAGTGACGGGTGCAGATGTCACAATGACTGCCCAAACACACGGCAGGTCGCCGCCGAATATTTCGCCATCATCGCCAATGTCAAATTGCGGGAATTTTGCATAGGAAATTGTTTCACGGCGGACCCGCGTGCGTGTGTGTGTGTGTGGGAGCAAAGGTCGTATGCAAATTACGTCATAAAGGCGATTCATTCGTTCGATTGTCGATAAAGAAATGCGAAATATGATGTTTTTAAATTTATTAAGAAGAAATAAATTACAATGACGATGTAAAAAACGAGCAAAACTAACGGGAGACATGTTTAAAAAGTATGCAAAGTTTCAGGCACTTTTTTTTTATTATTAGTTTCCTAAATCCCGCTACAACCTACATAAAAGGGTTTATTACAGTGAGAGTTTCTCGGCCCCACCTTCTTTATACTTAAAATTGCATTTAAAAAATTATCGCGTGACTGAAGATTGCGATGAAACTCTGGTGAGTTATTGTGGGTACGCCCCGTGAAGATTTTTTTCGGCCTTTCGAAGCGTTAGGCGACTTCCAAAGGGTAAACGGGGGTTGAATCATTAACCATGGTGGTTAAATAAATTTTATGTTCCTCGTCGTGGAGGTGGTTGACAAAAAGTTACGCAGAGTATTTTTTGGACCGTGTTAAGGTTCCGGGGGTATTTCTGATTTTCTTAGGGTTCGAGGTATATTTATGTCTGTGTGTAGTAAAAGGTTGTAGTTTTTTCACTTGTTTAAGGTACCTGGAGTATTTTCAGACTTAAAGTTAGCGAGTATATTGCCCCAATCTCCCTGTTTCTCTCCCGCTATCGAGCAAGAAGCCTGCGAGAGGATTCTCTCGCAGGTAACCTGCGAGGGATGTTCTCTCGTAGGCAGAACCTTTTAGGAGAGATACGAAGGGGATATCTTTGGGTATGCCTTTTCCTCTCCGTTTTTGAACTAAGGTTCCCACAAGCCCAGGCACCTCGGCCTGTTTTGAGAGGTGTATGTTCCGGGGTCGCAGACCTTGGGCATACGGTAAGAATTGTTCGCTATTCCCATTGGAATTGTCGGCCAGCTGCCTCCTAAACTGGTCGAGGCACGGAGAAGGGAATGCTGCGTCCCCACAGCAAACTCCTCTCCCGCTATCGGAAGAGCGTGGGACAAGTACCCAATGCCCGACCTACCCGATGCAGGTTTTTCTAAGGATTTCCCTGCATTTATTTAAGCGAATGCCGGGTAGGATCATTAAAATATAGCCCGGGGGCCCTAGTTAACCCTTGGCTACCTTCCTCTACCCTTCCGCATCCCCCCTTTCAAATCCCTTCCTATGCTATTAAAGGGGAGATGCCCAAAGTGGATTACCCTCATGTAGCCTGTTGCCGTAAAAAAAAAAAATTCTCCGCCATTGTTTTCGAATGATTACAAGACACTTTGTGTACAGACGTTGCTTGACTCTGGCTTTAACGAAAAATTGTTTTCGGCTTTAAAAAAAAATCATTTTAAATACGGTCCCTGAAGTTTTCGCAGATCAAGCGAGAATCTTATCACGAGTTTTTTTTCTTCATTTTTTGGCCTCATTGCACAACGTACATTAAGGACAAACAAGAGCTTCCGAAAAAAACAGGCATTTTTATATCTGTACACAAAAGCAAAATACCGTTTTGTCTAGTGTACCTCAGTTTTTAACCAGATCGGCGTAAGTTTGTGTACAAAATTTGAATATGTTGTGCCGAAGAAGACATTGTTCTCTCGTCAAAGCAGCCCCCCCCACCCCGACGCCGCCACCCAGAAAAGGCTAAAAATAAGTTCGCTTAATGAGTCGCTGATAACCGCAGCTGTTGATGTGACTAAATAAATCAAGTCTTTTCTTAAAAAAAGGGCATTGTGGAAAATTAGAATCGACTGCGCTACGAACGAGGGAAGGGAGGAAGCAATATCTACAATGCGAAATTTCATCCCCCAAACCGGTGCTACAGTTTGATGTAAATCTTCAAGCGTTTAATATATTAACATATCTCACTATACGAAGTTGAACGTCAACACGTAGATTAATTTTTTTTAAAAAATTGTCTGAAATTACGTTTCCCCTTCGTTATAAACATTCCTCCCTTTGGTGTTGTTTCTCTCTCTCTTTGACTTACCGTGTGTGTTCAGCACCGCCACCACCACCAAGCGCTCAGTTTCTCTCAGCAAAACATACCTTGTGAACGACGCGCCCTGGTGGTCGGACCGCATAAACAGAAATCATGGTAGCATTAACCTGACACCGCATTTACCCGGGGACAAAGCTAGTGAATAACGGGCTAAACCTCTCATATCCCCGGCTCGGCCCGTTTAGATCCCTCGCAGATTACAATAAGGGCTGTTTTATTGCCCAGCTGCGTTGTCCTGTTTCTCTTCCCCCCCCCCTCCGCCCCTAGGATAAAAATAAAAGAGGAATCTGCAAACGTCCAACTCCCCCTCCCCCTCCCATCCCCACCTCAATGGTAGCAGCGATTTTAAACATGTCCTGTGAAGAGCGAAAAAGCTCCATTACCATAATCAAGTAGGATCCTCAGGGTCGCCGAGGGGGCTTCGTGTGGACACATTCCTCATTTCAACGAGCTTTATTGCCAATTATTAGCCCACTTGTTAAAAGCCATTTTCAATTGGATGTAGTAACAAATTAACAGCCCCTTACGGGAGAAACGTTCACAGTCCAGAGGCTTACCTAGGAAATTATTAATCGAATTTATTTTCACGAGACGGAAGAACGTCAGCATTGGTCTCTATAGAATTTTTAATTCCTTTTTTTTTATTTCGGTTAATTAATGAATAAGAAAGGTAGCCAATTCAGACCAAAAAAAAGGGATAATATAAATAACCACTCAACGTTTCTGGGAACCTTTTTGAGTTTTGTCAACTGACAAGTGCAGTTGTGTCACTCTAGGGACTCTTCTTCGCAACCTGGCGAAACGGGTCAAGTATCCCAGAAACCTTTTTCATTCATTATTTTAAATCAGACGTAATTTATTTTCCAGTTAATTAATATTCTCTTTTATTTAGAAGTTCTTTCGATGTCCCTGTCAACCCCTAAAGTATAATTATATTTCAACTCCTTATTTGTGGACGAATGGAACTGATTGACCACTTTGAAGGTTTCTCAGATATACTAATTGTGGTCCACAGATCTTTTGTCCTCATGTCCTCCTCACACTTGAGCACGTTTCCTTGGTTCTTACCCCCACAGGCTGCATAGTTCCTTTCTTTGTATTTGGGGTGGGGGTTTGGGTGTGGGGGTTGTGTGTTGTGGTTGGGTGTGTAACCCTTTTTTTATGCACTTCACTTGAGTAGCAATCTTGGCGCCTTTTTATTATTTATCGGGCTGTATCAAGTGTCGGGAGCCGCAAGTAATGAATAGTAAGAGGTCTGAGGGCGCTGGAAAGGGGGTGGGGGGGGGGTGACGGGGGAGAGTTTTTCGACCCTACTACACTGAGGCACCTCGTCGCGTGTTTGGAATTATTAAAGACACCCTCCTCCTGGTGGATGCCGTCCTGGGAAATTGTAGTGCACACACACACACACACACACCACGCTGCACTTGTCTCAGGACGAATGAGGTCTATTCCTGCTTGTCTCCCCCCCCCCCTTTCTCCTCCCTGCCCACCCGCCGCACCTCATTTATGTATACGCTTACAAGTGACAAAAGTATCACGGGATGAACGATACTCACGATTCGTAAAAAAAAAAAATGTTTCCTGTTGATCAAAGATTAAAGACTTTCCCGTTGTAATTAATTGTTGGATAAAACGTTCTCGTTTTTTTTTCACACGGGTATAATATATTAAAACTCAACGTTTCGACGACTGAAAGCTCTGTCGTCATCGCCTAGGTGAAGTTTTAATATATGAATTATTTATTTATTATTTAAATATATTTTTAACTATATATATATATATGTATAATAATATATTTCGACGACTAAAAGCTCTGGCGTCATCTCCTAGGCTATTTTTAATATAGTAATGATTTATCTATTATTTAATTATTTAATTATATATTTAATATGTTATACCCTTGTGAAAACCGAGAACTTTTTATCCTATTGTTGCTCTCGTCAACACTGAAGTGAAAACAAACCTCCGTAGTTACATCACATTCTTCAGTTTTAAAGATGCGTTTAATAGAGTTGTACAGTAAATATAATTTTGATTTTTAAGAAATATATAATTTTGCATCAGAGGACCCAAACTTACATTTATCGTGAAATTCAATGGAATTATCTAAGATAGATAGATAGATAGATAGACAGAGATAGAGAGAGATAGAGAGAGAGAAAGAGAGAGAGATTAAAAAACGATAAATTTTATAACATTACAACAGCTTGTAGAGACCAAAGTTTAACATTAATTTATAATAATTTCTTTTTCTCTCTGATATACAACACAATTATGCAGCATTTAGAGTATTATTTAACCTTTGTACACTTCCAAGGCACTCAACAAATGAATATTTTTACTGGAAGATTTTTAAAAAATTAATTAGGCTTTAAATTTAAATTTAAAACGATGAATAAGAAATACAGCCACAAAAAAAAGTGATAATATAAAATACCACACAACAACGTCTCTGGGAATCCTTGGTTCAGGTTTCGTCAGGTTGCCAAAGAAGAAGGGCCTAGAGCGACACAACTGCACTCGTCGGTTGAAAAAAAATCTCAAAAAGGATCCCAGAAACGTTGTGTCGTGGTTATTTATATTATCACCTTTTTCTTTTCTGTCTGAATTCTTATTCAGATATTTTGAATGAGACGTAATTTTTTTTTTTACTTTTAGGAATTTAAAACATTCATTTGATGAGCAAAAAAAAATTATTATAGTAGCAACACATTTTGTGTTTCCAAAATCACAATTAATAAAAATTAACAGCTCTTTATTTTGTTCCCATAGAACTGAAAAATACAGCTAAAAAAACTCATTGCACTGTCCGTCGTTGCGTTACATTTAATTGACCAAGCGATGTTTAACGGAAATACAATTATTATTATTATTATTTTAAAACATTCTTCGTAACTGTGTTAATAATTAATCGTCGCCCCATCCCCCCCTCCCCCAAAAAAATAATAATAGGCAATCCGATCAACTGTGTTAATAAACAGCACAATTTCAAAACGGTGAATTCGATTACATATTCTAAAAAGATTGTTCTGTATAAACATATTTTAAAATTATATGAATATTTATCATTCACTTTTCCTTTTTCCTGCGTGAATAACTACGTCACATTTTGGCGCGGTGATAAATCACGTAATATGAAAAAGCGTAATTAAAACATAAATAATAATTATATAATAATTTTCAGAGTTAGTAAACTTGTAAGGGGGGGTGGGTCGGGGGGGGGAGATTAGTTGAAGGACGGCGAGTTTTTTTAAAAACTTTATTTTTTTTCTTCGTCTTCATTTGTAGACGCATTATAAAATTTAATCTTGAAATGTCTATAATTCACTATTTAATAACCACATCGGGAGAGAAGCACCCCGCGCGAGATTTATTGCCCCCATCCCCCCGGAGGGCTGACTCTAAGAGATAGCAGTTGCACAAGTAAATAAAACTTGGATCTCTCTCTCTCTCTCTCTCTCTCTCTCTCTGCAGAAGGAAGAGGAGCAGTTGTTATTCAGAAATTTCCTCATTAAAGTTGTCCGAGTGAAATTTCTCGTGCCCACTCTCACCCCCCCCCACCCCTACCGAGATAAACAATGGTTCCTTCCCGATCGTCTGGAATGCAAAGAAGGATACTGCTGCAGCAGCTGATTCTCGTTACCAAGGAACACACACGCACGCGCACACACACGCACACAAGGACACACACGCCTTTCTTGAGATGACCGGCAGAAGCTCGAGGGTTACCAAACCCTTGCAACTACGTCACATATAATTTAATATTTAATTTAGATCTAGTAAGATGAAGCGCCTTCCTCATAAAGTTCCATTATAATACGTTTAGCTATTTTTTTAAAAGAAGATATATAACTTTAGTATAAACTGTAGTAAAGTAGGCAGAAATAATATTCAAAAAAAATTCTTCTGGGAAGCTTTTAGTTTAAAACGTTTACTTAGCATTTTAAAAAAAAATTGTTTTAGTTTTCTTAGGATATTAAAGCATAACCTCAAAACATATCGAAATAACAAGAGGTTATAAGTATACAGTGGTAGAATAATAACCTTGTGTATAGTATATATTTTTTTATTATTTTATAAAATATATATATATATAATTTTAACGTAATTTTTTAGGGCAACAGGCTACATGAGGGTAATCCACATGGTGGCAACTCCTCTTTAATAGCACAGGAAGGGATCCGAATGGGGGGGGGATGCGGAAGGGTAGAGGAAGGTAGCCAAGGGTTAACTAGGGCTATATTTTAAGGATCCTACCCGGCATTTATAGTTTTTTTTTATTTTATACAATATATATATATATATATATATATATATATATATATATATATATATATATAGTTTTAACGATCACACTGAATAGTCTTTATATTTACATTTCAATATTCACATGAGAGGAACCGAGAAAATACTGGGGGGGATGGAACAGTTCAATATAGAGAAAGTAACAAAAACTCATAAAATTTCAGTGATAATTTAATATATATATATATATATATATATATATATATATATTGGAAATTTTATCACTGTGTTGGTAAAAATATGGTGAGATGTAAAAAAAGAAAATTTTAACCCGTTTTGTACTTTTGAATTTGTCTCACAATAATCACATATGAATAATACAAATTTAATTTATATATATATATATATATATATATATATATATATATAATTGTGCTGTAGCAGCGGATGTAATTTAGTCACAACTAACTAGTGCAATATATTTATTTTCATATGACATTTTAGGGTAATTTAAATTTTATGTCTTATCCCACTAATAACAAAGGAAGCAGCATAAAGGATATCCTGACCCCATTTAGGATTAAAATGGTCTTTACGTTAGTCAGTTAATATTATTATTATTATTATTATCATCATATTTTTCCTGTGTTGATGAATTAAGCTTAATCCATAGAGAAATCTACTGTGTGTGATTAAATATGGCCGCAGTCTATAAACCGATTTTTTCCAAAAATAATAAACCAACTAACAGCATTTTTATTACTGTCAAATTTTCTTTTTTTTTTAAAAAAAAAAAGCTAGCAACAGAAAAACTGTTGTCGTATTTTTTAATCGCTTTTAGTGAAAAATGTTTAATTTTTGTTTTAATGATGATTATTGTATTAAAGAAGAGGTGAACCTCCCCAGAGAGATCTGGATGAGGCCACCTTTGGGGATGCCTTCTCCTCTCCCTGATTTATGTGAACTAAGGTTCCCACAAGCCGAGGCACCTCGGCCTGTTTTGAGAGGTGTATGTTCCGGGGTCGAAGACCTTGGGCACATGGTAAGAGTTGTCCGCTATTCCTATTGGAATAGTCGGCAAGCTGCCTCCTAAACTGTTCAAGGCACTGCGAGGGGAAAGCTGCGACCTCACAGAAAAACCCCCTCCCCCGCTATCCAGGGAACGGCTTTTCTAGGGTTTCCCTTGCAACAATTTTAGGCGAATTGCCGGGTAGGATCCTTAAAACCATAGCCCGGGGGCCCTAGTTAACCCTTGGCTGCCTTGCTCTACCTTTCCGCATCTCCCCTTTCACTCCTTTTCCTATGCTATAAGAGGGGAGTTGCCACCATGTGAATTACCCGATACATAGCCTGTGTACAAATAAAAAAATTAAAGAATAGCGAATGGTGAGTATTTTTAAAAGAAAATGAGAATATTAGCAAATAAAGTCTGCTTTATGATAAATATTTTTCCGTTTAATGAGAAATGAAGTACATAAAAATTATAATTAGATATAACAAGAGTGGTTCGTTCACTCAGTGGTAACGAGAAAAAGGTTTTGTGCGTAAAAAGCCAAATCTGTTTGAAATTTTGGGGTAAAAACGGTCCCATTTAAAGAATTCATGCTTTTCCTTTTTTGTGTGCCGAAAATCGCGTCTACCCGTGACAGTCTGTACGTAAACAGTGCTGTTTTTTTTATTTTATTTAATCGCATTCGCTTCTTCTTCTTCGCCCCTCGGAAAAATCCGTGACCTACGTTAAAGCAATTACGGGTAAGTGTTTTGGAAGCCAAAGGTTTGGCTGGACGTGAGACATCGCCTTTAGGTTGGCAAAGCTCCAAGTCGTGCAGAATGCGACGCCGTCGTCCTCCCACGTATGTATGTATGTATGTATGTATCGAACTAGCTAGATTCTGAATACATTTAGGTTGGGGAAAGTAGATCCAGGGACCAAACACTACGCAAAGTTCTTCACGGTACAAATAACTTTCCAGTCAAGTGTCATATCAAATTGAAGCTGTGCAATTTTCATTTACCTGCGATGTAAAAATAGAGGGAAATTTAGAATACAAGAGAAACTTAACCTTTTTTCAATGCATCTGCAGACGTGGCACGTTACAGTGGATTATAAAAATAAGTTCAATTGGTGGAAGGAATGAAGGAGTAACAAACCGTAAGATTGAACAGAAACGCACTTTGCCGCTGTTTAATAGTACGTTGAAACTTGAATTCTAAAATACAGACAGAGGCACGGCAATTCAAAAGGGGAGCCTGGGCACAAAAGGAAGCGGAGAGGAGAGGAGAGGAGAGGAGGAGGAGGTGAGGACTCTGTGTTATCAATGACGTGAATAGACAGTGTCGAGATGGTACGCAGATGTGAAGACAAAGGGGAACTTCAATCATACGCGAGACGATAGGATTAGAGAAGGACGAAGAAGCACTCGGAGCCCCAAGACAGACCAAAAGAGATGTTAGACAATTTAAACACTAAATAAACCATATATATATATATATATATATATATATATATGACGTGCTGGAATATTACGTGTTGATTAATTATAAATGTATGCATCACGCATTTAATTCATACTTGAAGGTATATGTCAAACAAATGGAATATAATAGCTTTTTTTTGGAGGGGGGGTGGATAAATGTCTGCGAGGGCTATTTTATCACAGGCAGAACCTTTTACGAGAGACGGATGGGGGCTACCTTTAGGGGATGCCTTCTCCTCCCTCCGTAGTTGAACTAACGCAACCACAAGCCGAGACACCACGACCTGTTTTTTTTAGAGGGGTATGTTCCGGGGGGTCGTAGAGCCTGGACATACGGTAAGAGTTGTTCGGTCAGCTGCCTCCTGAACTGGTTGAGGTACAGGGTGAGGGAAAAATGCTGCGTCCCCACAGCAAATATCTCTCTCCCGCTATCCAGGGAAGGGGCGTGGGACAAGTACCCAAATGCCCGACCTACCTGATGCAGGTTTTCTAGGGTTTGTCCTAAATTCCCTTTAGGCGAATGCCCCGGTCCGATCCTTAAAACTACAGTCCCGGAGGCCCCTAGTTAACCCTTGGCTACCTTCCTCTACCCTTCCGCATCCCCCCTTTCAAATCCCTTCCTATGCTATTAAAGGGGAGTTGCCACCATGTCAATTACCCTCATGTAGCCTGTTGCCCTTAAAAATCCATCTTTGTTATACATCCATAAAAGTATTATTTTTAAGTTAGTTTACTTTTAATTAGCCAATACAGACAAAAAAGGGTAATAGATACAGTTGTTATTCTTTTGGCTCTTCTTAGCACCTGACGAAAGGGACAAGGATCCCAGAAACGTTGTGTGGTATTTATATTACCCCCTTTTACCTGTAATGGCTACCTTTCTTATTCATTATTTCAATGAGACGTAAGTTTTTTTCATTTTAATTATGAGATAATTCTGTTGGTTTTCCTTCTTCCAGAATTAAATTGGCCACGCCATTGTCATATCTGTTGATATTTAAATCTGCAATTTTAACTAACTGGTTTTGTGCATGGCGAGGAAAAGCGAGAAAGAGATGAAGCCGAGGAGGTGTACGGCGTAGCGTGCTTAATGATTTATCATGGCGTTAGCTGTTGCTTTAATGAGCAGGTGTCGACGACGTGAGCTCCTTACGTGCCTTGCTGTGCCGAGACAGAACTTGGCATAATGAATAGCTGCGGGTCCCTCAGGGGTGAAGATCGTGCCTCCGCCTGGCCGGACCAGATGCAGGCAGCAGCAGCGGCGGCGTCGTCGTCGTCGTCTCCCACTCTCGTTGTTAAACTTGTCTAATTTATCGTCGAGCTTTATAATGCTCCTTTTGGGATACACGGGAGGGACATGCTGCTGGCGACATTATTATTCCGAGGCTGTGTGTGAGGAGCGTCCGTACGTATGGCAGTTGTTTTACTGCGTTACACGGCTCATAAATTATTACACAGTGGTTGGAATCCGGAAAGATGTTCTCTACATGCAATCGCATCGTAACCGAAGGAGACTTTTCTCTTTTTGTATCATCATGGTCTACGGAAAAACTGTATGTTTGACTTCAGAAATGAGCCCATAATTTTTTTAAAAAAATTTTGATAGATTATTATTGACGGTTTTTGTCTGATTCCTATATTTTTGTACTACCTACTCAACAAAAAAACTTAGAAAAGAAGTGATACTGATACGTGGTTTTGTATAAAACCATTCTTTGAAGATTTAAAATACTTGAAACGTCTATTGCCGTTTCTCTAATTTAGAGCATGGAGTAGAAAAATAAAAGAGACGGGGAAAATAATTAATATTCTATTTAAATAATAAAAAAATCTGTATTACGCGTCACTTCTTAAAGATTAAGTCGATCAAGGCACAGATCCGGGAAAATGCTGCGACCCCATAGCAAACCTCTCTCTCTCGCCATCCAGGGAACGGCGTGGGACAAGTACGAAATGCCCGACCAACCTGATGCAGGTTTTTTCTAGGGTTTCCCCCCCCCCTGCATCACATACAGGCGAATTGCCGGGTAGGATCCTTAAACTGTAGCCCCGGGGCGCCCTAGTTTACCCCTGGCTACCTTCCTCTACCGTTCCGCATCCCCCCCTTTCACTCCTTTTCCTATGCTATAACAGGGGAGTGGCCTCTATGTGGATTACCCTATACATAGCCTGTCTTCTCCTTTGTCTTCCACTGATATGACTCTACAGAAATGTATATTTTACGTAAGGATCCACAGTTTAAAAGTGCTTAATGAATTTAAATGTCCCAAGAAAATCGGACAAGGCTTAAAAAATGACGAAGTCTCACTCTGAAGGAGATTGAATGTAAAATAAGTTTAACAATATAAATTTATAGGCAATATTTCACATATACAAAATTTGTTTTTCTCTGTTTTAATTTACTTTGAGTGCAAAATTTTTATTTATTTGGAACATTAGAAAGATTTAATCTATTTAATTGAATGTATTTTTTAGAATAAATTTTAAAATTATTTAATTGACATTTATTATTTAAGGGTAACAGGCTACATGAGGGTAATCCACATAGTGGCAAGTCCCCTTTAATAGCATAAGAAGGGATTTGAAAGGGGGGTGTAGAAGGGTAGAGGAAGGTAGCGAAGAGGTAAACCAGGGCCCCCGGGCTATATTTTAAGGATCCTACCCGGCAATTCACCTAAAGAAATGCAGGGAAACCCCTAGAAAAACCTGCACCAGGTAGGTCGGGCATTGGGTACTTGTCCTACGCCCTTCCGATAGCAGGAGAGGAGTTTGCTGTGGGGACGCAGCATTACTTTCTCCGTGCCTCGACCAGTTTAGAAGGCAGCTGGCCGACCGTTCCAATGGGAACAGTGGACATCTCTTACCGTATGCCCAAGGTCTGCGACCCCGGAACATACACCTCTCAGAACAGGGCCGAGGTGCCTCGGCTTGTGGGAACCTTAGTTCAAAAACGGAAAGAGGAAAGGCATCCCCAAAGATAGCCCCTTCCTCTCTCTCCTAAAAGGTTCTGCCTGCGAGAGAATAGCCCTCGCAGCCAACATTTATTTATCTATCGCAGTGTTTACGGGCTGTTATTAACTAAAATAAACTGTAAGAAAAAGTTCCAATGTTACTAATACCCAGACAATTAAAAAACCAATTGATATTCAGCAAAGTATGTAGCGTGTGTTGAATCTACAGGAAGTAAACTTATAAAAGTCATGTTTTTATTTTTTTTCAGCAATTCTTTGAATATAACCTCATGTTTAAATGGTACTAGGCGTATTGCAGACATTAAAATGCAATTTACTCACCACATAAACCTATTTAAAATATAGAAGTTGGTTTCAAAAATCAGTATGCTCTGCTTAATGCAGTAATCTTTGTTTATATTTAATTATTACTCGGCCAAGAGTGCTTTGGAGTGAGACGTGACCAAACACTAGTTGTTAATGTTGTTCGTACGGTACACGAGAATTAATCAACTCTTGTTTCCCCACTAGCTGGGCTGGCTGGACCAGTAAAACAGGAAAACCCGAATAGTAACAAAGCTAATTACACTGTTAAATCTAGAATTAGGGGAGGGTTGAACATTCACAAACACTGCAAAATAAAATTCTGGCCAAAGGAAAACAGACTTTTAAATTAATCCAAGTGGAGTCTTAAATCACGTGCGTAGTTGTCAATAAATATAATATTGATACACAAAGTTTCAAATAACATTTATACCATCAAATTTTGCTATTCTTCACTCTTTATCGTTACTTTAGTTTTGTTTTAATCCATATTAACCTGTGACTAACATTACTGAATAATTACGATCTGTTTGATTAAATGTGGCAATTTTATCATGATCCTGAAAATTTCCGACCTCATCTTTGGTCTACTTGTCTTAAATATTTTCAATAATTATTTTCCGAGAAGAACAGCTTTTTTAATTATCAAG
Source organism: Zhengitettix transpicula (assembly GCA_037074705.1). Taxonomy (NCBI): domain Eukaryota; kingdom Metazoa; phylum Arthropoda; class Insecta; order Orthoptera; family Tetrigidae; genus Zhengitettix; species Zhengitettix transpicula. Next base: position 59,472,871 of record CM073596.1, on the reverse strand, counting down.
AGACTGCCCTTTTTCTTTTAATAGTTTCATAAAATATCTATAATGATTTTTTTTAGAGCAACAGGCTACATGAGGGTAATCCACATGGTAGCAACTCCCCTTTAATAGCATAGGATGGGATTTGAAACGGGGGCTGCGAAAGGGTAGAGGAAGGTAGCCAAGGGTTAACTATGGCCCCCCGGGGTATATTTTAAGGATCCTACCCGGCATTCGCCTAAAGAAATGCAGGGAAAACCCTAGAAAACCTGCATCAGGTAGGTCCCTTCCGATAGCGGGAGAGGAGTTTGCTTTGGGGACGCAGCATTCCGTTCTCAGAGTCTCGACCAGTATAGGAGGCAGCTGGCCGACCGTTCCAATGGGAACAGAGAACAATTCTTACCGTATGCTCAAGTTCTGTGACTCCGGATCATACACCTCTCAGAACAGGGTCGAGGTGCCTCGGTTTGTGGGAACCTTAGTTCAAAATCGGAGAGAGGAAAAGGCATCCCCAAAGTTAGCCTCTTCCGTCTCTCCTACAAGGTTCTGCCTGCGAGAGAATAGGCCTCGCAGACAGTTTGTAGCTATAAGATTTAGGGTGAGAGGCTACATGAGGGTAATCCACATAGTGGCAACTCCCCTTTAATAGCATAGGAAGGGATTTGAAAGGGGGGATGCGGAAGGGTAGAGGAAGGTAGTCAAGGAGTTAACTAGGGCCCCCGTACTATGGTTTAAGGATCCTACCCGGCAATTTGCCTAAAAGTGATGCAGGAAAAACCCTAGAAAAACCTGCATCAGGTAGGTCGGGAATTGGGTACTTGTCCCACGCCCTTTCCATGTCGAGAGAGGGGTTTGCTGTGGGGTCGCAGCTTTCCCCTCGCCGTGCCTCGACCGGTTTAGGTGGCAGATGGCCGACTATTCCGATAGGAATAGCGGACAAGATTTATGAAATGATTTATTAATGGATACTCATCACCCGCCTACAAGAAGTAACAGGTTAATTCCTTCAACCTGAAATAATGCCATTTTGCCCCTTCTCTCCGGTTTTCCGGTGTCGTGGCTGTTGCGTAAAAATTTCGTTGATTATCGGCGGGATCGGCCGATATTAAACAGCAGTGTAGGGCAGGGTTTATAAATTTGCGCCTCTCTCAGTCCAAACACCAATGCACGTAGTCCAACAACATTCATATACACTTTTCAGCCGCTCTCTGGCTCACTCACTCACTCCATACAGGCACGGAGGGAGGGGGGGGGGAAGTGGAATATATCTGTTTTGCACACACACACACACACACACACATCATACTCGTCCTACTGCCAACTATGTTTCAATTTATTAACTTACCGTTGCGTCAGAAAGCCTGTTTGCAACTAACAAATAAACATTCGGTCAAAGTGAATAAAATGTCACGTTGAATATTAAAGAACGGCACGTCGTTTGAATGGAGAACGGAGCTGCTGCAATAAATTTATTGGCGTCTGCGGTGGTCCAGCAGACGCGGTGAAGGGGGGGGGGAGGGGGTTGGAGGAGTGAGTGTGGTGACAAAAAACGTCAGCAACAGTGTTTGTTGTAAACGGAATTGCCCATGGCTTTTTAGGTGATTAACAACACAGTTTTGACAATATTAAAAAATATTTTCCAGTGTCCATTTAAAACGAAATTATTTTAGTTGTTTGACATTTGGAATTTGGTTTTAAATTAAGCAGAATGTCAAAATATAGACAGAGAAAGGTTTAAATTGAGAACTGGAACTGCGTATAAATGAAACAAGGAGACATTTAATTTTTTTTTTACACGAATATAGTTAATTACAGTGGGAGGGATTAAAACTGGACAGGATTACATTAAAATATTAATATCTTTGATTCCACTGAACCAGGTATTAATATATATATATATATATATTTAAGCTAAAATGTAAAAGAAAATACAACGAAAGATATTTCTCACATTAACAGTTTCAGTTCGATGTTTCGTACAAAGAGCATCAAACAATTAACTACTTGTTGTATTTTTAACTACGATAATTGATAAGTTAAAAATACAGGTATGAAGGTCTCAAGTTCTTAAGCATCGACCGACCTTCGAGCGACGTTAAAGTTAACGAACATTGAGTTGTTGTTCTTTCTCTCTCTCTCTCTCTCTCTCTCTCTCTCTCTCTCTCTCTCTCTCTCTCTCTCTCCATCATCCAGTAAATTCATAATCTACTTTTGTAGCTTTAACAATTGCTCTTTGAAGGATTAATTTGCAAAGTAAAAATCCATTACGATTCGCAAACAAAAAGTCCAAAAAGGAGTTAATTGCCACAAAGCGACGGAGAAATCCTTAAGTAAACTTCATTAGCCCCTAGGAAACGAATTTTAGACTAATCAATGCAGACTTTTAACAAACAAATTAGCAATGTCTATTTGTAGTGAAGGAATCTCATTAAGACTATAAGATTCTAATTTATTTTTACCCGTACTTTTTACGTAAACAATTCCCAGTGAAAAAGGGGCCAGTGTGAGACTTAAAATTACTTTCGTTGCCTGATGAAACTTAAAAAAGAAAAATAATCGTTGAATATCTATTTTACTGAATATAGAATTAATGGAAATATTATTTACTGAACTTGTTTTTTTTAGCTCTTAAATGTCGACAGACCGTATTAGACATTTAAATTACGCATTCTCACTCAAGCGGAGCTGATAAGGTGAAATGAACTTCAGAAATATTTTCTCCAGGTAATGAAACGTGAATTAAACAGTGCAGTTGTGTCGCTCTAGGCTCTTATTAGCACCTTCTTTGCAGCTACAGACCAGTTCAAGTCTTGAATGGGGTTTGGATAAACGTGCAATACATTTCACAATTAATTAATCAGAATGTAATGATATATAATGTAATACTGCTGAGGTTGAACTCCATTTATATTCATTGATTCAATGTCAATTTTATGAGTATATAATAAAATGTTTGTATGCAGAAATAATTCTCGGGTTTCACACGGCAGCCACACCAGCGATTAAATCGCGACGTTGCGGCGCCCCACGAAGCTCTGTAGTCATCTTATGGACGGTGAAGATCGCAACGTCGCGATTGGCGTGGTTGCCGTGTGAAACCCGAGAACTGTTTCTTCAGCAAATAAGCCAGGAAAGCCTTCGGTCATTGAAATTCTGTTTTGAGAAATTATATTAACCGTTAATAGGAGCTTCCAATGAGACACTGTTACCAGTTAATTAAACACCAGGACCTGTATAATTTCTCTATGTAATCTGTTATCCTTAAACCCCCTCATCGCCTCAAGGTGTTAATTGTGAAACCGTATTAGCAACTGTGGCTTTGTTTTCCTTTTTTTTTAACGTGTGTTGTGGACTACAACAGTATTATGGAGGCCACGCACGTCCTGTGAGTGTGTGTGTGTGTGTCGCTTTGCTGTGGATATTAACAAGGGGCAGAAAGTTTACGTTGAAGGCGATGGAGAGACTTTCGAGGGGTAAAGAGAGAGATAGAGAGAAACTCCTCCGAGGTCTGTCTCGTTAACGATATTCGTCTGGTGTGAGCTGACTGGACGCTTCCTTCTAGAGTTCCTCATCGCTCCTAACAGACCATCAGGCCCCGTCTAATTGGCAACGGCGTTGGAGAGATCGGGTTTCTCGTAGTGAGCACTCCATTTCTCTCTCTCTCTCTCTCTCTCTCCCCCCCCTTATCTCCTAAGCAGTGTTGCCACAAGCAGATTATATTCTCATAGACTTTCACTGTTACTGTAATAAGAGTCATTTATAAGAGCTCACACGAAGTTATTTTCCCCCTAATAATAACGCAAGCCTATATGGATGATGATAAAAATAACTCATAAGATCTCACAAGTACAGTACAGTAGTGCTAATAGAGAAACTTATTTTTAATCGGAGTGAAATCGGTTTTTTTAAATCGTAATGTCGTGTCACGTCTCCAGGAGAGTCTGACGCAAACTTTGGGACGGAGTTCATTTTTAATACGGTTTCGTGATAGCGACGTGGTCGATCTGACGAATATATCAGAGGAGGAGGAGGGGGGGGAGTAGGAGACGCGCAATTTGCCAGGGAAGGAGCAAAGCAGAAATCTCCGCAGCTTTTAGGGCGAATAATGGAGCTCATGACGCGGGGATCAGCAGGATAAAGAACCAGGACGCCAAGCGACGGGGGTGCAATTTACAAACACGTCTCTCTGGAGCTGGTGTCAATCAATGTAGTGAGAGTCTCAACGGAGAGACGGGTGAAAATTGCTTCGGATAAACTTCCATAAAAAAAAAATATATATCCGGAGTCACGAACGCCGCCGCTCTGGAGGGTTGACCTGGATATCCTTACATTCACTTCCATTTAGTATAGTATGTTGAATAAACCATCTTGACGCCAAATTATTAAGAACTGAATATTCCCATATTTAAAGGGAGTTGTAAGAAAACACGTATTCCTCATAAAATTGTTTTCATCGCTGATAATTAACTATTATATTCGAAAATTATTTCAGAGACTAAAATTTCCCATTCCATGTTAATTTTATAAAAATTAAAAGTAAATTAATTCAATTATTTACAAATGAAAAATATACATCTGTTTAAAAATAGTAAATAAGATAGCCAATACAGACAAGAAACTTAATATAAATACCAACAAACATTTCTGGGATCCTTGTCCCTTTCGTCAAGGTGCTAAGAAGAACCTAGAGAAACACAACTGCACTGGTCAGTTGAAAAAACTCAAAAGTCGACAGACGACGAAAAAGTGTTGTCAACTGACCAGTGCAGTTGTGTTTCTCTAGGCTCTTCTTAGCACCTTGACGAAAGGGACAAGGATCCCAGAAACGTTGTGTGGTATTAATATTACTCTTTTTTGGCTGTCATGGCTAATCTTTCTTATTCATTAATTATTTTCAGACCTGAAACTGAATTTAATTTCGATACTGTCTAAATCTGGAGTTATTTAGACTATTTACCGTATTAAAAATGGAATTGAATATCGAAGTTACCGCAGTTTTGCTTTATACTCGACAAGATAAGGAACATTAGCGTGGTAAGAATTGCAGGTGGAAATATACGTAAAGGAAATTATGCAGGATGATGGTCGTTGTAAATACGCAGAGCTGGGCAGTTTACCGTAGATTAGAGGGGGAAATGAAGGCCTCATTAATTCAACCCTAATGTGCATTACGCCCAAAATAGAGCGGACACGAATGTATCTAGTCAAATTATCACTGTTTTCTAAATTTAGCCAGTGTGGTAAATTACTTTCCTCTTCGCTAACAGCATGGTGTTATACGAGCATACATGTGCAGTAACACGGTCATCGTTCTATCTATCTCTCCCTTTATTCTTTTTTTTTGAACGAGGATTAACCTCTCTAGCCGTCGGTTCAGTAGTTTTTCGACGTAGACAAAATAGCCGTCACAGGCGATCGGGCTCACGAACGAGTGACGTATTTATCTGAACGGCGTCCTTCCGAGACTAATGGTTTCGAGGGTGAGCAGGGTGTGGGGGGAGGGGGGAGGAGGGGGGGGGCTCTGGTCACACGCTACGTGGGGCTCGCGATAAATGGCAACATTGGCGTGACGTATTCCAGCGAACGAAGCCCTAGCAGGTAGGCACACCCGGAACACAGGCGTAACTTCCCGCTCCTTGCTTGCGAAGAAAAAGAATTTATCTTACGGAAACAACGCCATATTTAAAAGTTTTGTGACCGTACTTCAAGTAGGAGCTCCTACAAACAATAACATACATCATAATATATATATATATATATATATATATATATATATATATATATATATATATATATACATACAATGTCAAAAAAGTAAATATTAAATTTATATTTTTCAAAATCGTTCCTTGAATGTGAGCACTGAATAAAGAGCAAAGGACTGGTATGTTTTTATTTTCTCTGGAAAGATTTGTAAATGTCCTACTAAATATTCCATAACGATATTTTTGGCGTAACGTATTCCAGCGAACAAGACACCCTAGCAGGTAGGCACGCCCGCATCACAGCCTGCACGCTCTATTTCGGTATTGTTCTGATTGCTGTCACGTTCCACAATTCCAGAGAAACAATATCGCATCCCCTTACCTGCAGCTAATGCAGCTGTGTATAATTAAAGTTTCCCTTATGTGTGAATAATTAATTACCCTAATTTTCTGATCTTGATGCCTATAAGAGAGGTTTAAACCAAATATTTCGCTCTTTTATTTACGAACAAATGAGCTGCCATTTCACCCTCAACCGATACACACACACTTGCCGTCACCGTAAGGGTTACCAGCACCGGCTCTGCACAGGATGGTTTCGTGTCTCGTAGTCAGTAGCCGGAAGGGCTGAAATTTCCGACCAAACCGAACAGTGTTGTTGGCTGCACAAACATTTTGAAATGCCGTTTGTCCGTCCCGTGGCAATCACACAGAGCAGCAGTCTCCCTTGGTAATTGACTGTTCGTGTATGCGTTGGTTTTGTGTGCATAACCTCCCCTCTACCAACGGCTCTCCGCTTTACACCCGACCGTAAATGTGGCAACAGTGCCGTGCATATGGGGCGCTGTATTAATTTCTCAAACCGAAGGACGCAATCGTGTCGTGTATTTTAGTCTTTGCAGGTCGTTAGACGGAAAGTCGTCCCCGGCATCCCAAAAAAAAAAAGTGTAGTCTTTCGAAAGGGGAAAGAAAATGTTTGCTCTGGCTTTTTTGAACACACGAAATTGTAGTAGTGCGACCATTTTAAAATAAATCACATAATAATAATATTAGTTTAAATCGATGTGATGAATTTTGTATTAAATCGACGAGATTGACACAAAAAGCGCTGGAAAGATCAAGGAAATGTAATAATTTTTTTTTTTGAAATAAGAAACTTATTCAGGGAAACTTGCTATGCTTTTTCTTGAAGCAAATTTGCCTTTTAAGATCATTTACAAAAACAAAATTGACTTCCTGAGTACACTTACTCAGTTAACACAACAGAATTATGCTACCTGATATTAAGCTACGTTGATACTTTGCAGTCAGCAAATCCGCCATATTTGCCAGTATTATTTTATCAAATATTTTTTATATCAATATTAATAAACATTATAATATAGTAAAGACTTGTTAAAGGACTTAATAATACTGTAATGGCTGCAGAAAGAGCTATTGTGTTATTATTTGCTTAATTTTTTTGGGGGGGTATGGTATATAAGACTGTAAGAGTCAGCAAACAAACGTGTAAAAATTTCTACAGTGTTGCCATATGTGAATGATGGGAAAAACGAGTCAAAGGTCGTTCGAAAAAAAATTATTACGTACTTTGCCCTGCGGAACCCGGATCAATTGTTAGTTAAATTGTCTATTGGTAGCGGGAAAGGATTAAAATCGCCCTGCCAGAGTCCTGAATGACGTCACTGATCTAAACTTGCTAGTCACGACTAGTATGATATAATCGATGTAGTACTTATGTAAAAATCTATTTTATACGAACGAATTTACGTCTGATTGAAAATAATGAATAAGAATGGGTAATAAAAATGGGTAATATAAATACCAAACAACGTTTCTGAGATCCTTGTCCCTTCTTTCGTCAGATGCGAAGTTTTTGAGTGTTTGTCAACTGACCAGTGCAGTTGTTTCTCTAGGCTCTTCTTAGCATCTTTCTTATTCATCTATTTTATATGTAACGTATTTTTTCTTTATTTATATGTTACGTATTTGTGCTATTCTGCTTAACTATACGTTTCTAGTTACTTAATATTTTTCTAGCTGGAAGAAGTCAAAAAATTGTAGCAACATTCCAAAACTGTAAGATTTAATTATTGTTGTCACGAGCTTTACATTTCAGAGTCTTAAAATTTTTTAAATATTCCGTTTCATGGTATCCGTAAGACTAGTGGGATACACGTAATTGCCGCGGTGCGTACAGTTGCTCTCCCAAAAGTCCGCAAAAGCTCTTAGTCACATCGGAAAGTTGACTCCCACAGTTATAATGGGCCTAATCCCGTAAGGAACTTGTGTCTTGGAGTCATAATGGGCGTAATCCTCCCGGAATTAACGTAGTCCTTGGAGGACAGTAGCGGCCGAGACAAGTATCAAGACGCAGTTCTAGCGTTCGAAGGCAAAAATAAATAAATAATAATTACCGAATTAATCAGTTTAGTCTTCGAATTGAAGGACAGTTAAATTTTTTCCCGTCCGCATCAAAACCATCCCAGAAAAATTAAATTCAGGCGTTTTAATATTATTCTATAATTTTTTTTTAGGGTAACAGGCTACATGAGGGTAAGCCACGTTGGGCAACTCCCCTTTAATACCATAGGAAGGGATTTGAAAGGGTGGATGCGGAAGGGTACAGGAAGGTAGCCAAGGGTTAACTAGGGCCCCCCGGGCTATATTTTAAGGATCCTACCCGGCATTCGCCTAAAGAAATGCAGGGAAAACCATAGAAAAACCTGCATCAGGTAGGTCGGGTATTGGGTACTTGTCCCACGCTCTTCCGATAGCGGGAGAAGAGTTTTCTGTGAGGACGCAGCATTCCCTTCTCCGTGCCTCGACCAGTTTAGGAGGCAGCTGGCCGACTATTCCAATGGGAATAGCGGACAACTCTTACCGTATGCCCAAGGTCTGTGACCCCGGAACATGCAACCTCTCAGAGCAGGCTGAGGTGTCTCGGCTTGTGGGAACCTTAGTTCAAAAACGGAGAGGAAAAGGCATCCCCAAAGGTAGCCCCTTCATGTCTCTCCTACAAGGTTCTGCCTTCGAGAGAACATCCCTCGCATATTATTCTATAAGGGCCAAACGTGTCGTACAAGTATCTCAGGGATCAAAACATCTGCCTGCTACGAGCACAGTCTACTTCTAATCTATTTGCCATAAATTATTTCAATGCTGTAATATCTTGGAGTAACAACAGTTCTCGACACCAGCAATTGAAACTTCATGAACCAGGGATTCCTGCTCAGCAAAGCCTTGGGATGAAAGGAAGTAGTGAAGAGAAGGGATGACGGAAATGGTAGTTTTTAGAACAGAAAGTACTAATAATGTGGTGAAGAATGGCAGCGTGGTTTGTGACGTGTCCTGATTGACTCTGATCGGTCTCACCAATAATTTAAAAAAATTGAAATATATATATATATATATTCAGTTCCGGAATGTTACCAGAACTGGGGAAGTGTGACGTAGCTGACGGGGTCGAAACCACGTGACATTCCTCCTTCGCCTTTCGTCGACTATTATTCTTTCTGCATTGACTAACGGCAGGATATTAAGAGCGACATTCAGGAAGGAATTCTCAATGAGAAGAATTGCTATTTAGAGCTGTGTGTGTGTGTGTGTGTGTGTGTGAGTGGGAAGAATGATATACGACACGTCTCTGGCCTACGGAACTTATCAGTTTTTATCTCGTATATACAGTCGCGCGTATAAAAACTACATAAAAGGGCTCTGCTCTCTCGCGTCTGATAAATGGTTTAGAGGGATCTGCGCCTCATGCATTTTGTATGACAATTTGCCAGTCATGCCCTGTATCTTCCGCTTGCTCGTGGCATTGTGTATTTTTCCTCGCCTCACGCAAATTCGGCCTGATATGACCAGGTAAATTAGTAACGTGCTCGTTCCCTCTCCCCACTCCGTCGGATCGGAAGCTTCAACTTCCTACGTCAGCTGCAGGTACGTACAGGTATAATAACCACTGGGAAACGATACGCACGTAGGTGGTGGGCTCCGGGTGAGAGAAATTTCAACTGCAGGGTAATTACTATGTCACTTTGCGTCATCGTCCAACTATGTTTGTGTTACAAGCAATAAATGTCCATTATTAAAACGCCTTGTTTCATTCACGTTCTCCACCACCTTATTAGCACTTATTTTAGAAAATTTCTGTTTTTTCCTTATTTTCACTACTGTCTTTCTTATCCTAATTCCTACAATTTATTCTATAAATTCTTTTTCCATTTAATTACTTATAAAAATTTTATTTTTTAATATTCTTGTATAATTTTTCTTCTTTCCTGTTTTTCTGAAATATATTTTTCACCTTATTTTCTTACCTACCTGGGTTGTCATAGCTCAACACAGCGCAATTCATAACCTCGGATTTGACTCCAAATTTCCCATTATTTTTATATAACAATTCTCCACACCCCATCCCTAAAGGTACCGAAAAGGGTTTAAATTTTACACAGGAATATCTTGAGTAATGTCAACTATCTTAGTAACCCCTTAAAAAAAATTTCTTTCGACTAAAATATCAGCCGTTTTAACTTAACAGTACTTAAATTATATTTACTTTTTAAACATTCTCTTCTGAAAACTACATTTCCCTATTTCCTACGTTTCACTACTGCCTATCCTATATTAATTCCTCTCATTAATTCTAGAATTTTTTTAAAAATTTCTTATTCCAATTCATTACTTCTAAAAATTTAACTTTTTAATATTCCTTTATATTTTTTGTTAATTTCCTCTTTTTTCTTAAATATATTTCACCTTATTTTCTTACTATCTGGGTGGCCGACGTTATCCGGGTTCTCATAATTAAACACAGCGCTATTCATAACCCCGGATTTGACTCCAATCTCAGTTGTTTTAGCATTATTTTTATGTAACGACCCTCAACCCCCCACCCCTATCCCTGAAGATACCGAAAAGGGTTTAAATTATACACAGGAATATCTGGAGTAACGCTATCTATCTCAGCAACCTCTTTAAAAAAATATCGGCCGTTTTTAAAATTTCCATCCGCCCTCTGGGGGTTAAACGGCCACTTGATCGTCATAACTTAAACTCAGCGACCGCTGTAATCGTGGATTCGACTTCAATCTCGTTTTTTTTCTTCCCCCGTTATTTTTTTGTGTAACGTCCCTCCACCATCCCATCAAACACTGCAATTAATACACGTATCATTCACCCCCGTAAAATATTTATACGACGCAACCATCTGGCTATTTAGCGTGTTTGAAAATTTCCGCCTCCGCCAAAGGGGGAATGGTAGACGGATTTCTTACTCCCACAGTGTTTGTTTTCGTGTACGTGTACAAAATTTTGTCAAGATTTGTTCCATTTATATACGGAACATACACACAAACAGTCCATTTTATTTATTAAAATTATTTTTAGTTGTTTTCTTCACTATTTTGGTATTTTAATTATTCCTTTCGGTTACACATATCCTTTTTTTCGTTTAATTTCTAGCCTTTTAATATTTTTTTTATACCACTGTTAATCCGAAACATTAGTGTATATTGTCTTGTGCCGAGGTGAAGTGTGCACGATCCAAAGAAAGAAACACGAGGCGTTCCAGATGGCGTTTGTGTCAGTCGTAAAACTGTATGCAAGTACGATTTGAGGTGATAAAATATTTATACAATAATAGAATATTCTGGTCGAAGAAAAAAAAAGTCAAATATAGCAGATTACAGATAAGAAGACAAATAACTCAAGTAACCAGGAGGAGGTCATAGGTTTTTATTAAGTGCATGTGTCACTCTGACCATTAACAGTTAAATTATTATTGATCATTTTTCTAGATGATTCTGGAATAAGTTCGCCGTTAAGAATTGTGATCTAATTAAAGTTGTCTTGATGTTTAGCTAAAACTCATCGTTTTTTTTTTGCTCTCATGAACTTGAACCTTGATCCTGGTTTTTAAATCTCGCATAGTTCGACCAATGTAAACTGAATTTCTATCCATGCATTCTATTTCATACACTTACACTCAAAAAAAAATTAGTTGTCATCAGGATCTGTAATAAATATTTGAACCTCATAATATAATTTGTAAATAATTTCGTAACAAATATTTAATACTAGCTGGGTGCCCGGCGTTGCCCGAGATGTCTTTTATCTATAACCCCCCCGATATGACTCCAATTTCGGCTGCTTTTGCGCAATTTTTATGTAACGCTACTCGAACCCTAATCATTATAATTAACTCTGAAAAATATTTATTCAACGCAAATATCTGCCGTGTTTGCATGTTCCAAAATTTGCACCCCGCTACCCCTGCATCTGAGGGGTAAATGCCAATTTGAATGTCATAACTAAACACAGTGACTTCCATAACCTTTGATTTGACTCCAATCTCGGTTGTATTCGCGTTATTTTACTGTAAAGCATCTCCACCCCCAAACCCGAAGGGTGTCCTTTTCACAGAGCGTAGGGGATGAAAATTGTATTCAGATAACATTGGTAGAAACACTATCAATATCTTTGACCCCTTAAAAATATTTATCCGACTCAAATATCGGCTGTTTTAGTATGTTTAAATATTTCAACCCCCGCTTCTGGGGGTGGAATACGCGTCTCACCCCCGACAGTGTTTGTTTCCTGGTCGCAAAGACGCACGTGTACGAAATTTGGTGAAAATTTGCTCGACTGGTGTAGATTTGTATTTTATTTAGAAAACGTTTGTATGGGGAATAGAAAAGGGCTGTTTTTAGGGTTTTCCCCGGAAATTATTCGATTTTTTCTCGCCTTTTAAACCTTCACTAGACCTCCATGAACATTTCAAGGCTAAGATAAGATAAATCCGTTCAGCCTTTCTCGAGTTTTAGTGAGACTAACGAACAGCAATTCATTTATATATATATAGAAGATAGATTTTATTATGTCCACTAATCTATCCCCTCAGGTTGAATACAGTTATTACTACAGCTAATACATTTCCCCTGCAGAATGTTACAGTTTACGGCCATTATTGTTATTACCGTGTTGTTAGTTGTTTGGCTTAGCGTGAGTTGTTATGAAAGCTCGACGTCCCGGTATTATTTAAAGTTCGCAGGGTCTTTGGTGAAATTGACGATTGTGTTTCAGGGCAAACTGAATCGACCTAAAGCCTAGTTAAACTGGTTTCGTCGAAGGGGGACACTCAGACAGCTTATTAATATTAATATACCCCCCCACCCAAAAAAAAACCTCTCCCGTGGGAGCCGGGCAGAGAGAGGGAAAAGCAACACTCGTTAAAAATTAAAACGGAAACTAATAAACAACTCTGCAACCCCTCCCCCCTCCTCCCCCTCCCCCACACACTATTTAAATACTTAAATTTCCCCACTTAACTCATAAAATTTAGCGCTTTATTAATAGAGTAGGCAACAACACCAAATTGTTTTGTAATTACAGTAGCATTAATGGGATGAAATGCGTAATAAAAGGCAATTCGTTAAAATTTGTGAAATATAGAAATTGAATACCACTAATATGTGAACACAAATGCTTAATTTAATGAAATAAGACTAATTTCTTTTAATAAATAATAATAAAAAAGAAAATCTAAACAGGAAAAATAAAAAAATGTAAATTTTTTTAAATACTTGGGGGGGGGGTTTAATAATTAAAAATGTAGGAACATGTGAATATAGAGATATACAAACTAAAAATTGCAATGTCAAAGAATGCTACCAAGATTTTACACGGACTAAGAAACAAAAATCAAAATTTATAAGAACATTCTATTTTACGGAAGTCAAACTTGGGCCCCTGACAGAATATTACAAAAAAAAGAACAAAATTACAACAGTAGAATTCGATTATCTGAGGAGAAGTCATCAACAAAAAAAAAACAAGACAAGATAAAATTAGAAATGAGCTCCTTTGGGAAAACAAATGAACGTAACGACGTCTGTCGTTAAAAGAAAGGATTGAAAATCAAACCCTTAAATGGTATATGGTCACGTTCAAAGAATAGAAAATGGAAGATGGCCAAAATAAATACACCAATGGTCACCTCCTGGAAAAAATAAACAAGGATAGACCCAGATTAAAGTGGAAAACACACATGTGTAATGGAAGATAGGAATTAGGGAGAGGGAGATTGGGACGACAGAGACAGAAGACGACAAACCTATGACAGGGGCTGGAAAAGCCGAAGAAGAAGAAAATTTAACAGAAACAAAAAAATAAACAGCTAACAAGTATTAGAAGTGTGGGATAAAATTAATAAAGGGCTAAGTAAAACTAAATAAAACTTTTTTTAAAAAGGATAATGCCCAAAAACTTAATTAATTTTTTTTTTGTTTGTAGAATCACATTTCGTAGAAGCTATAATGACCAGGACTTAAAGGTTACTACGTAGCTTGAAATAATTTAAAAGTAATAGTATGAAAGAGACCAAACCTTATTTTAATTAAAATTAAATATCACTCACATACACGCGCACACACGCACACACACACACACACGCTCGATTCACATTTTATGTCATAAAATTGTAGGAGGACTTCCCTCATTTTAATATATACCAAAACCTCATTACTCAAACTCAAAGGGTTGCTGGTAATATTTCATCTAGGGCACAAACTAAGGGGACCAGCTTTTTGTTGTAGAATCGAGTTTCCCTGCTCGTATTCAGCTTTAACAAGTGAATAATATCACTGTTGTTAATCATGGATAGCATCAACGGTCATGAAAGATGGCCTATCCCTCTTAAGTTTTCATACATTGCCCCCCCCCCTCTCCTCCTCCTCTGTATGAGAATGCGAATAATCAGTATTCGATTTTACATAACATTAACATAACATTTTGTAAAAAAAAAACATTTTTAATCAGTTTCAACAATTTTTCCTATATTTAAAAGCAACCCTACAGGAGTTTTTAATATCTTACCATGGTTCTCATTCTTTGAAGGAATGTTTCATATCATTCCTTCGGTTATATGGAAAATAATTTAAATAAGCCTATAAGAAATATTTTTTTATTATAATTTTTATTAAGCGATCAAGGAGAACTGACGAAGACGTTAAAATTAAATTCCAGGCAGCAAAAAAGAACAGATGTAAAATATTTTTTTAATCCCCTTTAATAGCATAGGAAGGGATTTGAAAGGGGGGATGCGGAAGGGTAGAGGGAGGTAGCCAAGGGTTAACTAGGGCCCCCGGGGTATGGTTTAAGGATCCTAACCGGCATTCACCTAAAAGTGATGCAGGGAAAACCCTAGAAAAACCTGCATCAGGTAGGTCAGGCTCTTGGTACTTGTCCCACGCTCTTCCGATAGCGGGAGAAAGGTTTGCTGTGGGGACGCAGCATTACCTCCTCCATACCTCGACCAGTTTAGGAGGCAGCTGGCCGACTGTTCCAATAGGAACAGTAGACAACTCTTACAGTATGCTCAAGGTCTGTGAACCCGGAACATACAACCTCTCAAAACAGGCCGAGGTGACTCGGCTTGTGGGAACCTTAGTTCAAAAACGGAGAGGAAAAGGCATCTTTTTTTTTTAGGGCAATAGGCTACGTGAGGGTAATCCACTTAGGGCACTTAATAGCATAGGAAGGGATTTGAAAGGGGGGATGCGGAAGGGTAGTGGAAGGTAGCCAAGGGTTAACTAGGGCCCCCGGGCTATATTTTAAGGATCCTACCCGGCATTCGCCTAAAGGAAAGCAGGGAAAACCTTAGAAAAACCTGCATCGGGTCAAAGATAGCCCCTTCAAGTCTCTCCTACAAGGTTCTGCCTGCGGGAGAATAGCCCTCGCAGACTATGTTGTAAATTATTTATTCCTAAATAGGACTATAAATGACTTGAACAATTTATCTGTAAGAGTTTTCTAAAAAAAGTCCTCTAAAGAAAAAAATAAGGCTTAATTTATTTCAACACTCTAGTGAATATAGGGTAGTGATAAAGCTCCGTTATAAACTAAAAAGTAAAATTGTTGCATTCCTTGTCTTCTTAGATTGTTAAATAGTTAGTTAATCTCTGCTTTCATATATCTTTCCACTTTTCTTCTTTTCATGCCAGTACAGTATTAACTATTTCTTTAAATTTTTCAAAGTATCTCTTTAATTTTGTCTACAATTATTTTTAGTTCTCCCTAAATTTCGCTTATATGTTTAACATAATTTTATATATTTACTCTAATTTATATTATTAGTAATTAAACTGTAATTTCACACTGCAGGGTAAACTGCACATTTGTGGATTAAATAAATACACTTAAAAAATTATGGACTCTCCACTCAAAAAGCGTACCCCATATAAATAAATGTATATCGAGTTATATTAATTAATTTTGAAAAAAAAAAGTTAATGATAGAATTAATATTGTACTGGTCTGCAAAGAAGAACAGTGGGAATAAATCTGAAAATATCTAAGGAGTTTAGGAATGTTGCAACCCCCTAAGGATCTGTGTTGTACCTAAAGTGACCATTCCTAAATCAAACGTCATTATATACATATATATATTACAGGTTTTATAATACATAAAAGTTAATAAATATAATATTAAAAAATCCTATTTATTTTTCATTATTAAAATGATCAGCCGTTATTAGACAAGCAGCTGATTGAATTCTTATTACCTTCCGTTTGTGTAGAGAATATTTTACTGTGTCTATCAGCTTTTCGGGAATATTTATTTCGCGCCCTGTGATAAAAATTTTGATCCTTTTTTTTACCGTCTAATTTAAATCAGCTTGCGGTCGAAATCTTTCTTTTGCGTTATTACACAAAGACTAAACCTGCGTTTCACTTTCATATACAGGGGGGGAAAGTCACGCCATTCTGGAAAATGTGAAACTATCGGATAAGGAGATCTTCTCAGGCGAGGTAGCATTTAACAAGTAAATTAATAACTCGTGATAATTACGAAATGTCAAGAGTCGAATTTCGAGTAAGCTCGTTTACCTTCCCGCGGCACAAGCAAAGTGAGAATAACTTCCACGCGAGGAACACAGCAGATTTATCATACTACTACCCCCCCCCCCTTCCAAGTAATTGCAACGTCTCTCTCTCTCTCTCTCTCTCTCTCTCCACACTTAATCAACCTACGCTCCCTAACTTCACTCTAATAACCTTCCTTCATATCAGGTTGCTCCTCAATCTGTATCTATGGAGGAGAACGAACAGGTAAAAATGGCTCTACTTTAAAATAATAGACTCGAGATCATTTCCACGCAAGCCTAATTACTTAAATAAAACTATTCATAAAAATTAAAGAGAGTCGCAGAAATTATCTTTAAAAACCCCCCCACGTCAAACTTTAATTAAAAAGAAAATGTTACTCCGGTTGTTCACAAACAAGGCACATATTATTATATATATATATATTTTTTTTTTAGGGTAGCAGGCTACATGAGGGTGATCCACTTTGGGCAACTCCCCTTTAATAGCATAGGAAGGGATTTGAAAGGGGGGATGCGGAAGGGTAGAGGAAGGTAGACAAGGGTTAACTACGAGCCCCCGGGCTATATTTTAAGGATACTACCCGGCATTCACCTAAAAGAAATGCAGGACAAACCCTAGAAAAACCTGCATCCGGTAGGTCGGGCATTGGGTACTTGTCCCACGTCCTTCCCTGGATAGCGGGAGAGGAGTTTGCTGTGGGGACGCAGCATTCCCTTCTCCGTGCCTCGACCAGTTTAGGAGGCAGCTGGCCGACTATTCCAATGGGAACACCGGACAACTCTTACCGTATGGCCAAGGTCTGTGACCCCGGAACATACACCTCTCAAAAGAGGCCGAGGTGCCTCGGTTTGTGGGAACCTTAGTTCAAAAACGGAGAGGAAAAGGCATTCTTTTTGTTTTTAGGGCAACAGGCTACATGAGGGTGATCCACATTGGGCAACTCCCCTTTAATAGCATAGGAAGGGATTTGAAAGGGGGGATGCGGAAGGGTAGAGGAAGGTAGCCAAGGGTTAACTAGGGGCCCCCGGGCTATGGTTTAAGGATCCTACCCGGAATTCGCCTATAGAAAAGCAGGGGAAAACCCTACAAAAACCTTGCATCAGGTAGGTCGGGCATTGGGTACTTGTCCCACGCCCTTCCAATAGCGGGAGAGGAGTTTTCCCCAAAGGTAGCCCGTTCGTATCTCTCCTACAAGGTTCTGCCTGCGAGAGAACATCCCTCGCAGACAACTTCCATTCTTCCACCATTAATCACATTCTTAACTCAATATGGCTGCCTCTTTAACTTAATCTTCCCTTTATAATAAAACACTTTTAAATTATCGTTCACTTTAAATATCAGGTTCATCTCCAGTAAACGCGGGTACGTATATTTAATAAAATATTTCAGTTTTCTATAATTTTATTATATACCACTGCCGGCATTAACAAAGCAACTAAACCAAAGATAAAACAAACCCAAAGATATAAATCTTCCTTCTTCTTCTTCTTCTTATTATTATCATTTATGAATCTAACTGATTTATTACGCCTTATTGTGCTTCACACATACTTCATTAAGAATTTATCACTGCTTTTATTATTAAACGCATCACATTTTAAAATCTTATGCTTTAGAGACAGTCAAATGTTTTCAGAAAAATGCTCGACAAGAAGGAGAATATGAAGGAAGGTTATTAGAGTGAAGTTAGGGAGCGTAGGTTGATTAAGTGTGGAGAGGGGGAGAGAGACGTTGTAATTACTTGGAAAGGGGGGGGGTGGTAGTAGTATAGTAGTTTCTATATTCATGGAATAAAAGACCAGTCACGGAATACTTAACTGATATTTGTAAAGAACAAGCACGTTTTACACATGAGGCTTCAAAGTCAATGGCGATAATTTAGCCAGAGTAGGAACTGACTGAATACATGCAAAACTTCCCGTACATTGGAGTTTCAGAGCCAATGTGTGATGTTTTCCAAAAAAAAAATTTAAAAAAAATTTCACCGTATATTGTGACAATATTTGCGTAATATAATTTTGCCAGCATCCGCCGACGAACGACCTTTGGCATTAAAGCGACGCCGGTTCTCTGTCAGTTTTAATACAAAGCCGAAAGCAAGCAAGCAGTGGCGTAACTTTAAGTTTGCTCTTAAGCGAGCGCCAGGGGTGGAGTTCTCAACTTCTCTAATGAAGCACTGTGATTCAAAGTTAATAGATTTAATTTAGATAGGGGCGGACCGACCCACCACACGCCACATGTTAATTACAGACGTCTGGGCGTCTGGCGAACCGTTTATGGCGCTATCAAGCCGTTAATGTAATTTACCTTCGTTTCGAGCAGACGACTGGACGAAAGGACATTTCAGAGAGAGAGAGAGAGAGAGAGACAGAGAAAGAGAGAAAAAAAGGATGAACTGAAACGGGGTCGATTCAACAAAACGCCGTCGGCGTAGTCGTCACCTGGGGAAAATAAACCTGCTGATAAAACATCCACTGATGAAGTCTTCCAAAAGGGGTAAACGAAATTCAGGACATTTTGCCAATAGAACCGTACTACTTTATTTTTTGTTCTCATAGTTTAGCTGTTGTCCAATTATTATAGGTCCAGAATATTTTGAAGTGAGCATTACATTAAAAAAAAATCGAACGTAAGGTGCTTTAGTGGGGGGCAATTACGGCTTTGGCTAACACACAGAGGAAGGCAAATCCAGAGGTGTAAAAAACAAATGCCTACAATTGTAAACAAAGAATTTAAAATCAAACACACTACAGGCTCAATTACAACAAACATACTACAATCTCAAAGAAGACAGGACCAGACCGGCAGCGCGGCCCAACACACGTGCGAACCACAACGCGGAAGGATCGCGTTCAGGGCACTGAATATAATGGCGGAAAGAAAGATGGTATGGCGCCAAACGCATCACACAGTAGTATGTGATCCGAAATATTTTTTTTTTCTTCTGATTATCAATATTTACCTTTGAACTGTTTTTTTTTAAATCGATACCTGTTGTCTGCGAGTCACACAAAGGTTTTGAGAAAGTGATAATTAGATAGTTAATAGTATTTTTAATTATGGCAGTTACACCTACTACTTTGCGAGTAGATAATTCGCTGATATATAGAACATTAAAGATTTTGTTCATAACAAGAGGAAGGAATGATGTTCTGCAAGGTGTATGTTCCGGGGGTCACAGACCTTGGGCATACGGTAAGAGTTGTCCGTTATTCCCATTGGAATAGTCGGCCAGCTGCCTCCTAAACTGGTCGAGGCACGGAGAAGGGAATGCTGCGTCCCCACAGCAAACTCCTCTCCCGCTATCGGAAGGGCGTGGGACAAGTACCCAATGCCAGACCTACCTGATGCAGGTTTTTCTAAGGTTTTCCCTGCATTCCTTTAGGCGAATGCCGGGTAGGATCCTTAAAATATAGCCCGGGGGCCCTAGTTAACCCTTGGCTACCTTCCTCTACCCTTCCGCATCCCCCCCTTTCAAATCCCTTCCTATGCTATTAAAGGGGAGTTGCCACTATGTGGATTACCCTCTTGTAGCCTGTAACACCCCCCCCCCCCTCCCAAAAATAGTTAAATGTCAATGCACGATGATAGAAGAAGTGTAAAGTTTGAATTTTAAAAGCACAAATAGCAAATATCAGTAAAATAAGAGAAACGAAATTTTAAGTAGAGACTTACCTTTCGGCGCCTCAGGATTCCAGGAAAGATGGTCTGCAGAAAACAGCAAGGCCGATCACAATCCCCCCCTGTAAATGAGAATTTCATGACATTAGTTAGTATGCATTTAAAATAATTAAATATAAATGAACATGCATGTAAATATATTCTTGTTTTAATTACATAAATATAACAAACAATTCATGCAAATTATTAAAACGTGAAATTAAATGGCTTTGTATATTATTTCAGAGCCTTTCGATTATACGGGGGTCGTTAAGTAAGACCACAAATATTTGTTTGTGTATGTTCTTTGTAAATATCCTGAATTTATACAGTTGCAATATTCACCGTGAACATTAACAGACATACTAACAATATCTCTGGTATAATATGATGCGGTCATTCGCTTAAGACTCAATCAGTCCTTCAGGTAAAATAAATATATGCATTTTCTTCGAGAAAATTAATTATAAGCATTATTTTAATCTCATTATTAATATTTAATTTTGAATAAATTTCTGTCTTTATTCTGTGTATATATCACAGAGTTCAAAACGATTAAGATAAGATACTATGGTCCTATATTTAAATTTCTTGTACTTAAATCTTCGTTAATCTGGATTTGAAATTGGTTGACAATGGCGATATAACAATATTATTTAGATTATTCGGGTATTCCATCGGCTTGGAATAGATAGACGAGGAAGAAAAAGTGAAAAAAGGCAAAGAAAAGTAAAAAAAGAAAAACAGAACAAAAGTGTCAGGTCAAATAGATGACGAGAAAGATCGTCTAGTAGATCAGAAAAGAAAAAAAATAGATTTAGAAACTCAAACAGTTCGAAACGTTGAGAAGAAAAAAAACTCTGTTCAGAGAACAACACTCGGACAGATGTGTGAAAAAGTGCCCAATGTAAACTCCAACACTAGTGGAACAACAAATGGAGAGAAGTTAAAACTAGGAATATATTCAGCAATAAAAACCCGACCCCCCACAGCTACCCGAAGAGACCAGTCAGTAATATCAAGAATCAGAACAGGCCATTCAAAGATGACAGACCTCCACATAACGAACAATAGCACTCCTCCTAATTCTCAGCTATGCAAGTCCCCATTAGTTGTTAAACATATAATAAGTGAATGGCCAAAATACTATCAAGAAAGAAAAACAACTACTCGACAGTAAAAAGATCGATGAACAGAATGAACCAATGAAAAAAAAAGATTCATCTTAACTGTGTCATATACAGAACCTGTAATAATTAATGTAAAATAAGTAAGTGTATTAAGTAGTGGCTAATGACCTGGAAGCTGATACAACTCAAAATTAAATAAATTTTTAAAAAAAACACACACAGTCACGCAACATGAGAGTCCGAACACTCATTGATGGGACAGACCTACTAAATTCAGCCTGGGCCTAGAGTATTTTTTTTAGGTGTAGACAAGCTATGTACAGGGTAATCCACATAGTGGCAACTCCCCTCTTATATCATAGGAAAGGGATTTGAAAGGGGGGATGCAGAAGAGTAGAGGAAGGTAGCCAAGGGTTAACAAGGGTCCACGGGCTATGGGTTAAGGATCCTTCGCGGCAATTGGCCTAAGAGTGATGCAGGGAAAACCTGCATCAGGTAGGTCGGGCATTGGGTACTTGTCCCACGCCCTTCCGATAGCGGGAGAAGAGTTTGCTGTGGGGTTGCAGAATTCCCTTCTCCGTACCTCGACCAGTTTAGGAGGCAGCTGGCCGACTATTCCAATGGGAATAGCGAACAACTCTTACCATATGCCCCAAGGTCTGAGACCCCGGAACATACACCTCTCAGAACAGGCCGAGGTGCCTCGGCTTGTGGGAACCTTAGTTCAAAAACGGAGAGAGGAAAAGGCATCCCCAACGGTAGCCCCTTCGTACCTCTCCTACAAGGTTCTGCCTGCGAGAGAATATTCATCGCAAGTACTGCCTGCGAGAGAATAGCCCTGGCAGACCTCCTAGACCATATATAGAATTAATAATTTTTTAAAGGGTCTATATGAGGGTAATCCACATAGTGGCAACTCCCCTTTAATAGCATAAAAACGGGATTTGAAAGGGGGGATGCGGAAGGGTAGAGGAAGGTAACCAAGGGTATACTTTTTCGGGTTTATATAAAAATAACTACGTGTCAACGCCGGGAAATTGTTAATAAATTTTTTTTTTGTGAGTGTTTGAACCGTCACGAATGAAAGTCACATCTGTTTATTCCGTCTTTTCTATGTACACAACACAAAAATACATAATAAGTTGATTTTATCAGGGAAAAAGCTTAAAGTTTGCTCTACGTATTAATTTCCCTACCTGAAAATTATCCGTAAACATTTACCTCCTATCACAAAACAACTGGTTCACCTAAACAAATATGGACACAACAGCAGTGTCAGCAAAAGCCACAAATAATTACCACTTCCAAAAAAAAGATAGTGTTATCTATTACTAAAATTACCACTCACGAGGTAACACTCCCCCGTCCCCCTGTGACAAACATTTGCATATTGGACCTTTATTTGAAGTTGAGGACTTACACACACACAATAGTATTTGTCAGTCATTTTGTACTGATTACGCAATATATATATATATATATATATATATATATATATATTTTAAAAAATAATAGAGTCCAGACAAATCGTTCCCCCCAAAAAAAATTTGAACAAGTATTTAGACTAGTTATACAGACAATGATTACCCTCATGTAGCCTCTTGCCCTAAAAAAAAATTAATTCTAAATAAATCTTTAGAGGAGAAGTGATTTAACCTAAATCTAACTGTTCCTAGCTCCTTACACACTTTAAACCGATAGTGCATTAATTGAACAGCTGTAAAATAAATGGTATTTTATTACATCAGTCCCTTCAAACATTCCTCTGAATTTCTTCTTAAATATACTCATTGAGTAGTGCAAAAGATTAAATTGGTGAACCTGTTAGCTAGATTCACAATGTAAACAAATGGTCGCCATATTGGGAGTCACTTAATATGGCGACGAAAATTAACTTACGTTCTCCGAAAGGATCGTAAACTATCACGTATTAATTTTATTATCATCATCCGATTAAGTATTTCTGGATAAAATTATACATTTAATTCAGAGTCAAAAATATTACTGCTTTATTTAATTACGAAATAAGTTACTTTCTTGTTGTCGGTTGCGCTGTGACGTCACTCTCTCGCGTGACGTCACGGTCTCACAGCATAGCGCCGCGCAGGTAATAACAAAATTGATCACAACATTTTCAATTATAATTATTACCTACCTGTACGCTAGGGGGGTGTTTTTAAATAATATGTGTGTATACCTAAATTTCGTAGCCGCATTCTGCGTAAATTTGTGTCAAGATTAACGTAAATGGAGAATTACTGGATAAAATTATACTTTTTATTCAATGAAAATATTTCTGCTTTTATTTCATTACCGGAAAAAAGGGGAACTATTTCCTTTGTTCGTCGCGTAGTAACGTCTCTCCCCATATCGTGTGACGTCACGGTGTCATGACGCGCGGTAATTTAACACAAAATTATCACGTTTTTTTAATTATAATAATTTTTCCCACATTTATGCAAGGGGATTCTCACCCCCCCCTCCCCCCCCCACAGTAACCGCTTCTCGTGTTTTTTTTAAGAATATCTGTACATTTGTATTAAGATTAACATAAATACATACATACATCCTTTCCCTTTTTGGTGAGAGAATAATTGACGAAATTTTATTGTTGTACCTCGTTTTTTTAATCGTACGTTATACTGTCAACAAAAGGATTTGATTTCAGGGCGAATTATAATAATTCAAACGATTTAGGACTTGAACAGTTAAAAATAAAGAAATGTCAGGCTGACTTGACCGAAACTAAGAATTTACATTCAGTAACAAAAATCTTGATACTTAATAAGGGTTGAAAAAAAATTTTCGATTGCGTTTTTTTTATCGTCACGAATTCCCCCCCCCCCTCCCCCAATTGCGGAAGCTTGAACCGGACAAGCTAAAAATATTTCTTCGCTGGTCGTAATTTGGTCGACGTTGCTCGGGTTTGTCATAATTAAACTCGGCGACATCCATAGCCCTTGATTTGACTCCAATCTCTGTTGTTTTTAGCGACATTTTCATGTAACGCCTCTCCACCCTTCACACCCTCCCGCAAGGATGCTCCCCTCACATCCCCGTAAGAGATTTTAATCGTATTGTTTAACTTCATCGGGAGAAACACTATCAGTTTCATTGACTCAAATATTTTTTAGCATGTTTGAAATATTCTAACTCTCCTTCCCCCCCGCCCGCAGTGTTTTATTTCCGGTTTGAAAATAACCCTTGTACAAAATTTGTCAGTATTATTAAATAAATATCAATCTATATTATACAATATATAATTATAAATAAAGAATTATTTTATATATTTATATAAATATTAATAATAATTTAATTAAAATCCTATTTCCTACTTACCAATAGTAAGTATTATTAAATATTTTCTAAATCTCAAAAAAATAATGCTAATCATAATTTAGATATGTATATTAAATTAATATTGAAATATAAAATAAATATCACCACGGGGTGTAGATTTGTATGCGGAACATACAGGCACACACACACACTCACAAAGAATCTATTTTATTTATGAGAACATGTTGAAGTTAAGGAGCAACATTTACAACGGATAATTCAGGATAAATAAATTAAATTAATAATAAATATATATATGTATAAATTTGTAAAGGGATAAACAGTTAATATTAAAAAAAATGAAAAAGAAACGAGGAAAACGAACGAGAACGCGGACGCCCGCGCGAGCAGGTGGTCAATGTGTGTGATTCGTATATTTCAGTTTCAGTAATGCAAATACCAAAAAAAAAAAATAATAATAACAGATTTTATGATCACGGTTATTTACTTTCTTCATTAGCAAGTATTGTAATTCAGCGTGTGACGTTCCAAATGGCGACGTATATCGGTTTACGAGGCCTTTTGGCAAACATTTACCTTCACTCCCCCCGCCCCCCCCCCCCTCTACATTTTGTTTTTATCCGAGGGAATGTGTTGTTGTTCCCGGTAGCATCGTTTCGCTCCGGTTACATAGTGTATTAACTTGTTTTTATTCCTGGTTATATATGGAGTAATAAATTAGCACGTTGCACAAAACTTATAATAATTATTTAGTATGCAGAATCCGTCCACATTGCACAGCAGAGCGGAGTATTTATATACCACATCGAACGAACGAACGAATCCTGCATTCTAATTCCTTAAAATGTCACCCCCTCCCCTCTCGCTTTTCCATCCCTTCTCTCGCCACTTCGATTTTTTTTTTACAGAGCGAGGATGTGGTTGTTATAAACACAAACGGTATATTCTGTGGTGGGGGTAGGGGGGGCGGTTTATTAACTGCATGTATAATTAAAACCTCATTTTAATACCGTCTGTATAACTGGTAACTTAACAGTTGCATACATCCCCTAAGGTCTGTCGGAATTTTTTCTATTCAATTGCTCTTCAGATGAATAATTCTGTTACGTTTAAATTTTATACAACACAATAAAGGAAATACACAGATTTCAGTGAAAATTCAAAGGGGGAGGGGGTTGGGGGGGGGGGTAAAAAGTGGGGAAATTTGTCACACTACAACCTCAAGAGTATTTTCATCCCACCTTTCTGTGTAACCTCCTTTCCACCTCAGTTTTCTTGTTTGTTTACGTCACTGCTGCCGTTTTTGTTTTATTATTTTTATTATTTTTTTAGGGCAACAGGCTACGTAGAGGGTAATCCACATGGTGGCAACTCCTCTTTAATAGCATAGGAAGGGATTTGTAAGGGAGGATGCGGAAGGATAGAGGAAGGTAGCCAAGGCTTAACTAGTTGCCCCGCGGGCTATATTTTAAGGATCCTACCCGGCAATTCGCCTAAAAGTTATGCAGGACAAACCCCTAGAAAAACCTGCATCAGATAGGTCGGGCATTGGGTACTTGTCCCACGTCCTTCCGATAGCGGGAGAAGAGTTCGCTGTGGGGACGCAGCATTCCCTTCTCCGTGCCTCGACCAGTTTAGGACGCAGCTGGCCGACTATTCCAATGGGAAGAGCGAACAACTCTTACCGTATGCCCAAGGTCTGTGCCGCAGGAACATACACCTCTCAGAACAGGGCGAGGTGCCTCGGCTTGTGGGAACCTTAGTTCAAAAAACCAGAGAGATGTGAAGGCATCCCCAAAGGTAGCCCCTTCGTGTCTCTCCTCCAAGGTCCTGCCTTCGAGAGAATATCCCTCGCAGGTACTGCCTGCGAGAGAATGGCCCTCGCAGACCTCGTTCCTTACTGCTGCTGTTATCCAACGCCTCGTCTATTTTTCTTCTCTTTCTTGCATCGGCTGAGAAAGAAAAAAAAAATTTTTTTCACCCCTCCCTCCCACCCTTCCTTCTTCTGTTTTTTTAATACCTATCCGGAGAGCGGCTGCGGCTTCAGTGCTTCGCCTCGAGGAAAACCAAGGGGATTTCCCTTATCCGGTGAGACGGCAATGCAGATTTGCGTATAAGGAGAGAGGGGACTTTGGAAACATTGGCTTCTCTCTCCTCCTGATTCGCCAAGTCCATTAGGGAACACATTGAGTGTGTGTCTGCGTGGCTGTGTGTGTCTTTCGGACTGACCAGAGAAAGACAACTTCAAACGACTAACAAAGTCAAACTCGTTAACAG
The DNA here is from genome assembly GCA_037074705.1 of Zhengitettix transpicula. NCBI lineage: Eukaryota > Metazoa > Arthropoda > Insecta > Orthoptera > Tetrigidae > Zhengitettix > Zhengitettix transpicula. The sequence continues at coordinate 59,445,933 of CM073596.1, read as the reverse complement.
ACGAATTTTATGAACATATATGGCCAAATAACAGACCTGACAAGCACGACGTTCATCCCCCCCCCCACAGATTTGTGGAGCTTCAATATATATATATATATATATATATATATATATATATATATATATATATATATATTTGAAGATGTCCACAAGTCTGTGGAGGAAACTTCGTATTTGTTAATCGCAATATGTACAAACAGACGTAAAATTTAACACAATTAAAATAATTGTACTAAGTATAATATACAATATATATATACATATATATATATATATATATATATATTGTAGTAATTAAAAATAAATATAATTAATTAATAAACAAGAATTTTAATTGAATTACTACTAATTGACGCTTCAACGTGGCGATTTAACTGTGATTTCTCGTATAATTACTACAATATATATATATATATATATATATATATATATATATATACATATATTGTAAACAATAGGATTGGAAAATATTGAACCAAGTCTGGAAATAAGTTGGCCTAAGTAAAAATATTTAAATTAAATTACCATGAGGAGAATAAAACCGAAAGCTTCTGAGGACAATTTTACATTTTAATGTAAATTACAGTAAAATAACTTTTATATATGTAACTGTGCGATTTTTATCATTTATAATATTTAAAAGAAAAAAAATTACGTCTGATTGAATTAATGAATAAGAAAGTTAGCCAATTCAGACAAAAAAAAAACGGGGGGTAACATAAATACCACACACAACGTTTCTGGGATCCTTGTTCCTTTCGTCAGGTGCTGTATTCCCACGGTCGTCGCTCCCTTATTGTTACGACTCTCCCATTGTCGTTGCGTTTTTCGTCGCTTTTTGAATGAGTGTTGTCACACTGACCAGTGCAGTTGTGTCGCTCGCTCTAGGCTCTTCATAGCACCTGACGAAAGGAACAAGGATCCCCAGAAACGTTGTGTGGTATTTTTATTACCTTTTTGTCTGTCTTTCGTATTGACTTATAGTATTAATTGTAGAAGATATCACTGGGCGGTGTAGAATAAATAAAATAAATTTTTCAACTAATATACAATATTATAGATTGACATTTTATTTAAATAATTTTTGTATGGTTTTGATTATGTATAAATAATTATGCTGTCTGAAAAAAAAATATCAAGTTTAATATGAAACTATTGTAGTATAAAAGATTATAACAATAATTATTAAAGTGACTGAAAAATAAAAAAAATTACTACCTGAAGAAGATACGAAAAAGGTGTCGAAACGTCGTTAGAATATAAATAAAATATGACAAAATTACGCGTGATAGAAAATAATGAATAATATCGATCGTCAATACAGACAAAAAAAGGATAATAAAATACCACACAACGTTTCTGGGATCCTTGTCCCTTTTCCTCAGGGTGCTAACAAGAGCCTAGAGAGACACAACTGCACTGGTCAGTTGACAACACTCACTTTTGTCTGTATTGGCTATCTTTGTTATTAAATAATAATTATTATTGTATGTTCTTTGAACTGATGTCGGTATAATGTCAGTATACATTTTACACACACACACACAAAAAAGATATTATTGGTGAATGATGGAAAGATGTGGGAAATTAGTACCTGAGGAATTACGGCAACCTCTCAGATACTTCAGTTTAGTTCCTGATTCTTAGCAGTTGTTTCGATAAAAGCAAAGAAACTTTGCATTTTTTTTCCTACAATCGCCATAGATCATCAACAGAAGAGTCCAAATTCCTTCATGTATCTCTTATTCCATGGAATATCGAATTATACAACTCTTGAAAGTTTGTTTCGAGCTTAAATCACTTAACGACCATCCGGGGTTCCCATAAATAGGTCGAATTTCGCAAGTATCGTGGACATCAACCTCTTCAGTTTCATTTGAAATTAACTTACGTGCGATCCAGAGAGTTACATTGGATGTTTGTTTAATATCTACAAGCGCTCTTGCACCTTTGTGAAGAGGAGTAAAACAAAAAACAAAAAAAAATTCTCTCCCTCTCTCTCCGTTCAGCGTTTAGCACAGTTGCCCCCTTTTTTTTTTTTTTAATGAACCGCTGAGGCATGGCGTTCACCCCTTAATTTTATTAACTGTTCCATTGTCCCGGTTCCCCCTTTCCACACGGTCCGAACCAACCTCTAGCACGTACTTGTCATCTAATTTAATTATTGAACCTTTACAAAGGAACTACTCTGCCGTTAAACCGATTGATGTGTTTCGTCGGGGGGTTGTGGAGGGGTGGGGGGGGGAAGGGAGGGGAAAGGTTCCGGACGGAAGAGCGAAAATTTTTTAACAATGACCGAAAGCACACACTTGCAGAAGGCGTGTGCAGTGAAGGGCTTTCCAAATAATAATAAAATAAAATAAAAGGTAAATGGTTCCACCTGTCATTCGGAATGTGCGACAGGAATGTTGGAAAAGGAATACGCGCTGAATAATAAAACTTCGGGGAAAGGGAAGGAAAATCGCTGCGTCGTTGGGGGTGGGGGGGAGTATATGATATTTTCATTTACCGTCTATTTGAAGTAAATAATATTTATGTAAGGGGTAGTTTAAGTTGGTATCAATGGTAATCAGGTAACACAGTAACATGAAAAATTTGAAAGTAATATAATAGAAAGTGATGATATAAATACCACACAATGTTTCTGGGGATCCTTGCGCCCTCTTCCCTCAGGTGCTAAAAAGAGCCCTAGAGCGACACAACTGCACTGGTCAGTTGAACAACACCCAAAAGCAACAAAAATCGCAACGATAATGGAAGACCTGAAGAGGTTTGTACATTAATAGCTGTGATGTTGGATTTAATGTGAAGCATCTCTGACATGAATAAGAATGATAGCCAATACAGACCAAAAAAAAAAGGTAATATAAAATACAACAGAACGTTTATGGGACCCTTGTACCTTTCTTCAGGTTGCTAAGAAGAGCATAGACCGACACAACTGCTCTTGTCAGTTCTTAACACTCAAAAGCTTTTGCTTCTTAGCAACCTGACGAAAAGGACAAAGAATTCTTAACCCAATGCCCGACCTACCTGATGCAGGTTTTTCTAGGGTTTGCCCTGCATTTATTTGGGCGAATGCCGGGTAGGATCCTTAAACTACAGCCCCGGGGACCCTAGTTAACTCTTGGCTACCTTCCTCTACCCTTCCGCATCCCCCCTTTCAAATCCCTTTCCTATGCTATAAGAGGGGAGTTGCCACTATGTGGATTACCCTATACACACCCAAAAAAAAACAATGGGAAAACAGAAGGTTCAGCGCAACAATAAGCACCTGTTGAGTTTCACAGTTAATAGCTGTGATATTTGGTTTATTGTGAAGCATCTCTCTTGAAATGAGTCTCACATTTGTGCCTGGCAGGGGCTCAACGACTACAATCTTAGCATTTTACCAATCTCACTAGTGCAGTTGTGTCTCTGTAGGCTCTTCATCGCACCTTATTCATGTCAGAGATGCTTCACATTAAATCCAACATCACAGCCATTAATTGTACAAACCTCTTCGGCTCTTCCATTATCGTTGCGGTTTTTCTTGCTAATGAGTTTTGTTCAACTGACGAGTGCAGTTGTGTCGCTCTAGGCTCTTCACGTCGCTGTGTGGTTTTTATATCAACCCCTTTTTTTGTCTGAATCGCCTAACAGTAACACACTTAATAATCGTGACCTATTTTTAATGACACATACTGGCACGAAACAACAGTCGGTGCCAGAATCAGGTTGCACACACGTTGTTTTGTTTCTTTGCATATAATTACCGAGAAAATCGAAGCAGAAGAGTTACGCCAGAGGACTATTGTTTGTAGATGACTAATTGGACTAAACAACTACTCCACAACATTAATCACCCTTTATCGTTTATGCCATTTTCCCCAAACAACAACCATGTCGAGTTTTTTTTTTTTTGAGACACGACGCTCGCTCGCTCACATGATGAATGTCTTCCCTCTGCAACTTCTTTCCCTTTCGTGCAGTGACAAACACAGCTTCTGCCAACCGCGAAGTCGGGACTTCTTACGAACTGCGATTTTCCCCCTATCTTTTTTTCGCCCCCCCCCTCCATCTTTTTTTTATCTTTCTTTGTTACGAAACCCAGATGCCTGAGCGCTAACGAGATCAAATTCTCGGCAACCCACCGCCGCATGTGCTGACGTCACCAAATGTCTCTTCCAGTTAGGAAACAGATGAGAGTCTCTCTCTCTCTCTCTCTGTGTCTCCTCTGGAAACTGCAGGGAGAGGGACTGGCTTAAAGTAGTAATTGCAAAACAACGTCGCTCTCGTCTCGTGGAAAACCAAGTAGAAAAAAAAAAGATTGATTACAAACGCCATCTCTCGTGAAGGACGACGACGACGACGAATTTCTCTTAGAAAAGGTTGAAATATGAACTGAAAGAAGTAGTTAGAATATTGATAAACGATATCTTACATTCTCGTGTAACATAGCCCTTACTATGTTACTGTGTCTTTTGAATATGGTTTTCAACACAGTGACCAATGGGAGAAGCGCAGGCTGACGTCATCGTTTAATATTTTAGTACATTAGATATCACAATTAAATCGTAACAGAAAATCCTAAAATAGAGTCACAAAACATTCCTAAAGTATTTGAGGTTATGGCACCATTATTCCATTATCCTTCTTTTTTTTTGGGAAATACATTAAAATAATTGTTTGAAAAATATGGCTCAGGTTTAAATGTTGATAAGTTATCATATGGTTTAAGGGTTAAGTCTTCGAGGGATGTTCTCTCGCAGGCAGAACCTTGGAGGAGAGACACGAAGAGGCTACCGTTGGGGATGCCTTTTCCTCTCTCCGGTGTTTGAACTAAGGTTCCTACAAGCCGAGGCACCTCTGCCTGTTTTGAGAGGTGTATGTTCCGGGGTCACAGACCTTGGGCATACGGTAAGAGTTGTCCGCTATTCCCATTGGAACAGTCGGCCAGCTGCCTCCTAAACTGGTAGAGGTACGGAGAAGGGAATGCTGCGTCCCCACAGCAAACTCCTCTCCCGCTATCAGAAGGGCGTGGGACAAGTACCCAATGCCCGACCTACCTGATGCAGGTTTTTCTAAGGGTTTTCCCTGCATTACTTTTAGGCGGATGCCGGGTAGGATCCTTATACTATAGCCCGGGGGGGAGCGGCTAGTTAACCCTTGGCTACCTTCCTCTACCCTTCCGCATCCTCCCTTTCATATCCCTTCCTATAATATTAAAGGGGAGTTGCCACCATGTGGATTACCCTCATGTAGCCTGTTACCCTAAACAAAATAGTAGTACAGTCAGTGTGTTGTTGGAGGGCCTGCTGAGTGTAGTTATGGCAGAGTGTTTGGATAGACTGACCGACCTCGTCACGGCTAGATGGAATAGTTGGCGGCCAGCCGAGGGATTCTCGTAAATAATCTGGAATTCAGCAAAGTATAGGCCGAATATATATATATATATATATATATATATATGTATATATATACATATATATATAATTAATTATTAAAGATTTTCTACAGTAAAACTGAGCGAGACTATTCGTACGAGAGTAAAGTACGAAGGCGCCGCAACTGTTGTGAAGTGAGACGGCAATACCACCAGTGCAATAAAATATTATATACGAGTGCAAAAAACAAAACAAAAAACCAGAGAACCTCTGAAATAAAAATGGTATGTAGACACGTAGTTTTTTTTAGCCTTTACGTAAAAATCATTTATCGCTAGATTTTTATAGTTGTTAGATTCTTCGTATAAAATTTTGTTATTGTAGATTAAATTAATAATTTTCTTTTGTAACGTTGGACGAAAATTGCAACTCTCTACCTTTATTGGAGACCCTGATGATTTGATTCTCATTGAAGCTAAGGCATTTACTCTTGTTTTAAAAAAGAAAACAAATATAATGTCATGAATTCAAGGTAAATCAAAATGGTTAACTTTGTTTTAATTTTAACGTGGAATCCTGTAAATTTTCTTTTATTTAAATTGAAAACCACATAATTTATCTCCAACGTGTGTATTTTGTACATTACACTATATTTACATAATTGAAACGATTTCATACAGTGATATAGGTCTTAAGACATGCGGTGACTTTTATAAGTAAGTCACTTCTTGTCCTCCATAACCGTCCGGGACCACGGTGCGTGACTGGACGTAATTGTTACTGTAACAAAATCATGAGAGAACTTTTTTTGGGGGGTGGGGGTGGGGGGAGGGGGTGATGGTCTGTTACGTAGATAATAAACCCCATTTAGGTATCTGGAAGCTTTTCGTTTTATAAAATCGTTTTCGAAGAAGCGTTATGTCACCGTAATGTGGTTCTCCCCGAAGGCCGTATTGCCGTTTCCAGAGATGTTAGCCTTTCATCAAGAAGCCCGACCCCGAGGTGTTTACTTCTCATAAAACGTTGAACGGGCGGGCGCAATGGTGGTGTGGCTCTACCCTCTCCTATCGCCACTTCATCTACGACGCCATAAATAACTTCGTTCCTGTCCCCCACCCCCCCTCTTCCTCGACTCACTCTCATCGATTGTCGCACCTCTATTATTGTGCGTGAATAGGGGGCGACGGGGGCGACAGGCAAGGGACTTGTTACGATACTGCACTGTCCCTCCGGGGAAAATTCTTAAAATAATTCATTAAATACATTCCAATTCTTCGTGTCATGCTCCATTAAAATGCAAGTTGAAAAAAAAAAGGAACCCAACCTCACACGCTGATTGTGTTGTTGCAGGGACGCAGTGGAGCAGCATTTTAAAAAAAAATGAAGCCGTCCGTGTACGAGTAAATATATCTACCATCCACATGCCCAAAATCACGAAAAATAAAATAAAAAAACCTAGAAATATTTCATTTTTATCATAATTTAAAAAAAGGAACCAGCCCCAATGTTACAATTCGATTGGCTGCGAGGCAGATTGTTTCACGTCTCTGTTCTAAATTGCTCTCGGGGCTCAAATGGAATAGCATTATTCGTTTATTTTTTTTTACAAGTACGGGGAATTTCGGTTCATATTAAAATTGTGGTTAATTTTGTAGCAGCTCCTGAATTGTCTTTTTTTTCGAGGGGGGGGGGGTGTAATTCACTTGCCCGTGTCTCAGTAAATGGCTTGCACGAGGAAAACGTAAATGGGGTTACGTCTGTCTGTCACATACGTTATAAATTACTATCTTAATACTCATCGTAAAATAAATAAACCGTGGCATATATCCGGTAAAAAAAAAGAGAATAGTAATTCAAGGAAACGAGATGAAAATCACAAATAAAAACCCATCTTAGTGCAGCATCTTTAAGCTTTATTTCATCAGAAGAGCGAAGCTGCACTAAAAGTTTATTTTGGAATGTTTTACGCTCAATAGAAAAAGTAAAAAAAAAAATATGACTACAACATTCTAAATGTTTCGGAAGGAACCACACACACACAAAAATAAAAATCAGGCCGTTTAACCTAACCCTTATGTGACATAATATTTAAGATGATATTGATCAAAAAGTAAGGTGAAATTGTCCCGGGTATTAGGAAGGCAGGTAAATTTTTTTTCCTAGGTTGGTAGGACTGACTATAATATTTTGCCAAGCGTCTGTTTGTTAAAATGGTTAAATTATCTCCGAGTTACACGTGTGTGTGTTTTTGTAAACAACCAAAAGTGAATTTTTTCGATTTTTGCAATGGGGGGTGATTTTGTTGAGCAAAGAACTTGTATCAAATTTTGTCTGCGGAACGAATATTCTTGTGCGGACACGTTGAAGGCCTTTGGTGATCAAACTACGGCACAAAAAAACGTTTATAAGTGGTACAACGAGTTCAAAGAGGGCCGAGAACGCGTTGATGACCATCAACGTCTACCGACGAGGGCCACGTCCAAAAGATCAAAGATTTGGTGCTTGAAAATCGTCGATGGAAAATTAGAGATCTCGCTGATGGTGTTGGAATATCATTTGGCTCAGCCCAAACCATTTTGAAGAACGTTTTGTGTCTCAAACCCGTCAAGTCTCGATTGGTGGGACAAAAGCCGTCGTGTTGATGTGTGTGAAACTTTGCTGTCTGACCATCAGGACCACTTGAGATGCATCATCACTGGAGACGAGACCCTGAAACCGCCGACCAATCCAGCGAATATCAAGGTCATGTTGACAGTCGTGATGTGGTGCACTGTGAATTCCTTCCGCGGGGCCAAACTGTTATCAAAGAATATTATTTGAGCGTTATGCGTCGTTTGCGTGAAGCTGTTCATCTGAACACCTCTTGGTTCCTTCATCACCATAATGCACCATGTCACACTGCATTGGTTCTTCGCGACTCACATCGTTCCTCAACCACCGTATGCGACTTCTGACTATTCAGCAAACTCAAAAGGCCAATGCGGGGACGCCGTTGTGACACGATTGAGGAGATAAAAAACCGAATCGAAGAAGGTCTTGAAGGCTATACCCGGGAAAAAAGACTATTCCGACTGTTTCGAGGACTGGAAAAAGCGTTGAAAAAAGTGCGTTTTATCCGACAGGGATGACTTTGAAGGGGGATGACATTGATGTGGAAGAATAAATAAAGTATTTATATTTTATAAATAAATTCACCTTACTTTTTGTTGAATTTAATCGCAATGAGTTTCTATGAAATGGTGTGTACCAACAAATAAATATTTTTATATTTAAACAACAAACAACGGACAGAATGTGATTGCAGATGACATATTTGAAGACTTCAACAACAAAAAAAAATTATAAATTAGTCAATCCTCGATGTATCATGGGGGGGGGGGGGGGGTTAAAGTTACGAGTAAAAGTAACACTGTAAATCAATAATCAGAGATTTTAGAATAAATAATTGTTTACGAACGCATGTTTACAAACTTAAAACCGGAATTTAACTTTTAAACAGTTCAATGTTGCTTTGCATTTTTTTTTATTTTCAAATGATTCTATACAACTGTAACGCTCGTTCTTTCTACAGAAATAAATTTAAGGGAAAGGGTAGTAACGTGTCTGTCGAAAATATTCTAAGGAGGGAGGGGGTGGAAACTGAAAAGCGAGTGCACTGAATTTCAATTCCTCTCCTTTCCTCGTCAAGGTTCAACGTTGCCTGAGCGAGTTTTCAAGGTAAGGGTGTGGATGCGTCTGTCAACGTTAACGATTAAATAATTTTTTTAAAAAAACCCGTAGAACTGTCTAAGAAAATATGTGATTTATTTAAACTACATTTTTATAAATAAAACTCTCTGGTATCTGAATTATTTTAGGGATATTAAAACTCACAACATCTCGTTGCTAGAAAAAAAAAGTCACCTCTTAACAGTGAAGTGAACGACTCCCCCCCAAGATTAATTAACTTCCTCTCGTGGAGTCACTGAGGATTGCATTTTTCAGCTGATAGTTAGGGGTGGAGACGGGGGGGGAGGCATTCAAACTTGTTTGCGTGAACTGATGGATGTTATTCCACACTTTTTTTCCCTCCCTCCCTCTCCTGTTCGACGACGAACAAGTGTTCTTTTGTGGCCTTTCAGCGACTGAAAGTTAATTTGAAGAGTCATTCATTAAGCTCAATTTGTCGCTCCATTTATATATATATATATATTGATTTTAGATTTGTGTGGTGTTGAAGAGTCTGTTTGTACTCTCCGCAAAGTGACTTTATTATCCCTCCCTCACCCCCCCCCCCCCCCCGCCTCCACCTATGAATACGTTTTTCTACTCGGTGTCAGTTGTGACCCACAGTGGCTGGATATTGGAACAGACTATGATTGTCCTCATTTTAAATACCCTACATATATTCCACCCCGGATTCCTGTAATTTTCAAACACACACACAGCCTGTTTTCCTAAAAAAAAAAAAATTAAACCCGTTATTGTTTAAAAGTCGACATGTGGCCAGTAATTGTAAATCTAAATAGCGGTAAAGAATATCGGAAGTTGGCCGCTGTAGCAGGTTTTTTTTATTTGATACTATGATCATTATATCACACTGTAAAGTCTCCGGACTAAAAAAGTTTATTTTTTTTAAAAAAATATTTGAATCACATTCCCTCCCTACCCGCTACAAAATAAAGAGAACTTCCCTCTTACAAAGTAAATAAAAACTCTGTACGATACCGACTGACATCTACATAGTTGTATTTATGTTTATATTTTAAATTCTTTCTCCGTGTTTCGCAACATGAAAGTATTTTTCCTCAATGGTAAAACTTTTACCATCACCTCGATCTGAACAATGCAAATAAGAAATTTACAAACATAGGATACAGTATGCCAGCACGGAATACACATTTATATTTTTCTTTGTGGGCCAGCACACGCACACACATACACACAAACAAAAACACACACAATTTGTGGGGGATACAGAGAATATATATATATATATATATATATATATATATATATATATAAATTGTGTCCTATACCTCGCTATGGAAATTGCGGCTTGCAAAAATAATATCATCAGGAGAACTCACCAAAATACGGCAGAAAAAAAAGTTTCAGTGTCTGGATCAGATTTACTTTCGTATTTTTAACATAGTTATCTATCTATCTATATATATATATATATATATATATATATATATATATATATAAATGAATTGCTGTTCGTTAGTCTCACTAAAACTCGAGAACGACTGAACGGATTTATTTTATCTTAGTCTTGAAATGTTTGTGGAGGTCTAGGGAAGGTTTAAAAGGCGAGAAAAAATCGAATAATTTTCGGGAAAACCCTAAAAACAGCCCTTTTCTATTTCCCATACAAACGTTTTCTAAATAAAATACAAAGCTTCACCAGTCGAGCAATTTTTCACCAAATTTCGTACACGTGTTCTTTGCGACCAGGAAACAAACACTGTCGGGGTGAGACGCGTCTTCCACCCCCAGAAGCAGGGGTGGAAATATTTAAACATACTAAAACAGCCGATATTTGAGTCGGATAAATATTTTTAGGGGTCAAAGATATTGATAGTGTTTCTACCAATGTTATCTGAATACAATTTTCATCCCCTACGCCCTGTGAAAAGGACACCCTTCGGGTTTGGGGTGGAGATGCTTTACAGTAAAATAACGCGAATACAACCGAGATTGGAGTCAAATCAAGGGTTATGGAAGTCACTGTGTTTAGTTACGACATTCAAATTGGCATTTACCCCTCAGATGAAGGGGTAGCAGGGTGCAAATTTTGGAACATGCAAACACGGCAGATATTTGCGTTGAAGAAATATTTTTCAGAGTTAATTATAATGATTAGGGTTCGAGTAGCATTACATAAAAATTGCGCAAAAGCAGCCGAAATTGGAGTCATATCGGGGGTTATAGATAAATGACATCTCGGGCAACGCCGGGCACCCAGCTACTAGTTAATACAAATCTTAAAAAAAAAACACCCGCTAACATAATATTTCGCTTATTGAGTTATATAATTTAAAAAGTCTTTTGGAAGTTTATCAGTTCGCTTGATTCTCTGATAGTTCAGAAACTAATAATTAATTTAAAAACATGAAACAGAGTTCGTATAATTATTTTAATATATTACTTCTGCTCATGAGAACTTTTTTCTAATAATTACCCTTACATTTTTTCTTTAAATTGTGGAAAAAATAAGAAATACAAACTTGTTTTCCCCAATATGGATTTTTTTAATTTAACGTGTTTTTTATTTTAAAAAAACAAACAATTGATGACCTTATACCGACACTTTTTATTTTTATTATCAAGACGACGTTTCGATACCCTTCCGTATCTTTTTCAGGTATTGACCAAATTAATTCATTGTGTTATTATGGTCAATACCTGAAAAAAGGTACGTCGTCATTATATAAAATATAAAAAGTGTCTGTACAAGGTCATCGATTGTTTTTATTGATTACGAAAGAAATTAGTAAGTAATGATGATTAATTATTTTTGAATACCAGGCACTCGTTGGCATATTAACATAAAAGGAAGACTTCTTGATATAAAGCTGGAACATAATTATTTAATATACTATGGAAATTTATAAAAGAATAGCTTGTCGAAGAAGTGCTCCTTGGTACAGACTTTGAAAGTGAAAAGCACTGTAAAGCAAGACTAACTCCAAAAAGTAAATATGTAAGTAAAAATCCTATTGTAGTTAAAGGATTTAGGATTTTTCCGTCTGAAAATTAAATGCGAATTTTAGTTAGCGACAGAATATCGGAGCAGGTAAAATAAACATAATTTGCTGCTAATTTTTTGTTGAATCAGCCACATTCCCTCATGTACCGATATTTGCAGAGTATGTTCCTCTGAGTTTAGTTCGCAGTTGAGTGTATTTCTGTACCTTGACCGTCAGTAGTGACGCCCCCGCTTTTCCACCTCTAATTGTCGTGAGATTGAACCAGGTGGTGGTGTTCCACGAGTTTTCCCCTAATTGCAGCCGAGGTGAAGTTTCACGTCGCACTGGCGCGTGTGTCGGGTTGCCTACATTCCGGCGAGAATTTATCTTCGCTATATATTCGCGCTTTCCTCGTTACAATTGCAGCTGAACGACGGTGGCGGCGAAACAGCGACGGGGACAGGTAATTAGTGCCTTTGCGCGGGGCAATTGTAATCGTGTTCCTTTCATCTTTGTCTCAGCAGTTTCCCTCCCTTAATTATACGGTCCCCGGCGCTGCGTCTTGGCCTTCTAGTTATAAAGACGCCAACGTCACAAGGACTTGGGGGGGGGGGAGGCTTAAGACAAAAAAAAAGGAAGCAGCAACTCGACGCCTTGCAACAAACTCGAGGAAGAGAGATGGAAAAGGGCACCAAGCTGCATCAACATCATTAGCAGACGTTTCTCTCTCTTTTCTGTTCCGTCCGACTGCTTGCTGATCCTCGTGTGCATCCATTAATGGATAGCGTAAAACCTTCCTTTAAGATCTAAATACTCCCTACAAAATTCATTCATAACTCGTTTATGTATAATACAGTAACTGTAATTAAATCATTTATAATCCTCAGAGGGTATTGTATAACTACCGCAATTTTAAGGTTTCTTATACTGATATTTCGAAATTTTTAAACTTTTTTTTCCAGGAACACTTAACAATTATATTTAATTACACATGGATAATGACTATCAAAACATTATTCTAGACTATCTTACTCTAGCTTGTCTAATCTCTGAGAAGTCACCATTTTATCCTTATGATACTAAACGACGATATAAAAATAACGATCAATACGAATTTTTATTTATTATTAAAAATTTATTTTAGCCATACATCAAAGTGTTTCGAACATCAAAGAAGTTCTATTATTTTTTTTTTTTAAAAAAAACGTGTTTTATTATTCCGTTAATTGACCTCCACTTATGTATATAATTTCCTTTGAATATACATTTTATTAAAATCTTCAGAACTATTTTTTTTAATTGTTTTTAATTTTTTAATTCATTGTTCAATTTTTTTTTGGTACTGGAAATATGCATAGTTTCATTTTCGCACTGGAATCTCTCTCGATCATTTCATTATGAAAATCAGCCAACCACAACGCTCGCCGAAAAAAATTTAAAAAAAAATCCCACGCAATTGCCGAATATCCCGCATCATAAAATTTAATACGCCCCTAGGAAAATAATGCATCAAGTGCTATTGTTGTAAACAGTATTTTTCAGCTTATCGACGGGCGTCGTCAAGTAGCTAATTACCAACAGCTTAAAAACGCTGAACGTTAAAAAAAAAATTATCATTACTGCAAAATAATTAGAAACAAGGGTAAATTGACACTCGTATTTCATATTAAACGTGGCTTTACACAGGATCTATGAGGCCATGAATGTTTTTATTTTGCATAAATTACTGCACACGTCAGTTCCTTTTTTTTTCCCCCAAGTCCTCAACGAACCACTGGGAAACTATTTTTACCAAGGAATTTCCTTTCAACGAGAAACGAAAGACACTAGAAATTTTTTAATGTTTAAATCCCCCTTAATTAAAGAGAGGTTTCCTTCATTTAGGTACAAATAGTAATATGCAACGTAGGTAATAAATTACTGCATGAATAAAAAAATTGTACCTAAGTAGTTCCGTAAAAAAATCTCTTATTTATGGCCTTAATAGTACTAGGAGACTTATTATGACTTGAAACAAAAAGTTTCAGATTAAAAATTAAAATCGTTAGGGGAAAAAAATAGTTCCAAATTGTTCAAGGAATAATATTAAACTTCTTCTATAATTATTTTATGTTGGAAAAATAGAATCTGTTTTTATTTTTTTCTGCTACATAGGCCCAAAGATTATTGTAATCCTCTAAATATTACTAGTCTGGAACCCAACTAATTAAATTTTATATACGTCAATATAATATCAGTGATTAATATATGACATGATCGTATCATTGGAATCATTTAAGTGCGAGGTGGAAGCGGAAGAAAAATAAATAATAATAAATATTTTTCTACCTTTTTTTTCTTCTGCATCCACCCCGTACTCCTAGGGGGGGTTAAACAACAACGTAACCGGCATAATTAAACTCAGCGATATCAATAATCCCGGATTGGACTCCAATATCGGTGGTTTCTGCTTCTATGTTTATGTAACGCCCCTCCACTCCAAACCCCTATCGGTACTTCCCTTCCATTTGCCTTGCCGAACGGGTTGAAATTATAAATAAGGAAACATCGGGAGAAACACTTTCGGTGTCATTGACGCCGCGAAAAATATTTTATCAGCCGTTGGAGCTTGTTTGAAAATTTTCACCCCTTCCCTATTTTAGAAATAGAGGAGAGGGGGGATGAAATTTTCTCCACGCGTCTATTTTACACGTGTCTATTTTTGTTTATTGGTCTATAAGAAGAATATATTCGATTTATGATATGATCTCTTATCATTGGAAAGTGTATATTTAATTTTCTATTGTTTTATTTTCTCTCTCTCTCTCTCTCTCTCTCTCTCTCTCTAACATTGCCGTGGAATGTGACGTAATAAAGCAAGAGCGTTCTTTATTACTTTCTGTGGGTATTTCCCCTCTTGTTGTTCGAAGAGAAAGGGCAGGGGGAGCAATATTACCTGTAACTCAACTGCCTCTCTATATCAACTTTCACTTCTTTTCTTTCAACATCAAAATCACCTCGTTCCGGTGCGGAATAAAGAAAGAAAGAAAGAAAGAACAAAAATCATAAGTTGGAGTTAAGCTTTACAGCGACAATTATGTGGAAGAACTGCCAGATGAGGTACGTTTATAATAAGCTTCAATTAATTTTGCAACGTGGTCCAAAGAGTGTCATGACCACGTTATTGAATAATTAAATGCTCTGGTATTTAGGGGGTTATAATAATCGTGTGTGTTACGGAGTTCGCCAGTGGTTTGTTTTTTATCTGTGCGTAGAAAGCGTTAGGTACTGTGTTTTTTGCGTGTTGCATTCCACCCCCTTCCCCCCACCCTCCCCACGTTTCCGTACATTATCAGACACGAAGCCGCCCGTAGTACAGAGATGGCCAGACAGAAGCGTCATGCTCGATGAATATTCACGACTGATTGATTGGAAACCGTTGCGACGCCTAGATTAGCCTGGTAATAGAGCAAAATGGACGTTACTCGTGTTACCGATGTTTACGCGGCTTCGTTAATTTCAATAACGCCACTAGATGTCTCTCGCTCTCTCTCTCTCTCCCAAACAGATTGCATTATATTAGGTCAGTGTAATGACGATGTATGATTAATTATTATGAACTGAAATTTAAGTACGTCAACGGAATAATTACAATTTTTAATTAAAAACACGGTGATAGAGTAAACTGTAAAAGAAAAGTAGTTGACATACTTCTGGAATGTGAAATATATATATATATATATATATATATATATATATATATATATATATATATATATATATATACAATGCAGTGATACGAAACTACAAAATATTTTCGGTTGATAAATTTACAAATATTTACAAAAATTATGGTAAATAATTTACATGTTTGCTTGTGTAGGTGGAGAGCCCAGAGAATTTTTCAACCCTTGAAAACTTACATAACACAAATACTATTGAAATAAACTCTGGAAGCGCCAATAAAATTTTTAACCCTTGGCTGCCTGACTCTCCCCTTCCGCATCCCCCCTTTCAGTTTTTTTCCTATGCTATAAGAGGGGGAGTTGCCACTATGTGGATTACCCTATACATGACCTGTCTTCTTTACCTCTGTCGGCATCGGAAGGGGCGTGGGACTAGTACCCAATGCCCGACCTACCTGATGCAGGTTTTTCTAGGGTTTTCCCTGCATCAATTTAAGATGAATTGTCGCGTAGGATCCTTACACCATAGATCCCGGGGGGTTCATTATTAACCCTTAGCTGCCTGACTCCTCTTGCGCATCCCCCCTTTCAGCTTTTTTCCTATGCTATAAGAGGGGGAGTTGCCACTATGTGGTTTACCCTATACATGACCTGTCTTCTTTACCTCTGTCGGCATCGGAAGGGGCGTGGGACTAGTACCAAGCGCCCGACCTACCTGATGCAGGTTTTCTAGGGTTTTCCCTACATCACTTTTAGGCGAATGCCGGGTAGCCCGGGGGCCTTACTTTACCCTTCCACATCCTTCCTTTCAAATCCTTTCCTATGGTACTTTCCACCATGTGGAAACTCAATACAAAAGTAATATCAATAAATTCGTAAGTCATAGAAATACCTTGTAGAAAACGTGGTTAATGATACGAGTCGTTGATGCCTGACATCAGTGGAAGAGTAGGGTTGGGCATGGAAGACATTTGGAATGGGGGAAAAAATATATTATAATTAAAATTGAAAGGGATTAACTAGGGCTGAAAGGCTGTAGTTTTAAGGATCCTGCCTGGAAATTTGTCCTTAAAGAGATGCAGGAATATATTTTTTTTTTCACATAACAGGATACACGAGGTTAATCCACATGGTGGAAACTACCATAGGAAAGGATTTGAAAGGAAGGATGTGGAAGGGTAAAGTAAGGCCCCCGCCATACCTGGCATTCGCCTAAAAGTGATGCAGTGGCCCTAGAAAAACCTGCATCAGGTAGGTCGGGCGCTTGGTACCCGTCCCATGCCCCTTCCGATGCCGACAGAGGTAAAGAAGACAGGCCATGTATAGGGTAATCCACATAGTGGCAACTCCCCCTCTTATAGCATAGGAAAAAAGCTGAAAGGGGGGATGCGCAAGAGGAGTCAGGCAGCTAAGGGTTAATAATGAACCCCCCGGGATCTATGGTGTAAGGATCCTACGCGACAATTCATCTTAAATTGATGCAGGGAAAACCCTAGAAAAACCTGCATCAGGTAGGTCGGGCATTGGGTACTTGTCCCACGCCCTTCCGATAGCGGGAGAGGAGTTTGCTGTGAGGCCCCAGAGCTATGGTTTAAAGATCCTACCCGGCAAATCGCCTAAAAGAGAAGCAGGGAAAACCCTAGAAAAACCTGCATCAGGAAGGTCGGGCGATATTTATACAGCAAAATGAAATCTCCAAGCGAGGAAAAACATCATTACTGGAACGTGCATTGAATTAAACAGTAAAGGGGTATGAAAAAAAATTATGGAGATAACACGTGAACTGCGAATATTTTGAAATACGTCAATAACTTGGTATTACGCTTGTTGGCAATATTAAGCTAGCATCAAAATTCACTGACACGTTTCAATACACAACTTGACTAGGGATCATCAAACAGGGTGAAAAATCAGGGTCGTAAATTTATGGAATTGTCGTTTAAAAGCTGCTATTTTTAATATTTTTTTTTAAAAAAAAATTCTCATCCTAGCCTTTTTTTCCTCTGTTACATTTTCTTCTGTTACTGTTAGTTTTCTTCAATTAAAAACGGATACGTAGTTTTGATAATTTAATATTAGTAGGCCAATGAAGTATTTATATATTTTACGCTTTGCTTATGTAAAACACAAGAATTATAAACGATAACATTTTTTTACAATTTCAACACCTACAGTATTTATTGTAATACAAATACGGAAAATTATAAACTCAAACAGGCCTTCATAAAATATTTTCTTTTAATTGCTCATGTTTTTGTAACATCAGACAGACCGTCGTATATTTTATTCCTGATTCAGGGCTCTTACTTCCAAACATTTTTTTTTTAGGGTAACAGGTTATGTATAGGGTAATCCATATAGTGGCAACTCCCCTTCAATAGCATTGGAAGGGATCTGTAAGGGGGGATGCGGAAGGGTAGAGGAAGGTAGCAAAGGGTTAACTAGAGGCACCCGGGTTATAGTTTAACGATCCTACCTGGCATTCGCCTAAAAGTAATGCAGGATAAACCCTAGAAAAACCTGCCTCAGGTTGGTCGGGCATTTGGTACTTGTCCCACGCCCTTCCGATAGCCGGAGAAGAGTTTGCTGTGGGGACGCAGCATTACCTTCTCTGTACCTCGACCAGTTCAGGTGGCAATTGGCCGATTGTTCCAATGGGAATAGCGGACAACTCTTACCGAGGTCTGTGGCCCCGGAACATACACCTCTCAGAACGTGCCGAAGTGCCTCGGCTTGTGGGAACCTTAGTTCAAAAAACCAGAGAGATGTGGAGGCATCCCCAAAGGCAGCCCGTTCGTGTCTCTCCTACAAGGTTCTGCCTGCGAGAGAATAGCCCTCGCAGACTATCCCCTACTTCGAAACTTATCAATTTAGCGATTTCATAAATTAGCAGAATGATCCCCTCAGCCCGGTATTTACAAGTTGTACGCAAGTGTTAGACTTGTTGCTCTTCTCCGATCACGTCCCCCCCCCCCTCTCCCAGAAAATGTTGCGTTTGCGTTAACAGCCCCAGTCAGTTCCTTCTGACACACTTTCTAAGCCATCCACCACGACGCCGCTCGATGAAGAATGCTGGCATCGCAAACCACGCAGAGCTTTGCTCTCAGAGACCGTGTGGTATGAGCATAAGGGGAGGTGGATGGGGGGTAACTCTCCAACCCCCTTCCACCAACAACCTCATGTACAATACAAAAAAAAAAAGATATATATGTAAAGAAAGTCATCAAAATTTCTCTTATGAAATTAGTAAAATTCTGAATTCAGATATTTATAGAATATTGGGGGATGGAGGGGTGGAGGATTTGTGGTCTTTCCGAATTACTGAGGAGAACGTTCATTGTACATAACCTTTTATTATCCAAAACTAGACTTTAATATGCAATGGACAAAATAGATCATTACAGGGATAGACTCAGAAAAAAAAACTACCGTAAGGAAATAATTATTCTGATTTAATCCTCTTTTCCACTATGTTGTATAAAGAGACTATAGAAAATTTTCGTTACATTATAATTCACTATAATTCAGTGAATTCAGTGGTCTAAAAAATATATATGAATTTGAAGGTCAGACATTAATTTCTCTATGTATATTTTTTTAACCCTCACACGGGTAAAAAAAATTGTACATACAGAAATTAATATCTGACCTTCAAATGCATATATATATATGTATATTTTTATATCTAGTTTTTCTCTGTACATTTAATCTGTATTTTCTGATTCATTTGTGATATTAATTCTAATTTGTTTAAATTGATTTTATTTTTCTGAGATGAATAATTACAGGTTAAAAACAATAAATGTAGTAAATAAACCGCTGTATGTAAATAACGGTAAGCGGTGTTTGAAGTCTTCAGCAAAAATAAAGAAGTAAATTCAATATATTAAATTTTAAATAACGGTAAAGAAACATAATTCTATATAAAAAAAAGTTCGAGTGTTACTGTTAACAGATAAATCAATTTTTGTTTATTCCGGTTCATACACTTGTGCAGTTAAAAAATAAGAAATCAATATAGAAGTGACAATATGATTAGAAAATAATCCGCGAAATTTTAAAATGGAGTCGTCAGGAGTATATTTGCGTCGGATAAATAATTTTTGGAGAGTCAATGAGAATTGATTGTGATAATTTCAAACCCTCTCTCGGCATGGGAAGGGAGTACTGATAGGGGATGGGGTGTGGAGGGGCGTTACAGAAATATAAAGCAAAAAACTCATCGAGTTTGCAGTCTAATCCTGGACTATGGATGTCGCTGAGTTTAATTGTGATATTAAATTTGCCGGTTAAGTTGTTGTTCTACCCCCCCCCCTCCCTAGGATTGCGGGGGGAGGCGGAGAAAAGGTAGAAAAATAATGTACACGTTCCAATGATTCGATCATGTCATATATTAATCACTGACAATATATTAACGAATTTCTTTATTCTTAAATTATAATATATAGTTTTTTTAATCAATAAGTTGGGATCGTGAGTAGAATAAAATAATTTTTATAGTAGGTTTATATAGGAGAAAAAAAAATAGAAACTAATTATATTGTCCACGTGGTAAAGCCAAGGAAATGAACAGACTGTAGTGAGTAGGACCCTAACGAAGTGACAGACTACTATCTCTGGAAAGTATTATAAATTTTCTGAATTATTTTTTATCTGTGGACTGTATATATTTCCAATTGCTAACTGAAACGGAAGAATTGGTTTTAATCAAGAAAGTAGCCATCGTTGATGATAATCCTCCATGGGCAACAAATAATCCAGTTCATTACTTAAACCCTTTTAATTATTATTCAACTTTTCAGGATTGAATTCATCTCAGGGCATGCATATTGATAAAAAATATATATACACTTTAGTATGGTTTAATTAATATATTGGTCACGCTTCGCCGTCACCATAGCAACTAAACAAACTAGGAGACAACAAAACACAAGCCCAGAGATATAACCCCCCCGACACTTATTCTTATTCTTATCAACTTATAGATGTAATACGTTCATTACAGATAATAAATCAGGCCCAAATGTTGACAATTAATTCATTAATTTTTTTGTCGCATATAAGAATATGAACGCACCATTAACATTTCTTTCCTCTGATCAAACAGATTTGTAATTTATCTCCCTCTACGATATGAAGATTTGAATGTACTAATCTGGCAATAAAAAGTGGTCCCAACCTCTGAACTAGTAAATTACTTCCAACGACTCCCCCCGTCCCCCCTCACTCCCAATATTTTCGAACGGTGCCCAAACCACGCCAGTCCCTCATTCCACCCTTCGGTCCGAACACCACGTTTTTTGTTTTTTTTTCGTGCAGCTCTCCTCACACACACACACTCGCCCACTCGACAAGCACCAGCGCTGTCATTTTAAAACTATTCATTTCGAGCTCGCATCAATGGTTAATTAAAAGCATTATTTCCCGTATATTTTCATTAATATCAGCGCTGTTGGTCAATTGGGTCACACAATGATAATTGGGAGAGTGGGAGGAGGGAAGGGGGGTGGGCGCCGGGGGGGAGTTTTATGGTATCTCTCTATGGCTGAAAGAGGCTTAAAGCTGACGGACTATATATTGCATCGCTCATCAAAAACCCTCCAAAATTTCAAAAGCAAAATTAGTAGTTATCAACACATTATGATTATTTCCACCCTCCCCTCCCCCCCAGCAGAGACTCTACAAATACCGATCGAATGGATATAAGGCCCCTTTTTTTCAAATTATATAGTCCATATATCTTCTGCAATATATTTTTTTCAATATTTATCAAATAACGCATGAATGGAAACGAAACATGATCACCGAGAACTTTTTGATATACTGGAAAAAAATTTATCAGTAAATGTATATATATATATATATATATATATATATATATATATATATATATATTGTAGTGAATAACATAGGTAAGTGCCCGCCCTTCGTCCGCGGGCCTGAGAAGGAATTAATTAAAACTGCACGTGCGCCCGAGAGGCCCCAAGAAGCCGAGGGTACGCGTCCCCCTTTTTTTTGCATCGTTTGGGGGCAGGGGGGCGGAGTAAGAATATATACTCCAAACCCCGGTGAAAGTGCCCAGACAGACAGACAAGAGTGAGAACTGAGAGTGAAGTGAGAGAGACGAGAGGGTTGAAAATTTGGCGATCTGTAAGGAACAAAAGTTTTGGAGTGTGGACGTCCATCGCGTGGAGGCCGAAGAAGGAGATCGAGGGGGTTGTTACAAGACCAGTGAGTGATCCACTGCAAGTCGGCTGACGCCACAAGTTAAACTAAGGATCACCATTAATGTAAAGTGCCTTCAGAAGTTAAAGATTTTTTACACAGTACGGAACTAAGCTCTGCTCATGAATAGCTACCGAACCGCCCACATTACCTTGTAGAGAAGGAGGATTTCATTAACCAAGCCGGAGATAATTATTGTTAATATTTTGCAGATTATATATATATATATATATATATATATAGCTGCTGTCGCCCAATCAATTTTTTTATGTATTTTTTTAATGTAATAAAGTTTTATATATATATATATCATTACAATATATATATATATATATATATATATATATATATACTGAAACCGGCACTGCAAACTATATGCGTAAATATTTACTTACATTTTTCATTCGTTTTAGGATTGAATTGTAATAAATTTATTTCATTTATAAATTGATAATAATAAGAAGAAGAAGAGGTAGGGGGGGTTATATCTTTTGGTTTGCTATTACAGTTGTTTTATCTTTGTTTTGTTAGTTGCTTTTTGGTGATGTATTTGGCAGGAGCAATAAATCTTTTAAAAAGAGCATTATTATTCTCTAAAGCGACCAACGAGTGTTCACCCACCCCTTCCCTCTCTCTATCTCTCTCTACCTTTCTCTACCTCTCTCTAGCTCTCTCTATCTCTCTTTATCTCTCTCTAGCTCTCTCTCTCTATCTCTCTCTCTATCTCTCTCTATCTCTATCTCTCTCTATGTTTCTCTCTATCTCTCTATTTCTCTCTATTTCTCTCTATCTCTCTCTATCTATCTCTCTCTCTCTCTATGTTTCTTGTTTTCCGTTTTTTTGGTTTAACCTTGCGAGATTCGTAATTCTATATTTTAATTACAGTTAATTCTGTAATTATTAATTGTTTACCAGTGCGTATTAAATATTTATTTTCATGGAGTACTGTAAATATTTTATTATACCCTTAGTATAGTTAAAGGATTATTTTTGTAATTATTAGTATGTAGTACGGTGGACTGGTAAATTTGTTATCCCCCATTTTTAAGTATTTTTAAGTTAACTTCTAATTATTCTTATACTGTAATGTTATGTGATGACGTGTCCCATTTCCTCATACGAGGACTAGTGGAATAAAATAAATTAAAAGTCAGCCTAAATTTTACTACGTGGTTAAATATTGTTGATTTAAAATTGAATTATTTTTCTTATCGAAGGTTTACAATGCCTGTTTTTTTTATCAAGCTCTTCACTTGTTTGTATATATATTCTAGATTATTATAATGTTACGTGGTGTAATGATGACAACCATGAAGTGGCCCTCGTCGTTTGTTGGACGTCACCACTCTGTAAAGTATACAGCAGATAACAATTCACAAATTCCCCTCTACACCCGACGCAAACATTTGCAATTCCACATGATTGAGGTGGAGGGGTGGGGGTGAGGGGGGGGATGTAAATGGATGTATTTCGCGAAGATTAAACTAGTTAAGCGAGTGTTTCTAGTGGACACAACGTGAACAAACACATTCATCCATCCCTCCCTCCCTCCCTCCCACCCCTCTAGCGTGTGTAATTAACATCCATTGATATCGAATTTACTAAGTCTCGTTTTATCATTTTCGTCTCTGGACATTCAAACAAATCAACAACCACTAACCCGCATTAAACATGATCCTCGCGAAATGTCGACCGTGGGGGGCGCGGGGGGTGGTGAGAGAAGCATCAGGGCAAACACTATCAATTGCCGCAAATATTAATTGGTCTTTGATTTGCTGCGGCAGGGTGAAAAAAGGGGGGGCGAGCTTGTAACCTGCAATATTAACATCACTATGGTGGTGCTGGTCTACGCCAACATGAAACAGACGACCACTGTTCTAGTTGCTAACGAGCTAAAACGTAACTTCATTTCACGTAACAGAGAGGCGCAGATGTCACGTACGCTACAAACGCGTCCTTTTAGAGTGCTGGGGGGGGGGGGATTTCAATAAACTATCACTTACACCTGAGGAAAGCATTAAGGTTACCGGAACCGTTGTTTGGCATTTATTTTATCAGTTAACTTTAACAGTTGATGATAACCCAGGAACTGAAGCCCGGTTGGACAGAGACATTATCTGAGTATGTTAACAAGAAGAACAGAAGTAAAACTTTAATTACACTCACAGTAACGTTTGAGGGCAGAGACATGGACCATGACTAATAAAAATAAGGTTACTCTAAGGAGATTTGAAAGGAAAATTATTAGGAGAATCTATGGAGCTGTTAAAGAAGGTGAAGAGATAAATAGCATCCTAGAAATAGAGGACATAGTTAAGATTTATAAAATTACGTAGAATCTCATGGTTGGGACACATACAAAAGAATAGCTACAGGAAGAACGCCAAAGACGATATATCATGGGAAAATATTTGGTACTAAAATTAAAGTGGAAGACCATGGAAAAGATGGATCCAAGATGTGTTAGAAGACTTGAAGAAAATGAAGACAACCAGATGATGGGAGAAATCCGAGAGGATAGAAGATTGGAGGAGGCGGTAAATAGAATCCTAGAAGGAGAAGACATAGTTAAGATTTATAAAATCACCTAGAATCTCATGGTTGGGACACATACAAAAGAATGGCTACAAAAAGAATGCCAAAGCAGATATGTAAAGGGAAAATATTTGGTACTAAAAATAAAAGGGGAAGACCAAGAAAAAGATGGATCCAAAAAAAATGAAGACAACCAGATGGTGGGAGAAATCCGAGAGGATAGAAGATTGGAGGAGGCGGTAAATAGAATCCTAGAAGGAGAAGACATAGTTAAGATTTATAAAACCACCTAGAATCTCATGGTTGGGACACATACAAAAGAATGGCTACAAAAAGAATGCCAAAGCAGATATATAAAGGGAAAATATTTGGTACTAAAAATAAAAGGGGAAGACCAAGGAAGAGATGGATCCAAAAAAAAATGAAGACAATCAGATGGTGGGGGAAAGCCGAGAGGAGAGAGAAGATTGGAGGAGGCAGGTTGTGAAGGCAGCCAAAGGCCACATCGGGGCCGTTAGGTCTTTGAAGGAAGAAGAAGAAGATCTGAGTATATACTAATAATATTTTGTTACCAAATAATCTATTAATTTCGATTACATCTATATAATACATAATAAAAAGTATGTATATTTGTATGCATGTATGTATTTACGTTGACTTCTATACAGTATTTGAACGCAACAAAAAAAATTGCTATTAAACTAAGGAACGATTGTTTCAGCGATATCATTTACTCGCTGCCGCCGCGTTTGTGTATCCTCTGCGACGCGTTATGTAAACTCTCTGTCGCCAACATGCGAATTCCGCTACACACTTATAATAATGTATTATACTGATTAATAAGACCTTCTCTTTGTTGGCCGTATTATTTAGAATCACGAGACAAATATGGCGGGGGAGGGAAGGGGGGGGTGGTAAAACGAACACGTGGGCACACATTAGCAGCCCTCATATTAAATTAATCAGAGCTTATTGGATTGCTAGTCTACGAGATTAGTTCACCCAGTCTCCTCTGTTTGTATCCTGGATAATCGCGATTATGTTATCATCATCATCAAGTGACTGATCCTAGGGGGAAACTCGGGAATAATAATAATAATAATAGTTATTGAATTAGGGAAAGTTTAGCAACACTGGAGAGTGACTGTGATTAATTGTCAGACATTAGTTTGATGTGAACTACATTTGGCAGAGATAATTTGTAATTAATCTGATACCCGGTCGATCGTCTCAAATTAAAAGAAACCACCCCCCCTCCCTTATAGATTTATCTTTATAATGGTTCAGGAACAAAGGGTTTGTGAGTTTTTAAAACAAGTGTAGACTTTTTTTTATTATTATTATTAAACGTCTTCCACCATTTCTACCACCAGTTACCCTTCTAATCCTTACACTTGAAGTAATAAGCAATGATAGGAGTGGGGAGAACTAAACTTCCCCTCGTTACATCTCATATTTAATGATTCTACAGAAAAATTCTTGTTTTTCTCTACAATACCTCGACGCAAATAAAAGTAAAGTCTTCTTCCTCCTCCGTATCAAAAAAATGATTCAGTCGTTTTAACGCAAGGACGGGCGGGAAAAGGAAGCAACTGTGGCCGTATTTCCCTGGGAAATAACCCCCCGCTCTCCCCCAACCTACTATACGTCTTCTCTGAATGCATATCCAACCCCCCCCCCACTCCCCACCACCCCCCAATTTAGAGGTTTCGCAAGTTTTTAACGATGCCATCTTTCCTCGAAAAAAAAAAATAGTTGGCTCTGAATAACTTCTCAAGTGGGCAGGTTGGGGTGGTGGGGGAAAAAAAAAGAATTCAGTGAAGTTTACGAGCAAGTAAGTGTATAAGACTTTTCATTCTATTCATAGAAATAAATACATATGGTATACGGGGGAGGTGGGGGGGACGGGGGTTTGGTCCCTCTTTGAATAAAGAAAGTAAGGAAATTAAGTCTAGTTAAACGACGGGGGGGGTTGTTTTTATTTAAAAAATCCACGTAAGAAAAATATTATTAGAAAGAGAATAATAAAAACAGACTTATTATATGGTTTTTTTTCAGGGAAATGACTGTTAAAAAACTCTTAAATTATTTCTGTAAATTTTATATTAATTTAAACAAAAAAATATATATTATAGACCCTTAAATGATGTATATTGAAAGTCATCCAAGTAGAAATATTACTTTTGACTCGATAAACAGGGATGATGTTACTGAAACATACTACTAATGATATATTTATTATTATTAATAGACCAATAAGACAAGACGTAGAATAAAAATAAGATAACTTCAGAGATTTTCAACTCAGGTAACCAAAGATACATAAAACAACAAACACAGTCTCATCGTGAAATGTTAATCAGGCTGTAAAAATACCTAAAAAAAATTTAATTAACAACAAAAAAAATACTAATTGAATTTATTTCACAGAGGGAACATAAAAATGAGAAATTAAAAAACTAGTTCGTAAAATAAAAAAAATTCCAATTGGGATAGTCGGCCAGCTGCCTCCTAAACTGGTGAGGGCACGGAGAAGGGGAATGCTGCGTCCCCACAGCAAACTCCACTCCCGCTATCGGAAGGGCGTGGGACAAGTACCCAATGCCTGAAATACCTGATGCAGGTTTTTCTAGGGTTTTCCCTGTATTTCTTTAGATGAATGCCGGGTAGGATCCTTAAACCACAGCCCGGGGGCCCTTGTTAACCCTTGGCTACCTTCCTCTACCCTTCCGCATCCCCCCTTTCAAATCCCTTCCTATGCTATTCAAGGGGAGTTTCCACCATGTGGATTACCCTCATGTAGCCTGTTACCCTAAAAAAAAAATTTTTTTTGAATTTGGAAATAATTACTTCGAAATTTGTGAAGTATTATCTTCACGTTTCTGATCCGTCCCGACGATCTCTTGACGTCGAGTGTTATTGCAATTATCTATCTGGCAACGTTGGAGCCAATGGTTCGTATCCGCGGAATACTGGAAGTTCTTCAATTCTGCAAGAAGTTTAGATTGCCGTCTGTGGAGAAGCAGCTATACAACCCCCCTTGCACACTTTCCCCGAGCCTTTCCATTCCACCCTGTCCCCCCCCCCCCCCTAGGCCATTCTTCAGGAGAAATGGCTAAAACTTGAAACTCGCGCGCGACCAATAAAATAAATAAGAAATAGAAATAAAGAAACCATTGCGGAGGTAAAGGGAGTTCCCCCCCCCTTGCAGCCGTTACCCGGGAACGATGTAATGGCTCTCTGTCACAGCAGGGAAAAGGAATAGGGGGATGTTTTCCCTACACTCTCATATACTGAAATATAATGGCCAGAGAGGGAGAGACGCACAGGCCACAGAGATTTACAGAGTCGTGTGAAAAAGTGACAACACTGTAAATCCTAAATTCAATGCAAATGGTTAAGTTTGGAGGAGGCGATGGTTCATAAATTGAGTGGTAATTATATTTACATTAATCGACACTGGACGTTAACGGACTATTAACTACTCGAAATACCAATGATATTCCTTAAGAAAGCGTTCTTCATCCAAAGATAATACAGTTACGTATATAGAAATATTTACTGACGCTCTAATCACGATCAACTATCGATTATTATCGATATACATGTTCGTAACAAACCTTAGACAAATTCTCGGCATTACATTTGTCCAAGAACTCAGTCTAAGCCATTACAGTAAGATCAACATAATTCTGTACAACATTTTCGTGTATTACCTTTTTTTTTATAATAAAGGATGATGTACGTATTTACGTTAATTACTATACAAATTTAAACGCGTGGACAGATTGCAACAGAAATTGGTACACGTATTCTTCAAAACACGAGAAACGGTACTGTGCGGGGTAGCAAACCCCCCCCCCCCCCAAGCATAAAGGGTGGAAAGAAATATAATTTTAAAAATGTGATCGCTGTGAGTTACAGCGAGCTATGAGACCGTGACGTCACGCGAGCGCGAGAGAGTGACGTCACTGCGCAACAGCAACCAAAATAGTATCTTATTTCGTAATGCAATAAAGCAGAACTATTTTGATTTAATAAAAAGGTATAATTATATCCGGCAATACTCCATCGTATAATAATAATAAAAAACAGTATGAAATATATTATTGTCCTCGCTGGAAAATGTAAGTTAAATTTTCGTCGCCATATTAAGTGACTCCAATATGGCGCCCATTTGTTTACATTCTGAATCTAGCTACGAATTTCATAAATTGAATCTTTCGTAGTGGCCGAAGGAGTGAGGGACAATTATATCTTGCAATACTCCAGGAGTATATTTAAGAAGAAATTCGGAGGTAGTTTGTTGGGACTCAGGTAGTAAAATTCATTGTATTTTACAGCTGTTAAATTAATGCACTATCAGGTCGAAAGTGTGTACGGAACTAGGAACAGTTAGATTTAGGTTAAATCACTTCTCGACTAAATAATTAAATACTTTTTCGGGTTGATATAATAAACAAGTAAACGTGGCAACGCCGGGCACCAAGGTATTTTTTTTTTAGGTAACAGGCTACATGAGGGTAATCCACAAGGTGGCAACTCCCCTTTAATAGCATAGGAAGGGATTTGAAAGGGGGGATGCGGAAGGGTAGAGGAAGGTAGCCACAGGTTAACTAGTGGCCCCCGGGCTATATTTTA
Source organism: Zhengitettix transpicula (assembly GCA_037074705.1). Classification (NCBI taxonomy): domain Eukaryota; kingdom Metazoa; phylum Arthropoda; class Insecta; order Orthoptera; family Tetrigidae; genus Zhengitettix; species Zhengitettix transpicula. The sequence continues at coordinate 59,416,824 of CM073596.1, read as the reverse complement.
AGGATCCTACCCGGCATTCGCCTAAAAGTAATGCAGGGAAAACCCTAGAAAAACCTGCATCAGGTAAGTCCGGCATTGGGTACTTGTCCCACGCTCTTCCGATAGCGGGAGAAGAGTTTACTGTGGGGACGCAGCATTCACTTCACCGTGCCTCGACCAGTTTAGGAGGCAGCTGACCGACTATTACAATGGGAATAGCGGACAACTCTTACCGTATGCCCCAAGGTCTGTGTCCCCGAAACATACACCTCTCAAAACAGGCCGAGGTACCTCGGCTTGTGGGAACCTTAGTTCAAAAACGGAGAGGAAAAGGCATCCCCAAAGGTAGCCCCTTCGTATCTCTCCTACAAGGTTCTGCCTGCGAGAGAATAGCCCTCGCATACTCTCTACCGGGCACCAAGGCTAGTTATAGTAGTTTAAATGAAATGAAACGTAGTAGTAACACAGATGAAGGAAACCAGCAGAGGTGTTGGCCCACGTGTGAGTGAAACGTGTGTAACAGCGCCGGTCTGACAGGGGACAAGTCCAACCCCCTCCCCCCCCCCCCAATGATGTGGGGACGCTTCTTGATAATAATCCAGCCTGTCCCATGTTCCAACAGATGGCGCGCGCCTCTTCGGACTTATATAGAAGCACAACTTCGCAAGCTACTGCTCTGCCAAAGACTTCCCAACAACAAACTGAACCACTGACGTAACCACTAGACAGCGCATCCCTAGAGAAAAAGCAAACGAAGGTAGAATATACTTTGATACCTACATGAACAAACTTCGATACTTTTATATTCTAACAGTATATTTTAACTGTAAATAATAATCCACCACAGATTCCACAAATTTAAACCATTACTGAACCCTAAACCTCCTTTTATAAACAAAACTCCATTACTCATCTGTCATCTATCTATTCCCTCTGGATTTACGGCTGTTTCATTTGCTGTTCCTCCGCTACCAACCGCACAAATAAAATCCATAACTAACAGTCCTCGGTACCTTTACTGACACCAGAATCCACAGTGACTTAGATATTCCCTCAACCCCCCCCCCCCCCCCAAAAAAAATAATAATAATAATTCAAACCGCCCTAAACCAACGTAATAGAAATCTCCACCACTCCTTTAATGCCACCATCCTCACCCTCTCGTTAAAATTGGCCTAGAAACCACCGTATAATACATATTTCTTAACTTACCTCTTCAACTACTCAGTCTAGTTAATTTTTAACACGTTAATGTCAACACTGTATAACAATTGTAAAATCTTCGGATTAAAAAAAATCGGATTCGATTAAACCGTTCCTCCGAGTATTTTCTACCTTATTCCATTAAATAAATTTCAGCAAGTCTTTGTACTATTCTTCGAATAAGAATTTCGGTTAAATATTAATTAAATATCTGTCTATTTTTTGAGCAAAGGGGTTTGATTGAAAACAAAAAAAACTATTTGTGTGTTACCGTGGCTGGTTTTAAGATGATTCTAAGAAAGAATAACGAGTAAAGAAAAGAAAAAATAGCAGGCAAAAGTTCAAGTAAAGAATTGGCAATAAAGGTTCAAATAGACGTAATAAAATTTAATTGCGTGTTTTAGATGTTAGAAATAATAATCTGGTAATTTTTTTTGGGGGGGAGGGGGTAACAGGCTGCATGAGGGTAATCCACATAGTGGCAACTACCCTTTAATAACACACAAAGGGATTTGAAAGGGAGGATGCGGAAGGGTACAGGAAGATAGCTAAGGGTATACTAGGAGCCCCGGGCTATAGTTTAAGGATCCTACCCGGCATTCGCCTAAAGGTAATGCAGGACAAACCCTAGAAAAACCTGCATCGGGTAGGTCGGGCATTGGATACTTGTCCCACGCCCTTCCGATAGCGGGAGAGGAGTTTGCTGTGCGGACGCAGCTTTCCCTTCTCCGCGCCTCGACCAGTTTAGGAGGCAGCTGGCCGACTATTCCAATGGGAACAGAGAACAACTCTTACCGAGGTCTGTGACCCCGGAACATACACCTCTCAAATCAGGGCGAGGTGCATCGGCTTGCGGGAACCTTAGTTCAAAAAACCAGAGAGAAAAAGCGAACAGCATAAAACGAAAATAATTTACGTCTGATAGAAAATAGTGAATAAGAAAGGTAGCAAAATACAGACAAAGGAAAGGGTAATATAAATACCACACAACGTTTCTGGGATCCTTGTTCCTTTCGTCAGGTGCTAAGATGAGCTCTAGAGAAACACAACTGCACTGGTCAGTTTGATAACACTCAGAAGCCTCTAGGCTGTTCTTAGCAACCTGACGAAATGAACAAGGATCCCTGAAACGTCGTGAGGTATTTATATTACCCTTTTTTTATTCAACAGTATAACATATTTATATATATATATGTCAAACATCCTAATCTAGTTTTTATTTTACGTCTGTTTTTTGAATTAATAAAGCAGGTAATGAATGACCTTTTACGGACACTCTTTTATAATTTTTTTTATTTATAGCGTCACGACGTTTCGAAACGTGTCCGTATTATCTTGAGGTATTATTCAAATTATTATAACAAAGTATCTGTACTGTGTGAATGTTTATCAACATCGTAACTGTTTTTAGTGCAGATAGTTTGTTATAATAATTTCGGTTATACCTGAAGAAGATACGAACACGTATCGAAACGTCGTAACGCTATAAATAAATTAATAAAAATAAAAGTGTCTGTAAAAGCGTCATTTAACTGATTTTATAAATTAATCTCGTGTTTTCAGAACGCGTCACGCACACTGATCGGAATTGTTAATTAATCCTGGTGAGATGATTTCTAATTTAGACAACTGTGTCTGCGGCAGTTAACGTTGGTGGGGTTTTTTTTTTTCTTCCATACAGCAGCTTCGGCTCTTAAATGTAATTAATGAGCTGATACAAAACCCCCGTCAATTTAAGACGAGATCAGCGACTTAGTAACTTTTTTAATTAATTCAGAGTCCTACAAAAATAACATATTTAAAAATCCTCATTATGCTAGTTTTGAGTCTCACCGTCGTTTAAAATCCTCTCTAATTTTTTTCTAAATCTACGCGGCTATTTTTGTACGGCTCGAAAGACCTCGAAATATATTACAAAGTTGCCGCCTCGTTTAAGCTTAATAGACAAGGAGAGGGGGGTGGGGGGTGACCGATCTTTGTTACCATATATATATATATATATATATATATATATATATATATATATATATATATACAGGGTTAGGGGTCTTCTTGGACCACTATTCTTCTGGACTCTTATCGTGGATTATATTCTCGTGCCTTGTATTTTTGGTACGGTCTTATTATTTGAAAGCGACATGTGTGTGTGTGTGTGTGTGTGTGTGTGTGTGTGTGTGTGTGTGTGTGAGCACGCCGTCTCTCTTCACGTGACAAAAAGTCCGCCGGGAATGTATGTGACGGACCAAGTGTGTTTCGTAACAACACGCTAGAAACGTTTCCTCTGATGCTCAGAAATGCTACTACATCCAGTGAGAAGGAGGATCGGGGGGGTTGGTTGGAAGGTTTGGAGGCAGGGGAAGAGGAGTTAGAAATTTGTGCAGGAGGAAATGAAATGCCAGATGAGATCACTGGTTAAAGTATACAGATCGAAGTATCAGGCACAGGAAATTGGATTATGTGAAAGGGGGTGTGTACGGGGGGGAGGGGGCTGCGTTCGTCTGCCTCCGAGCTAGGAGTTTTCGGCTGATAAGGGGGGGGGGATGATCTAAACCGCGATCAAACTCTTTTTATAAAAATCTGTAATCCACAGAGAGAGAGAGAGGGGGGGGGCGGAGGAGGGGGGGGGGGCGGAGGAGGGGGGGGGGGGTTGTGATGATGATCAAAGCCAAATAAATTTATAGCCAAGATATGGAGGATATTTTTGGAACACATACGAAGCGTAGCTTTAAGGGATGTTTGGAATATAAATAGAAACAATTTCAATTGACTAATAATAATAAAAATTAAAGAATAAAATAGACATATACATTTGGAAGGAGAAAAAAAATATATACGGAATTGCGTAACAGAGACTCCATCATCTCTATGTTTCTTCTTATACTCCAGTTAGTAGATAAAAGTTTTTTAAATTATCATAATTGGCATGTTACTATATAACTGACCAAACTGACGTTCACTGCCATCGTCTTCCAGCAACACTGTCAATTCCACTGTCACCTGACCTGTACAGAGGAGCGTAGGTTACCGCCCGTCCACCTTCCCGCCACTCCTCCGACATCAGGTGACTTTTAGTTGCCCAGCGTCAGCGCGTGACTGGTCACGTGACCTCCGCTCCCCTCGGCTTATTACCTTATAAGGGGCCTTGATTAGTGCGTGGTCAGGCGGGATACCAAGACGTCACTCCTGCTGCTGCTGCTGCTGAGTGGTGGAAGCAACTCTCTGTGCGTGAGCAGGTTATGGATCTTCCATATCCAGGTCAGTTTTTTCGTCCGTATGTTGTATTAATAATTGACATAGATGTGAAGTGAAATTTAAAAACAGGTTCACACGTAAAGCCAATAAATGATTTAATAATATATTTACGGATAATTATGGCAAAATATTAGGCCGAAACCTTCGGGGGAAAAAATAATAAAACGTCGGAAAATTGAGACTGTGTAAGGGTTGCTCCTTTAAATCTTGTAAAAATACAAGAACACTCAGAGAACTTCCTTTATGAATACTGAATAACTGCTAAATGTAACTATTTTCTAACTACACTTTATTCCTCTGGGGGGAAAAAATATATAAAATACTAGTGACGTGATCATGTAGACCTGCTTAAATAAGTTTTTCTAAGACCGCTTTCTTTGGTCTTAGTTTTCCTCCTGTCTTCCTAATTTAACTTTTACCTTTCAACATTTTTTTGTTTCCATTGCATTTTGTATCCTTCTATAATTCTGAATACTTTTCTGCTTAATAATCGTCAGTTGCAAGGTTGATGTGACTCACAGTCCAGTGAGTTTTTATTTTATTTTGTATAGATGGACATCGATGACCGAGCGTGATGGTCTCTTCACCGGGAGACAGAGAAAAAAAAATATTTAATGGGCAAACACACATACAGGGAACTCTTGCTCTTTCTTGGTGAAGGACGATTCCTGCGACGAGAGATCAATTTACGTTGTGAGTGCTCCTTAAGCGGAAAACAAACAAGAGGCAGCGATGGCCAATTATAGTGGATGGTATCGGAAGAAGAGGGCCTTTTGCTGAAACCTTCGCTTGTCTTCCCTTGACAATCCGAGAAAGGAAATTGGGCGGCGGAGGTCGAGGACGAGGGGGTGGGGGACGGGAGGGAGAAAAAAAAACCCTCCTCTCCATCTCGTTGTCGAGAGATGAGAATCGCTTACTCCTTGTAGGTTTGAAAGTGAAGAGGCCGTTAATAGACCGTGTAATGAGGAGCACAACGACTTCACTAATTGGGGCTGTTGGACGGCTTGCCAGCTAGAGACGAGGATCCCAAAAAGGAGCAAGCAGCGTGTGCTTCAGGTCACGGCCAAGTGCGGGGGAAAAGGGAGATGATGCTTGGACATGTTATCTTTGCCCCGTCAACATCCAACGACCACGAGTCATCGACGACGATCACACAATTAGTAAAGCAACACATTATTATTTCTCCTAAGATATTTGCTGTAGTATAATATCATTAAATCCCCCAAATTAATCCACAAGAATCTCGACACGACATTGGCTCCATCTCGATAACAAAGTTACAAACTGGAGAAAGTCCGCTAGTGTCATACAATTACAAGCACTAAGATCTTTGCCACTGACCAAAATAAAACCTTGAGGTATTTGATAAGTATTCAAAAGAGAAACATTTTTTAGGCTGTGAAAAAATTAAATATAAATAATATCTGCAAGAAAGTCGTTATATAAACGTGAATGAGGCGAAAGATAAATTTAAAAATATGGCGGCTACATTCAAAAATATCATAGTAGAAAAGTGACGGAAATTATGCCGAAATAAGAAAGGGCATTGAAAGCGATTACAATTAATTTAATTATCAAAAGCCAATATACGGTGATAAAATAAATACCACTGGTCGTTTCTGCGAACCTTGTTGCTTTCATCAGGTGTAAAAATCCTACTTTCTTGAAAGAAAACCTCTAGGCTCTTCTTAGCACCTGAGGAAAGGGGAACAAGGATCCCATAGACGTTGTGTGGTATTTATATTACCCTTTATTTTTGTCTGTATTGTCTATCTTTATTATTCATTCTTTAAGCCATTATTGTAATTGTTATAGCGAGAGATATTCTCAGTGTAGTATTTATATTATCACTTATTTTTGTCTGTATTTGGCTATATTTCTCCTTAATTATTATTTTCAATCAGACGAAAAATTATTTTTTTTTCTTTTTAAATCATTTAAATTCATTTTACGAGATATTCAGTCTTTTCGGAATGTTATTTACCTTTTATTGATTGCTTAGTGTTTAAAAGCCTCCGTCTTAATTAACCCTTGGCTACCTTCTTCCGCATTCCCCCTTTTAAATCCCTTCCTATCCTATTAAAGGGGAGTTGCCACCATTTTGATTTCCCTCATGTAGCCTGTTACCCTAAAAAAAACTTTACGGATACCTCTACATCTCTCTAGTTTTTTGAACTAACGTTCCCACATGCCGAGGCACCTCGGCCCTGTTTTGAGATGTGTTTGTGCCGGGGTCGCAGACTTTGAGGAATACGGTAAGAGTTGTCCGCTATTACTATTGGAATAGTCGACCAGCTGCCTCTTAAACCGGTGAAGGCACGGCTGCGGCCCCACAGCAAACCCGTCTCCCGCCATCCAGGGAAGGGCGTGGGACAAGTACCTAATGCCCGACCTACCTGATGCAGGTTTTTCTAGGGTTTGTCCTGCATCACTTTTAGGTGAATTGCAGGGTAGGATTCTTAAACTACAGCCCGGGAGCCGTAGTTAACCCTTGGCTACCTTCCTCTACTCTTCCGCATCCCCCCTTTTAAATCCCTTTCCTATGCTATAAGAGGGGAGTTGCCACTATGTGGATTACCCTCATGTAGCCTGTCTACACCTACAAAAAAAACTCAGAATGTCGCATCTAGATTTATACGTGGGTGATATAATTACCCTATTACAGCCGAGATTGACATAATTTATTTTTTTGAAATATTACTCCTCTTTGTCTCAATCTCGTAAACTGGGTCAGTGACATTTGTTACAATATAAACAGTACGATGTGAAGAGAGGAATTAGCCTCGAGGCAGGAGATTGCTGTGGCGATAGATTCTACGGACTGAGATGGATCGCTAATCAAAACCTTCCCTTGGCTGATTGAAGCACTGTAGGGGGGTGATTTATACGCCTTTCTCCAGGGAAGGGGGGTGCTAAACTACCCCTTGCCATCCATCCATCCATCCATCCCGTCACTCTCTCTCTGTCTCTCTCGCGCCTCGTCTGACTCTCACAACTCGGGAGCGGGCCGTCCACGTAGTTTTATTCGTCCAGCGGGAAATTTAATATCGTCGCCACCACCCCCGCGAGGTTGAAAGTGTCGAGTAATTGCGTTGTTACGATTCAAATTGACCCCGATCAAATTACAAATAATCTCCGTCGTTTCCTCGTTATAAAGTTGAATAGCCTCGTAGGCAGGCGAACGGAGAGGAGAAATACCCTCACACAATCCTCTTATTCTCCTGTCGTCGCTGTAACCCTCTTCTGCTGCTGGTCCAAGTCCGAGTAAAATGATTACTCTGAGTTTCAGTCGGGATTTTACAGTTGTTTAATAGTAACAACTGGAAAGTTAATATCCACTGTGTATATAAAGTCGTACAACTGTAGGCGGCGCGCTTTATACACGTCACCGGAATCCGTTGTATTAAAATGAACTAAGCGTTCAGTATAAATCTGACGTATTCATCCCAAAAACAAAAAAAATAATAAGTTGCATTTCATTATGGAATGTTTGTATGAATATACATGAACATAAAAAAGAAATTAAACCTGTGTGTGTATATTTTTTTTTATGAGAACTGCGGTTGTTACCAACACGTGAACATTGCCTCCAGGAAGCCTACAAACACGTCTAAATCAGTATGAAGGATTAAAAAAAAATTACGTCTGACGAAAAAAAATTAATAAGAAAGATAGCGAATTAAAGACCCCCCCCCCCAAAAAAAAGTGATAATATAAATACCACACAACAACGTTGCTGCGGATCACTTTTTTTTTAGGGCAACAGGCTACATGAGGGTAATCCACGTTGGGCAACTCCCCTTTTATAGCATAGGAAGGGATTTGAAAGGGAGGATAAGAAAGAGTAGAGGAAGGTAGCCAAGGGTTTACTAGGGCCCCCGGGCTATATTTTAAGGATCCTACCCGGCTATCGCCTAAAGAAATGCAGGGAAAACCCTAGAAAAACATGCATCGGGTAGGTCGGGCATTGGGTATTTGTCCCACGCCCTTCCGATAGCGGGAGAAGAGTTTGCCGTCGGGACGCAGCATTCCCTTCTCCGTGCCTCGACCAGTTTCGGAGGCAACTGCTCGACTATTCCAATGGGAATAGCGAACAACTCTTACCGTATGCCCAAGGTCTCCTCGGTCTGTTTTGAGAGGTGTATGTTTCGGGGTTGCAGACCTTGGGCATACGGTAAGAGTTGTCCGCGATTCCTATTGGAATAGTCGACCTGCTGCGTCCTAAACTGGCCAAGGCATGGCGAGGGGTAAGCTGCGACCCCACAGTAAACTCCTCTCCCGCCATCTGAAGGGCGTGGATCAAGTACCAAATGCCCGACCTACCTGATGCAGGTTTTTCTAGGGTTTTCCCTGCATCACTTTTGGGCGAATTGCCGTGTAGGATCCTTAAACCATAGCCTCGGGGGCCCCTAGTTAACCCTTGGCTACCTTCCTCTACCCCTCCGCTTCCCCCATTTCAAATCCCTTTCCTATGCTATAAGAGGAGAGTTGCCACCTTGTGGATTACCCTAAACATAGCCTGTCTACACTCAAAAAAAATAAGGGAGCGACGATAATGTGGGGGGAAAAAAGAAGGTTCAGCGTAATAATAAGGGATCACAGCAATATATAACCTGAAAATTTCAATAAGTAAAACAAACACCATGGCGGTTCTTAGGAAAGAATCCACTAAGAAACAAAAATTGTCATAGAAGGGAAAACACTCTGAACAAATGTCCCATTCCCAATATTTAGGATGTGAAATAACATTTGAAGAGGATAAAGATATCACAAATTAAATATATACATAATTTTCAGAGGATGTGTGGGACAATTAGAAGAACGTTAAAAGGCAAAAACCAGAAAAATAAACACAAATTAAATTTTACAATGTTGTATGGGTCATAATGCTGGGTAACAAAACATAAAAGAACTCAAACAAATAGAAGAGGCAGCTGAAATGAAATTTCCTAGAGCAGTGAAGGTGGTGTGTATACAAGGATGGATAAAATAAGGAGTACTTCCATAAGTGTTGAAGCGATCACAGATAAGTTAAAAGGGTATAAAGAAAAGTGGAGAGAGCGTGTATTGCGGAATGCCTAGATACAGATTTCCAAAACAATTAGGCGAAAGGAGTGTTGGAAGACTCAAGGTTGAGATGGTGAGGTGAAGCCTAATACTGGCTGGAAAGCAGAAGAAGTAGAACCAGAAGCAGGAATTGTTGTCTGTACATTAATATCTGTGATGTTTGATTTAATGTGAAGCATCTCTGAAATGAGTCTGTAAATATGTTTTCCTGTGCTTCAGTTTTTTCCGAGACACGGAACAGGTCCAGATGCATTTTCGATTAAATAAATTAGATTCAAGAAGAACGTATTATTATTTATTTTTTTTAAAAAAAAAGGCCAAAGTCCATCTTACGTTAACTTCCTAATTAATATTTAAATATGATTTAAATGGTTTTTTTTACTTGACATGTGCTACAGTAAATTAATTTATCTTTTTTTCTTCCCTCTTACAGGTATGTCTTAACACAAGGATGGCATCACTATTCTTTTTCTTTTGGCAGAGCGAGGAAAAGGTAACAAGTTAGTTTTTACTCATTAGTCATGTGATTAAAAATTCTTTCGATTTCCCTCATTAAAAAACTTAACACCACAGTTGAAATTTACAATTCCTCCAGAGCCTCACCTAAGACGTCCACCTGTACAAATAATTACTGTTTTAAAAAATGTTTTATAGCTTAATTAAAACAATTCAATGTTATTTAATAATTGTTAATGGTTACAACCATCCGCATGTTAATTTCAACAGAAGACTTTAATCATTATTATTATTATAACAACTTTAAAAACAAAATCGCCAAGTTGACTGTACAATAAATAAAAAAAAGTAATGTGTTATTAACCTGGTGTCAATCGTCACCATTATCTGTAGTTTTGAGACTTGTTCAACGGTGTAGGAGTACATCTAGAGATCATAAAAAATTATTAACCTTCCTTTTGCTGGTATTGCTTTAGTTAGTAATGACTCGTTAGTTTTCAACAAAGTGCATTCGTAACTACGACGGGGGTTTTTTTCTCCCTCCCTTTCGTCCCGCTCAACCGTGGTTTCCCCCCCCCTCCCGCCCACCCCCCACAATCCCTGACGACCACTGGTGGATCAGTGGTAAACGTTCGCTTGGGAGAAACCATTTGGCTCTGTAAACGTATTTCCAATTGGGTTCCAGGGGGGGTGGGGTGGGGTGGGGGGGGGGGTGGAGCGCTGCTGGGCTCTTTTGCAAATAACCGATAAATCAATTATCTGACGAGAATCGTCGGCAGGGGAGGAATTGTGTGGCATTTCGCAATCGCCGTACCACGCCGGGCATTTAAATCCACCCCAACGAATTACCCTTTTGGTCGAGGAGGTAAATCGCTGCCGCTGCTGCTGCAGCTGCTCACTTAGATGTTGTTTTTTTTTCGTTGGAGAGACACAACACATGTTACCATGAACGTTCTACCACGAGATTACCTAGAAACATGACTCCCTCGTGGCCTGGAATCGTAGAAACAAACGACTTATTGGCATTGGATTCAATCCTCACCCGCCCCCATCTACTCCTCAAAACAGCATGTGGGGACCTTAGTTCAAGCAGAGAGAAGTGAAGGCATCGGGGAAACATGCGATAACATTATAAAAGTGAAATTTTAGGGAAACACGTGGCAGTGTGCAACAGCTGATGTATTGAAAACCACCCACGAAGGGTTAATTGAGGGAATTCCAAACAAACCGTTGTGGTTCTTTAGCGGTATATCACATATAAAGAAAACGACTCTTAGGACGAGGCAAATAAAAATGTTTCCTCTAATAAATAATATTTGAATTTTACTAAATCTCTGTAAGTATAGCTGTAGTTATATTCTTAAACCTAGCTTGTCACCCATTGGGAGGAAATGAATCACAAGATCGGTAATTTTGCTCTGGCGTATAATTTCTACCATGAGGAGTCAAGGATTTGTTTATGGCAATGATATAATTCACCATAAGGCAGAGCTTTGACTTCCTGCTGAGCTATGTTGATGTTGTCAGTACGTTTCTTTCCTTTTTTTTTTATTAATTTTATTCGGCGAGGACCGTAGCAGGGCCGTGTGTCGACCGGCCGTTACGCGGCGCCACTGCGAACTGCGGGGGTGGCGGCGGCAGGTGGGAAGGGCGCGCGCGGGGTGCGGCTGTAATTGGCTGTCGCCCTTCGCGGCCCGGCAGGAAGACATCAATCAAAGTCCGTTAATAATACCAGCAGCAGCTGTCCAGCGGACCACGCGAAATTCGCCGCTAATAGCCGAACGCTTAATTAATACCAGGACCAGACATGCATCACCAATTACGCTAGGCACAAACTTTTACTCACCCTTCACCCTTTCTTTTTTTTTTTTAAAAAAAAGACAAATAATCTGAAATTTCTCCAGGTCACTTCTGTGATTGGAAAAGTGGAGGGAACAAAAAGGTCAATAACATCACCGCTTTCACAATATATATATGTGAATATAATGACCTGTAATTACAACGAGGTTTCTTAACAACCGAAGGCAATGTAATGTCAAGTAAAAAAAAATTACCGGAAGAACTTGCTTTGTATGGAACTTCAATAGAGAAATTTTTCAAAATAACAGAATTAATAAATGTGACCGAGGTTTATAAATTAATAATTAAAAGTGTATTTCAGTAACGCACCATTATTTTTGATTCCAGTGACATAATTTTGTCACCTTCTCGGTTGTAATGCATTTCTCTCTCTCTCTTTCTCTCTCTCTCTTCCTTTCTCTCTCTTCCTTTCTCTCTCTTCCTTTCTCTCTCTTCCTTTCTCTCTCTTCCTTTCTCTCTCTCTTTCTCTTTCTCTCCTTCTCTCTCCTTCTCTCTCCTTCTCTTTTTTTCGCTCTCTTTCTCTCCCCCCCCCTTCGTATCGCACCTGGAACGTCAATTACGTTACACCCATGTAAAAACGATGCCTGTGTTCAAACACTGGAGATAATTATGGATATATATATATAACGATATATATATATATACAAAACGATGATTTCCACGTTCTCCGTGGATAAACTTTATTATACTGCAGTGTCAATTTTAAATTTATTTATTTAACCCTCGGTTGTCCACTTTGAGAACTCTGTAATCTGGTCATCATACACGCAGTTCACTGAGTCACCTTTAATTTCACCGATGCATATATATGTATATAAATATATATATATATATATATATATATATATATATATATATGTATATAAATAAATATATATATATATATCTACACCGCTATACTGTTCACTCTACGAACGATTGTAATGTTTCACTTAATTGGAACATATTGACGAGTTCTAATTTATAGGAAGCTTTCATCAGAGTTGATTGTCAGTAATGAGAATTGTGTTTGAAGTTGCATAATGCGTTCCGAGAATATTAAGGCCGAACTATGATTAAATGGGGGGGGAGGGGGGAAACACGATATGTATAAAAGGTTTGTTTATGGAACAGAACACTAATAGCGTGAGTGAGTCTCTTTAAATAATTTATTATTTAATTTATTTACTATTAAATAATTTAAAAACTGCTTCTGAAAATTTACGTCTATATATATCTATATATATATATATATATGAACAATATAGCCGAAAAACAGACTTTAAAAAATAAAAACGGGTACAACGTTTGTACCTTGTGGAACGTCTCAAGTACACGAGCAAGAATCCCGGGTAACTGCGGTGTGCTTGTATATATAGCTGTCCAAAGATTATAGAAGGAGTCAAGGGGGTAACAAAAGATCGTAGACTTTGCTCAAAGAGTCAGTGCCATTTTGGAATATTAATAGAATTTTGTTAGTGAAATTTTGATGGTGGACCATTTCAGTAATTAGTCTTTGATAATAATTGGGTTCAACGGCTAGGATCTTAATTTGATCATGTGTTGTTTTACATAAATGTCGTTTGTAATCACAGCATGATGTGTCGCTGTGTGTTCTTTGATCCTCGTCTCTAGAGCCCGTTTAGTCTGTCCAATGTAAACGGAATCTCAATCACCGCTATCTTTCTAAAGTTCCAAATAAATAAAAATTTTGCACTCAAAGTAAAGAAAAACAAAAAAAACTAATTTTGTAGTTGAGAAATATAAATTTATATTGTTAAACTTATTTTACATTCAATCTCCTTTAGAGTGAGACTTCGTCATTTTTTAAGCCTTGTCCGATTTTCTTGGGACACTTAAATTCATTAGGCATTTTTCACATACGGATCCTTACGTAAAATATACGTTTCTGTAGAGTCCTATCAGTGGAAGACGAAGGTGAAGAAGGTGTAGACAGGCTATGTACAGGGGAATCCACTTTGGGCAACTCCGCTTTAATAGCATAGGAAGGGATTTGGAAGGGGGGATGCGGAAAGGTAGAGGAAGGTAGCCAAGGGTTAACTAGGGGGCCCCGGGCTATATTTTAAGGATCCTACCCGGTATTCGCCTAAAAGTAATGCAGGGAAAACCCTAGAAAAACCTGCATCAGGTAGGTCGGGCATTGGGTACTTGTCCCACGCCCTTCCGATAGCGGGAGAGGAGTTTGCTGTGGAGTCGCAGCTTTGCCTTCTCCGTGCCTCGACTAGTTTAGGAGACAGCTGGCCGACTGTTCCGTATGCCCAATGTCTGTGACCCCGGAACATGCACCTCTCAGAAGAGGCCGAGGTTCCTCGGCTTGTGGGAACGTTAGTTCAATAACGGAGAGGAAAAGGCATCCCCAAAGGTAGCCCCTTCGTGTCTCTCCTATAAGGTTCTGCGTGCGAGAGAATAGCCCTCGCAGACCTCCCCCCCCCCCATCAAAATGCGTGTTTTCAGGTTGTAAATATTAATTAAATATTCGAAGTAATTCTAGTTGCAAGATTTATCGCCGTAACTGTGATATAATATTCAAAGCATTAATCATATGTTTATCTGACATTTTGTCGTTAATATATTCGGCTTCCTATAATTCAAAATAAATACTATGACGTTGTGCTCTCTGTCGTCGGAAGAGGGTGTCGTATTTTGAGCGGCCGTGCCCTGAGCGTTCCTAACGACAGTCCCTTCCTCAAAATCCTGACCGCTCAGTAACTTTATCAGTCTTGGTTTTAACATTAGATGAATGTAACACAGAGTGTTTAATGTACAACGTTTCTGAAACTTATCTGGATTAATAATTCCTATCTCTATCTAGAATATGGAAACTGTTCCTATTGGTCGTTTAATCAATATGCTTAGAAATGATCTATTAAGATACAAATCTTTGTATCTGACGTCCTTAAATAAACCTATTTAGTTATAAATTTATTATTATTGTAAACTTTTTAACATTGTAATAGAATAAAAAACATTCCACAAGTTTCGTCCCTAATTTATGAGGACATCTTCAGGTGTTGTAAAGTCAATTAAATGATATAATTTCAAAATCCGTGTTACTAAAAATTCCAACAAAACAACAAGACTGATACCGTTGTTGGTCTTCGGAAAAAGTTTATCGCTGCTGGCTCAGAGATCAGGGTTGAGGAAGGGACACTTGTCCTCGCGCTCAGGGCACGGCCGCTCAAAATACGGCGCCCAGAAGACGTAACAATTGAGCAAGTGAGATTTTCTATGTCTATAAAAAAAACTATTGATTCGGAATTACACGACTATATTTGGTCCCGTACAATGACGTCACTGAATACCTGAAGCCTTGGTCAACCACAGGTCAGTGGTGGTGGTGTTGGTAGAGGGGTCCACGCATGGGTACCTGCAGAAGCAACGTGCCCGGGGACCGGGGAAGAAGAAGTCAAGTGTGATCTTTTGTTGTTTGATTTTTTTTCTTTCCACCCCACATCCCAACGTCAGATATTGGACGAACGATTCATCAAGCGGCGTCTCTCTGGATGTGTAATTGAGTGTGTGTGTTTGTTTCGTGCACCGTGGAAGCCATCGCGTTTGTGCTTGACACCTGTTACCACGGACAAATGAACGACCGGAAAATCATTAATCACGGAGGCTAAAAGCGAATTGCGTTCAGCAGGCTCGAGGTTCAAAAAGATTAATTAATATCTGTAATTAGAGGGGGTTTGGGGAGGGAGGGATCGGGGTTGGAGTTGGTTTGCGGGGGATGTGGAACTGAGGCGGAAGGCTTCCAGTAATTGCAACTTTGAAAATTGTGTGTGTGTGAATCCTGTCGAAGTCATATTCGGAACTAAAACTTGCAAATTTTATATTCAATAACTGACCGCGCTTTCAAGTTCCGTCTGTAATGAAAGTTTCATGTGTGTGGAACAACAACAACAACAAAAAATGAAGTGTCACTTAATTTTTGGATGTTCCTGGACTACTTCATTTATTTTAATTATACAGAATTATCCCTGCTAAATCTGTATAATTAAAAAAAAAGTATTAACTCAATCAACCTGGTGCCAGACTAAAATCTCCTTAAATCCACGGTTTCATTCCAGGGCAGGTTCTCACGGACTTAAGTTTACTTTCCGCAATCGTTTAACCACGGTCGAACTGTCCTACCGATTAATTAGCGTTAATTACTTGACTAATCGATTTCAAAAACGTTCTGAGCTCTTATTTTCTTCATAGTTTTAAGTTTATTTTCCTATGTTACCAGACTGTCTAACATTGCATGGTTATCATCCTTTATGATAATTAGGTCTGAAATATTTTCTTTAGCGTAGTTGGAAGCCGCAATACGTAGTTATATTTCATTCCTTCCCGTCCGCCCCCCCTTTTTTTCCCTCCGCACACACACACCCCCACACTACCTTGGACAAGTGTGGTCATCCACAGCGTAAGGGGGGTTAGTCTGAAATCTCTGTATCTGGCAGGCAGGGATTGTGTAAATCCCCTAATCTGCCACTGTGTGTGTGTGTGTGTGTGGATTTTTGCACGCCACGGATATGCTAACAGGCTGACCACGACATGGCCGGGGCTTATCTCCTCCACCCTCTCGCGCAATCTGCTCACGTACAATTCCCCACCCCCCTCCTCCTCTCCCCTTCACCAAGAGAGATGTGGTGCGGGAAAAAAAAAAAATTCAACTTCCGCACTTTGCTCTAATTGTCTGGGTCATGCAATATTCTCTGTTGCCGACTGACCTGCCACCTTTATTATTTAGGATTTTATGAAACCGTCCTTCGTCCAGCAACATTTTAATTAAATACAATCTCTTACTTTCATCAAGAGTTCGACCTCCATTATATAGGCGTAAGTGTGCAATTCACAATTTCCTTCTACTTAACACAACCCCGATAAGAAAAACTGTTCTCATATCATAACTATTTCTAATTAACCCTTGCACCTGATCAGAACTTATTCAATTTTCATTACCCATTTTTTTTTACTATTTTACCATTGCCTCTGTTCGGTTAGGCCTTTTTAAAATAGCAATTAACCACAGGTCTCTGAATCTTATTTAATAATATATTTCCAGTGACCTTGCTTTATTTTCTTAGATTGACTTTACCCTAGCAAATCAATTATTACGTAGATAAATTCCAATGTAGAGTGTCTATGAAAATCGTTGTACAACTTCTTGCAGCAACAACAACCACCAAAAATGCACCAGTAGTGTAGGAGCCCGCCACCAGATGTGTGAGGTGCAAGTTCTTGCATGAATAGCATATCTTTGCAATTTTTAAAAGAAGCGTCACGGGACACGGAGTAAAGAATGTTTCAACGACAAAGGAATTATGTGATTTTTAATTTGTTATCCGTTAAGAAAAATTTATTTGGTACATCTGCAGACAAAGGAATTTGAAAGGGGGAATGCGGAAGGGTAGAGGAAGGTAGCCAAGGGTGAAGTAGGGCCCCCCGGGCTATATTTTAAGGATCCTACCCAGCATTCGCCTAAAAGTAATACAGGGAAAACCCTAGAAAAACCTGCATCAGGTAGGTCCGGCATTTGGTACTTGTCCCACGCCCTTCCGATAGCGGGAGAGGAGCTTGCTGTGGGGACGCAGCATTCCCTTCTCCGTGCCTCGACCAGTTTAGGAGGCAGCTGGCCGACTGTTCCAATGGGAAAAGCGGACAACTGTTACCGTATGCCCAAGGTCTATGACCCCAGGAACATACACCTCTCAGAACAGGCCGAAGTGCCTCGGCTTGTGGGAACCTTAGTTCAAAAACGGAGAGGAAAAGGCATCCCCAAAGGTAGCCCCTTCGTATCTCTCCTACAAGGTTCTGCCTGCGAGAGAACATCCCTCGCAGGTACTGCCTGCGAGAGAATAGCCTCCTCTCTGCGATTTGATGCAATCTGGAATAATGAATAAATTGTCGCTCGAGTTTTTTATCTTTAACGAAAAAAGTCTAGGGAGTCAACTACAACGCACGTATATCTCTGGAGAACCTAGAATAGGCTGTGCTAAATGTGTACCAATTATTTTATAGCCCTTTTTTTAAAAAAAATACTTCAAAAGACACGTCCCAACTGCTTATTATAAATACTTATTATTCAGACAAAATAAATATTACTATTATAAATAAAATATATATATATATGACAACACAACGGGGTTCAAGTCAGCTGTCCTCTGATTGCCATATTGAAAACAGAAATGTGACGTCACGAGACGTCACTCCAGTGTAAATACTATCTGCAAATATTTGAACTTAAAAAAAAATTGCAAGGACTCGCGTTGAATGACTGCAATTTCTTTCTGTACATTCAACAACAATTTTAATTTGTACTCCATATAAACTAAGGTCAGTAAACATTGAATGTAAATAAATCTGATGTTTTATCGATATGACGTATTATTCACCAGAACGATACAATCGATTTATCTACTATCGCAACATTCATCCCACAATTGCGGCTTCCTGAATGATTTGTATTGACAGCTCGGTTGTCACCCCTACCCCCTCTGCCCCCCCTCCCTATGTTTGGCAACAATAAAAGAAGATATTCCACCTGTAAACAGGTATCAAGGAAATGCGTTTATCGGAGGATGCAATTTCTGTTTCCTGTCCAAATCCGACATACACACGGTAGATAATTAGATCAATAACCTGTAAGCGCACACACACACACACGCGGCGTGGAAACAGTATCGATTTACGGTGATCAGAGAAACATTCCAGTGCTTGAAGCGGACGTTGGATTCACTAATAGTGATGAATAATCATTATGAAGTTCAATGAACAATATTTTTAAATAAGTTCTTGGGGATTTCAAATGTTCCAGACAATCTCTGGACAATAGCGTAATCCTTAAAACCTCTAACCTCAAACTCTGAATCAGAAAATTATTCTGGATTTGAAAAAAAAAACTCACAATGTTGACGTAACATTATTATTTAGATTATTTTAGTATTCCATCGTCTAGGAGTAGATAAGTGAGAAAGGAAAAGTCAAAAAAAAGGCAAATAAAAGTAAAAAAATCGAAAGGAAAGAAACAAGAAAAATAGAAAGAAAGAGACAAGTCAACGAGATGACGAGAAAGATCGTCTAGAAGATAAGAAGAAAAATCAGTTATAAAGATATAGTCGAAGTGAAGAAAACAAAGGAAAGAAGAAAAACAGAAAGAGAGAGAGGGAGAAATAAGTCAGGCTAAAGAGACGACGTGGAAAATCGTCACGAAATTCAGATGCGGACTCTATATACTATATACAGCTGCCACTCTAGGACCAGTCCGAATTAAGTAAGTCTGCCCCCCCCCGCCCCCCCCGTCCCCCCCGTCCCCCTAATAAGTGTTGCGTGTCTGAATGTTGTTTTCTCCCTGATGACGAACCCGTACTGTTCGAAACGTTGTTTCTTGTACACTGCCTCTCTTTTTTCTCTATTTTTCTTGTGTTTTTTTATTTTATTTTCTGGACGATCTTCCTCGTAATCACTTTGACCTGCCTCTTTCTTTCTGTTTTCTACCCTCTGTTTATTTGTTTTCCTTTTTTTAAATTTTCTTTGCCTTTTATTTTCACTTTTTCTACCTCACTCGTCTACTCCAAGGCAATAAAAAAGCCGAATAATCTCAAAATAAAAATGTCAGATAGTTATTGATATGAATTAGATTTATTTACCAGTGTTTAATGTCATTAATATATGTTTTAATTTAACGCGTATTTTTTTAAAAATTAATAAAAACAATTAATGACCTTACACGGACACTTTTTTTATATATATATTACGACGACGTTTCTGTACATTTTCTGTATCTTCTTCGGGTATTTACTAAATTAACACAATAAACTCAGGTCATCAATGGGTTGTTGTTTTTGGTATTAAAAGACGGCCCAAAATTTTTGTTAAATTGAAGTTAATTTTGTTTAAAAATATCTGTATGATGGATGCTGTATGATCTACTAAATTAAGTATAATATCGAGGAGTTTTTTCTGGGGGGTCTAATACCAAAGAAAAAGATTTTTTTCTAAACTTAAATCGTTTTTTAAACATTAACGATTTATTTTAATTTTCAAAAAGAATAAATTTACAGTAAAAAATGCTTATTACGTAGTGAATCACGCGATGGGATGGACATAATTTTTTTTACTATTTTTTTGGGGGGATATCAACATAGTATTAGCACATTTGGATTTAATTTAATCACAATCCTATAATAAAAACAATTTATGACCCTTATACATATATATTATTATTTTTATTATTTTGACGACGTTTCGATACCATTTTTTATATCTTCTTCAGGTATTGGTCAATAAAAACAATTTTCGACCTTATACAGACAATTGTTTATTTTTTTTATATTATGACGACATAATATAAAAAATGTCTGTATAAGGTCGTAAATTGTTTTTATTGACCAATACATGAAGAAGAAATTTTAAAAAAAAGGTATCGAAACGTCGTCAAAATAATAAAAAATAATAAAATGTCTGTATAAGGTCGTAAATTGTTTTTATTAATTCAAAACAGACGTTAAATTAAAAATTTTTTTATCCCAACCTGTTCGACGTCACCGAACATCCCTTTACAACAATACGGTCACATGTGTGCACATGCTGACAGTATTTTTGCCTGTCCCCAGTAATCAAACTTATTATGCGTTTATACGTAATTATTTCGCTCATATCCCCCCAGGGCAATGAACACACACGCACACACACACACGCAGAACAAACTTGTACCGTTAGTTACTGAAGGAAGATCTCCAGGGATAAACAATGTCCTCTTGCAGTTCAGGGGTGAGGGGGGGGACGGACAAACTGCGGCGGCTATTTATAAGTTTTTTATTTCTTGTGTGTGTGTGTGTGTGTGTGTTGGGGAAAGAGTGTAGTAGCTTTCTGGCCAGCCTCGTTTTCTCTAAAACAACTTAAAGAGAGAGAGAGAGAGGCGGGGAGGGGGAGGGAATGGGTTTCGAGGAGGGTAGAAGAAGTAGGAGGAGAAAAAAATATCCCGTAGCACTTGTTGTTAGACTTGGCTTTTCCCACGAGGAGCTCCGGAGCGCGCCGTACATTTCAATTAAAGCCTTTTTCCTTGCCTCTGGACATTTCGCACCAATCCTTTTCCTTGGTGGTTGTTCTCTTTCTCCGCAGTCCTTACGGAATTGTTAACCGGATCCAAGATTCAGCCAAGCAAAAAAATAAAAAAAAAACATCCCCCGCTCGTCTTTCAAATATGCGCGACTGTTGTTTTGGCAGTGATGCAAAAGGGAGTTTTTTTTTTCATCCCCTTGGGAACACAAGAGCTTGAAAAGGTTGTCAATTTAAGATTACAGCGGAATTGTGGTTGATGCTAGTATATTATACAGTACCTAAAAATTCTCTCACAGGTGAAACTTCCCAGAGAGAGATCTGGACGAGGCTACCGTTGGGGGATGCCTTCTCCTCTCTCTCTGGTTTTTTTTTGAACAAAGGTTCCCACATGCCGAAGCACCTCGGCCCTGTTTTGAGAGATTGTATGTTACGGGGTCACAGACCTTGGGAATACGGTAAGAGTTGTTCTATGTTCCCATTGGAACAGTCGACCCCGCTGCCTCCTAAACTGGTCGAGGCACGGAGAATGTAATGCTGCGTCCCCACAACAAACCCTTCTTCCGCCATCCAGATAACGGTAGGGGACACATGTACCCAATGCCCGACCTACCTGATGCAGGTTTTTCAAGGGTTTGTTCTGCATTTCTTTAGATGAATGCCGGGTAGGATCCTTAAAATATAGCCCAGGGGCCCTAGTTAACCCTTGGCTACCTTCCTCTACCCTTCCACATCCCCCCTTTCAAATCCCTTTCCTATGCTATACGAGGGGAATTGCCACTATGTGGATTACTCTGTACATAGCCTTTCTACACCCAAAAAAAATTCTCCTCTCTCTCTGTTTTTTTTAAACTAAGGTTCTCCCATGCCGAAGAACCTCGGCCCTGTTTTGAGAGGTTGTAAGTTACGGGGTCACAGACCTTGGGAATACGGTAAAAGTTGTTCTCTGTTCCCATTGGAACACTCGGCCAGCCGCCTCCTGAACTGGTCAAAGCACACAGAGGGAAATTCTGCGACCCCACAGCAAACCCCTCCCCCGCAATTGGAAAGCCGTGGTGGGACAAGTACCAAATGCTCGACCTACCTGAAGCAAGTTTTTCTAGGGTTTGTTCTGCATTTCTTTAGGCGAATGCCGGGTAGGATCCTTAAAATATAGCCCGGGGGCCCTAGTTAACCCTTGGCTACCTTCCTCCACCCTTCCGCATCCCCCCTTTCAAATCCCTTTCCTATGCTATAAGAGGGGAGTTGCCACTCTGCGGATTACCCTATTCATAGCCTGTCTACGCCTTATTTTAAAAAAAACGAAGGATCAAGTGACATTTTTAATTATCATATTATATCAGCTGCCCCAGTATAGAGAGTCCGAATTTTATTTTTCTAGTTTATTTAATTTTCTTTGCCTTTTTCACTGTTCCTTGCTCACTATAACTTCAAAACAAGTCTGTATATAAACCCAATAACCCTGAAAATCATTAACAAACTGTTTATTGTATAACCACGTGATTACCCACCCTCGTGTAGCCTGCTGTTACTCTAAGAAGAAGAATAAAAAACAATTTTCCAGTAAGGAAAGAAGCATCAAGGCGACCAGTGTCGTTTATTAGCGAGGCTCTATGGCGGAAAATATCTACCCTATATGAATTTTCCGTCTCATTTGTAGCACGAGAGGACAGACATGACTTATGTCTTATGAACGAACGTTCCTATTTTCTGTGTCATTGAGTTCTGATTCACGGGGGAGGAGGAAAAAAAAAACTAGTCGAAGCTTTTGAAGATGTAAGCCAAACCCGTCCTCCCTCCCGATCACGTTCTGCCAGGCCATCTTTCCCGACTCGAGAGGAGTTTTACTTTTTCTTTTTTTTTTTCTATGGGACAAACGTGCTGTCACGTAGCATCGCCAAGAAGTCTCTAGTGTAATACAAGAACTCCTTTGCGAGGATGCTGTGAGGAAGCTTCACTCCTCCACCCGAGTACAGGCGTGTCGGTAATGCGTCTCATTTCATCTCTCAATTTTTTTTAACCAGTTCCTATATTCCCGCAAGTGGACTCCGGATACTCCTCATTGTCGCAACAGGTCCTCGTGATGGCACGGAATTTAACGAGGGACTATAGCTGACTTTAAAGTGAATGAGAATCTATGCTACAACGGCGGCTCCTGGACTCAAAAAAGTGTTTCAGGAAAGAGACAAGCTTTTTCTTCTTCTTCTAATGACGTCAAAAATAACCGAAAAATTATTTAAGCGAAAACATTGGGAGAGAGGGGTAGGGACGAAGCAAGAGAGAGAGAGAGGGATTAATCTACCAAGAGGACACACTGACGTCACGGTCTTGGAAATATAGTTTTCTCAAAAACAATTTTCGAATATGTTAGTTTTCCAAGACTCAGGTCTCAATGTGAGACTGATCAATCAAGAATTTTTCTCGTCGTCGTAATTTAAATTTAATTTACTTAAAATCTCCCAAGTTTTAAAACGTCGATATTCAATTAACGATATTTATAATTTCCCGACTATTTTCTGCGATTTTATACAGAATTATATATATATTTTTAAAAACACATTGTAGTTACGTTTGTCGCGGATTCCACGGAGATTATTTGACTTTGAACTCCCAGCGACAAGGAAAAATCGAATTGCCAAAGATCACATGCCACGTCACAGAGAAGTTCGTTTCGGCGACATCATCAGGGTTCAAGTGTTTTTTTTAAAAAAAAAAAAAATTGAAAGGCCAATCTTTGCGGACTGTCATGGCCGAAATTTAAAACGAGAACACCAGCCAATTTTGAGTCAAAAAAATAATAATTTAGTAATGTAAATCTAAACAACGTTTCGTCTCTTATTTGGTGACATCATCAAGGTTCAAGTGTTTATTTTTTAAAGAAAACAATAGAAAGGCCAATCTCTGCGGACTGTCATGGCGGCGAAATGTAAAATTTCAAACGTTAACACAAGCCAATTTTGAGTCAAATTAAATAATAATTTAGTAATGTAAAAATTAAACAACGTTTCGTCTCTTATTTGGTGACATCATCAGGGTTCAAGTGTTTTTTTTAAAAAAAAAATTGAAAGGCCAATCTTTGCGGACTGTCATGGCCGAAATTTAAAACGAGAACACCAGCCAATTTTGAGTCAAAAAAATAATAATTTAGTAATGTAAAAACTAAACAACGTTTCGTCTCTTATTTGGTGACATCATCAAGGTTCAAGTGTTTATTTTTTAAAGAAAACAATAGAAAGGCCAATCTCTGCGGACTGTCATGGCGGCGAAATGTAAAATTTCAAACGTTAACACAAGCCAATTTTGAGTCAAATTAAATAATAATTTAGTAATGTAAAAATTAAACAACGTTTCGTCTCTTATTTGGTGACATCATCAGGGTTCAAGTGTTTATTTTTTTAAAAAATAAAAATTGAAAGGCCAGTCTTTGCGGACTGTCATGGCGCCGAAATGTAAAATTTAAAAATAGAACAACCAGTAAAAATTAATTTACATTGA
Source organism: Zhengitettix transpicula (assembly GCA_037074705.1). Classification (NCBI taxonomy): domain Eukaryota; kingdom Metazoa; phylum Arthropoda; class Insecta; order Orthoptera; family Tetrigidae; genus Zhengitettix; species Zhengitettix transpicula. The sequence continues at coordinate 59,392,467 of CM073596.1, read as the reverse complement.
CGCGTCTATATTCATTTTTATTTTTAAAAAAAACCTGGAACCCCTGATGAGGTCGCAAAATAAGCGACGAAACGTTGTTTAATTTTACTTTAATAAATTATTTTTTTAAAATTTAAAATTCACTGATTCGATGATAATTATTAATTTCCGTAGGTGAATATGGCGCTGGAGTTGTCGCAACCAATGGAGGGAGTGGCGTGGAGGGGGGAGGGGGAGGATTGTCGTTGACTAATCAACAACGTTTAGTCGATTAGAGCACTAAAACGTCGATAAAACGTCCTGCTAATTCAACGCCAACGTCTCCAGAATTATATAATTAATTTTTAAGTTATATTTTTCGTTGCGCTGTTTATTTATATTTAACGAGCTGAAGCGACCTTAAAACTATCATAATTCTCTAATATATTTAATATTACGACGTAACAAAGACTCTAATAACAACACTTATTATTATTCAACAATTATTTTATCGATTTATAATTTGTTTATCGAAAATTGAAGTTTTTTGCTCCGCGTCAAAGTTGATTGAAAACAATTTATATAACAACAGTTCACGAAATTTGTTTTTAAAATACATTATTGTTAAATATCGGTGAATTAAAACTTACGGAGCTGCAAAGCGCCTGCACCTGCCGCTCGTCCACTGCAAGGTAAATGGGGTGACTCGAGTCCGCTACTGGTTACGACTGGTCACGGAATGTGAGGGGAAGTGAGGGGAAGCTGGTGTTTTGGCGAACCTTAACTGCAGCCACCTGCTGCGTCATTCGACGCCTAGAATTTATTTTAAAAAATCGACATTAAGTAAAATTCAGATACAAGATTAATAAAATATTAATTTAATCTCTCCCCCCCCCCCCCAAACAAAATTAAAGAAAACGGAAAACAGTTGAAACTGAAATTATCCCCAATTATCCTCCTCAATCGTTTATTAATTGTGATTCCCACCCTTCAGTGTGATGTTCTTATGAAACAACGTTTCGTCGCTTTTTTTGGCGACATCATCAGGGTTCAAGGTTTTTTAAAAAAAATTGTCTGATAAGTGGAATTTAAAACGAGAACTAACAGTAAAAATTATTTTACATTGTCGGGGGTCTATATTTTGTTTTATTCAAAAATCTTGAACCTGTTGAGGTCGCAAAATAAGCGACGAAACGTTGATTCATTTAACATTTTAAAAAAAAATATCCCCTGATTTAAAATTAACTGATTTTTTATTTATTTAATATAATTATTAATTTCCGCAGAGGAATATGGCGCTGGAATTGTTCATCAGGGATTTTGCAACCGCTGGGTGGGACGTCGTTGACTAATCAACAACGTATCGTCGACATCTTCAGCTAGATGTCGATGATGAAACGTTCGGGCCGTAAATCCGGTTACGGAACCCGGCAAACAATTCAAGAACTATAGAATTATTATGGCTACTTTTAAGTTATATTTTTTTTTCGATTCGCTGTTTATTTTTTTACGATAGCTGAAACGACATAAAACTATCATAATTATTTAATAGTATAAATTAATAATGCGCATATTAAAACTGCAGATCCATATTCAACAATTATTGGATCGATTTATAACTTCTTTATCGGAAATTGATGTTTGTTGCTCCGCGTTAATTGGTCAAAGTTGATTTAAAATAATGTAATTAACAACAGTCACGCAATTTGTTTACAATTAATTATTTTTAACCGTTACCGAATGAAAACTTACGGAGGTGTGAAGCGCCTGCGCCTGCACCCGTCACTCGTCCACACGACACTGCAAGGAAAATGGGGTGACTCGACTCCGCTACTGGTTACGACTGGTCACGGAAAGTGAGGGGAAGTGAGGGGAAAAGTTGTTTGTTTCGCGAACCTTAACTGCAGCCACCTGCTGCGTCATTCGACGCCTAGAATTTATTTTTATTAAAAAAATCGACTTTAAGTAAGATTCAGATACAAAATTAATAAAATTAATATAACCTCCCCCAATAAAAAAAAAATATTTGAAAGGAACATAAGAACCCACCCTTTACCTGTACCAACCTTTTAAGTGTAATCAGTCGTGGAGGAATATTATCTGACATACAGTAATACATGCTTCACACGTCTCGTCTGCATGATTCAGACATCTGAAATCATCCCCCAATTATCCCCCTTAATCACCTCCTACACTTTCAGTCTGACCTGCTTATGAGTTGACTCTTGAGTGGTTGACATATTAATTAAATCATTTTAAAATTTCCGCCCTGTCTCCCTGTTTGTGTGTTTAGAGGACGGTCTGGAAATTCCTTTTTCTAAGTAGCGTGTTAAGGAAAATTTTAAAAGCTGTCATATAGGTGATTATTTAAAACATGTCACGTATTTCAAAATCATGGAAGGTCCAAAACGCGGCAGTTTTTTAAAAAATATATATATATATATATATATTTTAAATTTTACTTGCGCACGTCTGAAACACGCTACAAATGTTTTAAAATTAAAACCCTTTGAAATTTAACTAATTGCGCGGCTTTGACTGTCATCTGTCACGACCCATTCCAGAGTAGTTGTTGTGTGTGACACGCGGTCAGTGTCGCAATATTCCTTCAGTCTTACCCCATTTTGTTTGTCGGACCATGACGAGGAGAAGCATCCTACGCTGTGATTGACTACTTGTGTTCTCATATTTGAACCCCCCCCCCCTCCTCCTCCCCAATTAATTTGGAACATTTAAAAACGGACCTGAAATTCTTGATATTTCAGACCAAAATATTTATTATAAATAAACAGCAGCCTTTCAATGTCAGAAAAAATAATTTTTAATAGGACTTATACAACGTTTCGTCGCTAATTGCGACCTTTCCAGAGGTAAGAAGATTTACAAAATCTTGGTAGTCAGCGGAGAACGACTCCGACTTTGTATATCTTCTTACCTGAAGAGGTCTCAATTTACGAAACGTTGTATAATTCCTGTTAAAAAAAATTTTTCTAACGTTAAATGGCTGTTGTTTATTTATAATCTGTCTTCAATAGTCATAATACATATATATATATATATATATACACATATCTGTGACTGATAAAAAAATGGCGCAATTGACAAATTAAACAATGATATACAATAATTTATCGGATAGTCTATAAAATATATACGGCTGTGGCAAATTGCAAAGAGATTCTTTGAATTTGTCGCGCGCGCCAACTCTCCCAGCGACAAGGAAATCAAATTGCCAAAGATCACATGCCACGACGCATAGAAGTTATGTTCAGTGTCGCCACGACAATGTAAAACAAGAGAGTTTTAATTTTGTAGATTTTCTGTGTTTTATGCAATCTGAATTATGAATAAATTGTTGCTCGAGTTTTTTATCTTTAACGAAAAAGTCTAGCGAGTCAACGTATATCTCTGGAGTCCTAACACAGGAACCTACACGTTAGATGGTCGCCTCAGCCTGTTCTGGACGTAAGTGATACATAATTATTATATTAATCGTATTATACCTCAGTCCATTTATTTGTATCGTATTTTGGTATATTTCATTAAATGCGAATCATGTCATCAATTTCCACTTAGTTTCTTTGATTCTAAATCTCTCTGACGCCAATTACTTGCGACTGAGAGCTTCCAAAAATGATATAAAAATTTTGTACTTATTATTGAAATTGAAAATATAATTTTTTCTAATAATATTTACGAAACTGAAAGGAGTTAAGATGACAATGAAATTGAAAAGGAGATTTTATGACCGCACTATCGTTGGAAAAATCGCGTAGGATTTTATTGATCCAACATTTTCTGGTTTCAATGTCTTTCTATAAATCAGTTGGTATTGAGGTTGCTAGGAAAAGTCAGGATGATCTCTGAACCTGCTCAGTTGACCTCTCTGCCTTTTTCTGTAACCTGCCCTGTAATGTAAAGTCCCGATTATGACTAGACTCTCGTGGGCTTTCTTAATGAAACTGTTGTGACAGGTGAGTGACGGCAGGCTCGCTTCCTCTTTTTATCCTTTTTTTTTCTTCTTTTACTTCTATGCCCCCGAATAAGCGGAACGTGCAGTTATTAAGCGGGGCAAGACTCCCATAGGCGTCCGGGTGCTGTATATTACTTTCTACAGAGGGCGCGCGCCCCATAAATCTTCCCAAACCCTCCCCCTAAGCACTGCACTATCTCCTCTCTCTCCCGTCCTTTCTTTTGCGTCCACATTTATCATCTTGCCCCCCCCCCTCCCCCCTACCCCTTGCTGCTTGTTTTTGCCCTCGGCTTCCTTCCCTTGCCCGTGTTTCTTCATTGCCTCCCTCTCACTTTCTCTCTCTCTCTCTCTCACTGTCCCGTGTCGTTAACGAAGATAAGTAAAAAAAAAATCAGCGCCGTCAGAACTTCAGTGAAATTATGTAGACGCATGTATAACACAGAAGTTCAAGTGGTTGCTTAAATTCAACATATGTAAAGGCCTATGAAGTTAAAAAGGCAAAGACTAAAAAAAAATATGTGGGGAATAGAATCACTAATTTATATGAAATGATAGTGCAAAAAATTGAAGTCTGAAATGCAAAAAAAATAGCAGGATCTTAAAAAATTTATTCTTTACGCTTAGGAGAAACGTTTGAGTATATTTTAAAATATCCACCTCCCGCTCCTGGGGGTTGTAGATATGTCTTACCCCCACAGTGATTTTCTCTGGTCGTAAGGAAAACGCATACGGAAATTGGGGAAAATTTGTATGCGGAACATATACACAAATAAACACTCTGTTTTATTTATTAGAAGACTAGATTAACATCTAGAAAGTCCTAGGCCTCTTACAAATTGAACCTTAAGTAAAACCTAAACAATCGCATACCGTTAGGTGAAATACCAAGCATCAAGACTCTCATTCCATCTAACCCCAACAGTTCTGCCCTACAATACTTAAAGTATCCCGTGTACGACAGTTAAAATTTTCTGTCGCAGATTTCTACATTCCTCCGTCTCTTTCGCGTCTAAAAGCAATAAATATAAGCACGGTGAACGGATAAGTTACCGTTCTTAATTGCACGTTGAACTTGGTTAGTTTTCAACATAAAAATTTTTTCAAACCTACTACGCATTTGAAATTATGCTTCTTTACAAGTATCGGTGGAGTTATAAAATATTTTATTTCGCCCTTTTCTAAATGCTATTAAATAATCGAAAAAACTCTCTGAAATGTTAGATATTTTCGTATACGAGTACTTTTACCTCTTAATTGAAGCGAACATAGCTGACATTAGCGTGAATAAACAACCACTCGAGGAGGAAGAAAGAAACATAATGTGACGCCTAATTATGAATACACGCCTGAAACGTCAAATTCGAAGCAACCGTTAGCGTTGCAAAGTCCGTCTTGATGTTTCAAGAGTAATTTGCTACTAGGTGGTTTGAGTGGGCGGAGGAAGAGAGGGAGGAGGGTGGTTGGGGAGGGGGTCCTTGAGGCAACACAAATCCGTTCCCAATTCATCAAGAAAACCCCGGGTCCTGATTGCGGGCGTAATTAAACGCGTCCTTAATAAACAGACCGCAAAACAACGCAAGCTGCTCCTTAATTATAGGCAACCCTTCGTGCGGGCGAGTCTTTTGAAGAAGCCGAATATCGCAGGCGAAAACGAATTCTTTATTCAATTTAGTAACTCTTTCAGGATGTGGAAAGCAATGATATTATGGGGGAAAGTGGGGGGGGGAGGGTTAATGAGTAGTGTAACTGTGTTTACTAGATAATTGGCACATTTGTATATTTTATATTTACTCCTATTCACAGAAGCCAGTTGTAATTACCGCCTTCTGTTATAACCAAAAAGTGGACTAGTCTATAACACTTTATATTACCGTTGTAGTACTCTACGTTTTTTAACTAAGGTTCCCACGAGCCGAGGCACCTCGGCCTGTTCTGAGAGGTGTATGTTCCGGGGTCGCAGACCTTGGGCATACGGTAAGAGTTGTTCGCTGTTCCCAGTTGGAATAGTCGGCCAGCTGCCTCCTAAACTGGTAGAGGTACGGAGAAGGGAATGCTGCGTCCGCACAGCAAACTCCTCTCCCGCTATCGGAAGGGCGTGGGACAAGTACCCAATGCCCGACCTACCTGATGCAGGTTTTTCTCGGGTTTTCCCTGCATTTCTGTAGGCGAATGCCGGGTAGGATCCTTAAAATATAGCCCGGGGCCCCTAGTTAACCCTTGGCTACCTTGCTGTCCCGTTCCTCATCCCCCCTTTCAAATCCCTTTTTATGCTATTAAAGGGGAGTTGCCCAACGTGGATTACCCTCATGTAGCCTGTTGCCCTAAATTAATACTCAATACCGTTGTAGTATTGCTCTGGAAGGTCTGTATTTTAACAGTTGTATGAATAAGTTTAGGGATTTGACAGTAACAATATTTTAAAATTGATTAAAGTGTTTGATTATCACAGTATTGTTTTCTTTAAAATGTATATACATATATATATATATATATATATATATATTAAAAAAACACAATTCCAATATTTACCGTCCTAAGTCGTCTTGGAAATTCCTCCTTACCGTTCAAATTTAATAAAAAAATAATTATACATAATTTCTATTTTCATCTCAAACTCAGTGAAGACTAATAAATTTACCTCCAGTTACAATTAAAGTTTTGTTTATCTAAACTTAAATTGTTAACCGTTATTGAATAACTATTATAAAAATTATTATAGTATTTAATTTATTTATAACACCACAAACTATTCGTCTCTCGATATCATTATAATTCGTGTATGACTATCATGACTCTTGGGAATGTATTAACACTAATACGTTAAATACTGTCATTCTACATTTACAGCAAGAGTACATTAAATCGGCGTTATCAATTATTTTTTTTCCTAGTTACTTTAACTAGCGTCAAGCCTGTAATCCTACAGTAATCTCTGTGTTTCACAAGTTATTAATCGCGTAATCAAGGGACGATATTGGTTTCGAATCCCAGAGCTGCATAGTAATAATTATTATTACTGCTGCTTGTTCAGAGGGTGGGATTTTAAAATTATTAATTGGGGACGGGGGGGGTCTGTTCCCTATTTAATATCATTTCCCAAACATAATTGGGCGCACTGTAATAAATGGTCTTTGTAAACAGTCACACACACACAGAAATTAACAATTAATTTCGTGACGCTTGTCTCAACTTAGGGATGATATTAAGGAAAGTGAAATCAATGATGGAAGAAAAGGGTTGCAGTAAGATATTTAATTTAACATCGAATAATTTACGCTCTGAACCGGTTCTCCTTTTCAAATGTTTACTTATCAATTTTTCACTCGTCCGTCCACACAGAAAAAAAATTATATTTCAACGCGAACATTATTTTAAGGGGTATATGGGGAGTAGCTGCGAGGGATGTTCTCTCGCAGGTAGAACCTTGTAGGAGAGATACGAAGGGGCTACCTTTGGGGATGCCTTATCCTCTCCGTTTTTCAACCAAGGTTCCCACAAGCCGAGGCACCTCGCCCTGTTCTGCGAGGTGTATGTTCCGGGGTCACAGACCTTGGGCATACGGTAAGAGTTGTCCACTATTCCCATTGGAATATTCGGCCAGCTGCCTCCTAAACTAGTCGAGGCACGGAGAAGGGAATGCTGCGTCCCCACAGTAAACTCCTCTACCGCCATCCAGGGAAGGGCGTGGGACAAGTACCCAATGCCCGACCTACCTGATGCAGGCTTTTCTAGGGTTTTCCCTGCATTTCTTTAGGCGAATGCCGGGTAGGATCCTTAAACCATAGCGCGGGGGCCCTAGTTAACCTTTGCCTACATTCCTCTACCCTTCCGCATCCCCCCTTTCAAATCTCTTCCTATGCTATTAAAGGGGAGTTGCCCAAAGTGGATTACCCTCATGTAGCCTGTTGCCCTAAAAAAAAACCTACCCAATGCCCGACCTACCTGATGCACGTTTTTCTAGGGTTTTCCCTGCATTTCTTTAGGCGAATGCCGGGTAGGATTCTTAAACCATAGCGCGGGGACCCTAGTTAACCTTTGCCTACCTTCCTCTACCCTTCCGCATCCCCCCTTTCAAATCCCTTCCTATGCTATTAAAGGGGAGTTGCCCAACGTGGATTACCCTCATGTAGCCTGTTGCCCTAAATATTAAAAATAATAATAAAAAAAAATTAAGGGGTATCCTCAGTAAATTCTACGTACACTATTTTATTAAAAGAAATGCATAGAAAATTAGAATCAGTAAAAAGACCAATTTTTTTTAAAGCAAATAATTATTCTTATAAATGGTAACGTTTAGAAGAGAACAGAAGAAATATTAAACCACCGATTTAATTATTAAATTCTTCAAATTCAAAAAGGGGGAAGTTTTTCAGTGGAAAGATGTTTTGCGTGGCCAAAGACAAATGTCTTGTCTGCGACCCTCACCCCACCGTCCCCCCATAAAGCAAAAACAAAAATGGGTGCCCCCGAGTTTGACCGCTCTTGCAGCAAATACTCGTAGTAGTCTGGTTATACACGTGATTAATCCCCCTGGCAAAAGAGCTTAGGCGTTGATTGTGCGGTCTCGGCTGCTCTGACAGCTATTAACAACGCGCGCGCACACACACACACACACACACACATATGCACATGTTGTTATAACTCAAGCAGACGTGTTTTGCTTCGTACTTGACATCGAGGGTTAGAAAAGCAGCCTTTGTCCCTGAAACAATCACTCGTAAGAGATGAAAACCTTCATTGGAGGCTTGTGACAGACACGCCATTAAGGCCCTACAGGAAATACAAAGACGTTTCAGGTAAAAATATCATCCTGACTTGACACAACGATGACATATAATATTCAGTCAGCTGATAATATCGATCAGAAATATAAAATCGAAACGACAGTGTTATCGATATTGATTATCGTGAGACAGACTGATGACACTGTTAATGGATGAGAATTTCCTCTAAAAACATCAATATAAATTAGTTTTTCTCAAACATCTGAGATCAGGGGGTGTGTACAACAATAAAGTCGGATTCGTCAGAGACATTTTTCATGTACACAGCAGCCGTAATTAATTGGGGGTTTTGGTCGTAATGGAGAAATCGTGTTGCGGTTGGTTTTGCTGCTCTGTGATTTCTTAGAAATCCAGCTCAACATTTTCCAAGGAACTACAGTTAAGTCAGAGGAATTATTACCTCGTGTGGGGGCCGAAGTAGAAATCAATAAGCGAGCAGACTCCTACCGCATTTCGCTGCGACAATTTTCAATGGAGCAAATTTGACCAAATTCAGTGTTCGTGTATAACCGGAAACAAGACACGACTACCGCCTCCATAGGAGCGGGAGGAAATTTTAAAGCACGCCAAAACGGCAGATTTTTCGGCGAATAAATATTTTATAAAGTCATGAGCTTAAAAGTGTTTCTCTCGATCATGTCCGCGTATAATATCTACCCCCCTTTTTTTTATTGGAGGGGCAGTTCTTTTAGAGATGGATGGACGTTACACAAAAATACCGCGAAAACAACCAATCCGATGTTATGGATGTCGTTGAGTTTAATTCTGACATTAAAATTGCCGTTTCACCCCCACTACCCCCAAGGGACGGGGTTTGGAAATTTTCAAACACGTTAAAACGGCAAATATTTTCGTCAAAAAAAATTCTTACATGTTAATAGTCTGTCTCCAGATATTTTTGTGTAATTTTGAACCCCATTCAGCATTGGCAATGGAACACTTTTTGGTATGGGGGTGAAGGGGTGTTACAAAAACAATGACGCAAAAATAGCCGAGATTGGAGTCAAATCCTGGGTTATGGATGTCGTTAAGTTTAATTCTGACATTTAAATTGCCGTTTAACCAACACCCCCCCCCCTCGCCCCACTCCCCCAAGGGACGGGGGTGGAAATTTTCAAACATGTTAAAACGACAAATATTTTCGTCAAAAAAAATTCTTACATTTCAATGAGATTGATAGTCTGTCTCCAGATATTTTTGTGTAATTTTCAACCCCATTCGGCATTGACAATGAAACACCTTTTGGGATGGGGGTGAAAGGGAAAAAAATGTCGCAAAAATAGCCGAGATTGGAGTCAAATCCGGGGTTATGTATTTCGCTGAATTTAATTATGACATTCAAATTGTCGTCTAACTCCCCCCTCCCCAAAAGGGACGGGGGTGTAAAATTTCAATCATGTTAAAACTGCAGATATTTTTGTCAATAAAATTTTTTACATTGTCAGTGAGATAGAAAATCTGTCTCCAGATATTTTTGTGTGATTTTCAACCCCATTCGGCAATGACAATGAAACACCTTTTGGGATGGGGGTGAAAGGGAAAAAATGTCGCAAAAATAGCCGAGATTGGAGTCAAATCTGGGGTTATGGATGTTGCTGAGTTAAATTATTACATTCAAATTGTCGTTTAACTCCCCTCCCCCCCTCCACAAAGGGACGGGGTAAAACTTTCAATCATGTTAAAACTGCAGATATTTTTGTCAATAAATAAATTCTTACATTGTCAATGAGACGTTTTAGAATAGGGGTGGAGAAGCGTTAGAACCGAGATTGGGGTCAAATCCGGGGTTATGGATGTCACCGAGTTTAATTATGAAAACCCGGGCAAATCAACTAGTCACAAAATAAAACCTTTTAGTCAACACCAGCAAAGTCGGTCATACACTTTTATAGCTATAAGTATATTATTTTTTAGATTTTAACCTTTAAAATCACTATATATATAGTTTCCATATTACGATAAATCAATATTTAAATAACAATAACATAGGTTCAATTTCACCAGAGCTCATTCCAAATATAAAGATAACTGAATAAACAACGGGTAGTTAGCTTTAATATAATCAATGAAAAATTATTTTATTGTTACCCCGTCATAGAATTTTTTAAAGATTAAATTAATGAAGAATGCTATGACAATGATAATGTAATTTCGAAACGACGGGAAAAGATCTCATGACGATAATTACAACGAATTTTCTCGGTCGTATGTGTCGTACATGGTTGATATTCACGTGTCTTTAAGGGATGAGTCACCTCCCCCGCACACCTTTCACTGTCCGCTCTTGCGCTCGCGCTTTTCTTGGTCGACGTCGCGTGCAACAGCCTCGTTGTTCTGTTATCTGTAATCTTTATCTACCGCCGTTCCTCGCTCCTTCTTTCAATTTCCTGCTCATTGCTCCTCGTGCTCATCCCTTTTGCCAGCAGCGTGTTGGCGCCGAGGTCTGTTCTCTTCATTCTGCCGGAGTCACTTACATAAATGTCTCCCCCGGGAATGTTTAATAGGAGTTTAGTACAAACCAAAAGGAAGAAAAATCTCCACTCTCGAGGGCGGCGAAGGTCTGGAGGCTATAAAACGTTAGGGACTTGAGAATCTTGCACAGGGTTATAAATCTGCTCTTGTTCCGTGGAGAAGGAAGTGCCTCCCTTTACTTTGGTGAACTGCCTCAGAGCAGAGAGGGGGGAGGGGGAGGGGACAAACAAATCTGTCTAATTGCATTGCCCTTCCTAAGTATCAGCCTCTTTTTAACACAAATGTGTCAAGAAAATGAGGCTTGACGCTGGCTTTAGGGACACTGAAAGACGGAGAACGTCATTTACGCTTTTGTCTTTTAATTAAACCTACACCCTCTAATTGTGGGGTTTCTTCAAGCACTTAATAGTGTGTGTGTGTGTCAACGCCGTGTAACCAAACAATTTTCAGCAAGTAGAAAATTCAATTCGTATACGAACGCGGTCACTAAAGCTTCACTGAACAATCATAGAAACCACAATCACTAACAAGACGTTGTCGATAAACGTGACCTTATTTTTAAAGGAATAATAAAGTCTGAGTCCATCGTCCGACTGAAATATTATTTGTATATTTATGAAAAAATTAAACTACGTTTCGTCGCTAAATTTTCGACATCTTCAGGTTTATGGAACACCTTTTGGGATGGGGGTGAAGGAGTGTTACCCAAAAAAAAAATTACGCAAAAACAGCAGAGATTCAAGTCAAATCCAGGGTTATGGATGTCGCTGAGTTAAGGAGAAACTTAAGGGGGAAAATGTCCTGAATATATTACAATTTTGTTAAACTTCAACTTGAAGAGGTCGCAAATTTAGCGACGAAACGTTGTTTAATTTTCCATACATAAACATAATTTTTTTCTGACTTCAAAATACCTGTTGTTTATTTACAAGTTGTCTCGATAGTCAGATATATATATATATATATATATTATTCTTTGAATATTTTACCTAAAAGTCTTATGATACTTTTGAGTTAAGAGCCAAATAAATATAATTATAGAAACGAAATATTTACGCCTGATGGAAAATTATTATAATAAGAAACTAATCCAAATACAGACAAAAGGAGTGATAAGGACCACACAACGTTTCTGGAAGCCTTGTTCCTTTCATCAGGTGCAGAAAAAACGCACAGATTTCTCTCTCTCTCTCTCTCTCTCTCTCTCTCTCCCTCTCCTAGATTTAAAGCGTCGAGTGTCCCTGGACTGTGACGATTATCGATTGTCGCAGTGTGCTTGTTCTCCTGAGGGAAGCTGCGGACTCCCAAGACTTTAATCTCCACGAAGCTACCAAGCAAGCAAGACCAGTCCGTCGGCGATATGCTCAAGGACGACCAACTCGTGTCCTATACAATTCACAATACAACTTGACAATACTCATTATTGCATGTAAATTTAACTAACTAACTAAGAATAAACGACAACAAAACTATTCTATAGAAGAACGTCAGACAAAAGTTTCAAGTTTAATTGGCCAATAATAAAATAAAACTAGGTTAAAAAAATATTATAACGGAAAATTGAAAACATTACGAAAAACGAGGATTCGTTATAATTGTTACTTCAATGATGGAGGAATGTAAATATTGGACGATTGCACAGATTCATCATGTTCCACCTTCTTAAATATTTTTTTTTGCTCTATATTAATTATATACAATATTATTAATTTTATTTAGTTATAAACTTGCCTTCTATCAACAATAATTGTCTTAGTGGGCTGTTTGTGTGTGACACTGGAAAAAATATGCTTTGGTTAACTGATTCATAAGGTTGGCCTGCATAGGGACACGTACGTAGGATGGATGAAAGCAAGAACAACCTAGACGGATTACGGACTGGAAGCGACTTGGGAGGAGGAAAAGTAGGGAAAACCCCGGACAAGATGGGTAGATGACACTGATGAGAAGGATACACAAACCAGGAAAGTAAGAGGATGGCCGGAGACTGACACAGGACAGGGCGGAATGGAAGAAAATTGTTAATAAGGCCAAAACTCACACTGGGTTACAGTGCCAATAAAAGAAGAATTGCTTCATAAGATTTAATTCATTAATGGTTTTGATATTCCAATGTCACAAATGCATCGAAATTAAGTTTTTCCTCTCTTATAGATACTGTATATTTTAGTTTTCCAGCAACTTTCTGGTATTCTTAATTCATGTGATGGCTCAAGGGAAGGTTTCAATTTTTTAAAATATTTTTTTAGGGTAACAGGCTACAGGAGGGTAATCCACATAGAGGCAACTACCCTCTTATAGCATAGGAAGGGATTTGAAAGGGGGGATGCGGAAGGGTGGAGGAATGTAGCCAAGGGTTACTAGGGCCCCCGGGCTATAGTTTAAGGATCCTACCCGGCATTCGCCTAAAAGAAATGCAGGGAAAACCCTAGGAAAACCTGCATCGGGTAGGTCGGGCATTGGGTACTTGTCCCACGCCCTTCCGATAGCGGGAGAGGAGTTTGCAGCATTCCCTTCTCCATGCCTCGACCAGTTTAGGAGGCAGATGGCCGACTATTCCAATGGGAATAGCAGACATCTCTTACCGTATGCCCAAGGTCTGTGACCCCCGGAACATACACCTCTCAGAACAGGCCGAGGTGCCTCGGCTTGTGGGAACCTTAGTTCAAAAACGGAGAGGAAAATGCATCCCCAAAGGTAGCCCCTTCGTATCTCTCCTACAAGGTTCTGCCTGCGAGAGAATAGCCCTCGCAGACCGCTCATAAACACGCATGAGATAGGTCGGGCATTTGGTACTTGTCCCACGCCCTTCCGATGGCGGGGGAGGTGGGTTTGCTGTGGGGACGCAGCATTCCCCTTCTCCGTGCCTCGACCAGTTTAGGAGGCAGCTGGCCGACATTTGTCTGCTCATTCCGTTCAGCCATTTCGAGATCCAATCTACGGCGAAGATATTTTGTGTGTGAGAAGGAGAGACTCTTGCTGCATTTCTACAAGTTTGTTTGGCGGACCCACATTTTTCTAACGACGTGGCGCTTTACGAGTCAAACTCTTGGGGGGGTTGATGTTCGCTTCTCCCCCTCAGTCGTGAGCTCTGGGGGCCATATTCGATTCTCTTTTACGGCTCGCACTTGTTTAACAGATCGTAACCGAGTCCTCGGAGGCTGTAATATTAGCGTAGCATCTGTCGTGTGTGTGTCTCTTCTCTGCTCTCTCCTGTTAACAGCTCGCATGCCAATGCGGCGTCGACTACGGCCGTAATTTCGTGGTAACTACGTGAATGTCGCCTTTTCTTTTCTCCCCCCCCCCCTTCTCCTTTTTTTTTATCAACTCTTGACGGCCGTTTCAGATGACGAAGACGCGCATGAAAAATACACCAGGACTATTACGTCGAAAAAGGGGGGTTTACGCCCTGTTACTGTTACCTTTGTTCATAACTTTGGTCCTAACATTCAACTTATATTATTATAACGTAAGTACTTCACATTAAAAATTACGAATGTATGATTTCATTTATTTGATTCCATTAGTCCACGTATGAGGAAACAGGATTCGTCAATACATAAAATTCCAATATAATAATTGGATACTGCAATTATAAATAATTATAAATTAATATAAAAACACTATGTCTGATTGAAAATAATGAAGAATAAATATGGTGATAATATAAATACCACACAACGTTTCTGGGAACCCTTTGTACCTTTCGTCAGGTTGCTAAGAAGCAAAAGCTTTTGAGTGTTAAGAACTGACCAGTGCAGTTGTGTCGCTCCTGGCTCTTCTTAGCAACCTGAATAAAGGTACAAGGGTTCCCAGAAACGTTCTGTAGTATTTTATATTACCCCTTATTTTTGTCTGTATTGGCTATCATTCTTATTCATGTCAGAGATGCTTCGCATTAAATCACAGCTATTAATGTACAAACAGACACTATGAAACTCAATAATTGCTACGATCCCTTATTGTTACGCTAACCTCTTCGGCTTTCCCATTGTCGTTGCGTTTTCATCGCTTTTCAGTTTTGTTCAACTGACCAGAGCAGTTGTGTCGCTCTTGGCTCTTCTTAGCACCTGACGAAAGGAGCCAAGGATCCCAGAAACGTTGTGTGGTATTTATATTACCCTTTTTTGTCCGTATTGCCTATGTTTCTTATTAATTAAGAAGTAAAAAAAGTTAATAATAACTAAAAATAATAATTATTTAACTATACTGAGGGTAGAATATAGCATTTACAGTTCTAATTTAAAAAAATTCAATACGTACTAGTAAAAGAATCGACTTTACAACGAAGGGGAGTTTTACGCCCTGTTACCTTTGTTCATAACATTTACCTTGGGATGCCCCAACATTAAATACAATACATACCATGTAGAAGTAGTAATAATAATAATATAATTAGTGTTAAAATTCGGTTTACGCTTATAAAAAGGTCTGCGAGAGCTATTCTCTCGCAGGCAGAGCCTTGTAGGAGAGATACGATGGCGCTACCTTTGGGGATGCCTTTTCCTCTCCGTTTTTGAACTAAGGTTCCCACAAGCCGAGGCACCTCGGTCTGTTCTGAGAGGTGTATGTTCCGGGGTCACAGACCTTGGACATACGGTAAGAGTTGTTCCCTGTTCCCATTGGAACAATCGGCCAGCTGCCTCCTAAACTGGTCAAGGCACGGAGAAGGGAATGCTGCGGCCCTTACAGCCAACTCCTCTCCCGCCTCACTCGGAAGGGCGTGGGACAAGTACCAAATGCCCGACCTACCTGATGCAGGATTTTCTAAGGTTTTCCCTGCATTTCTTTAGGCGAATGCCGGGTAGGATCCTTAAGATATAGCCCGGGGGCCCTAGTTAACCCTTGGCTACCTTCCTCTACCCTTCCGCATCCCGTCTTTCAAATCCCTATTAAAGGGGAGTTGCCACTATGTGGATCACCCTCATGTAGCCTGTTGCCCTAAAAAAAAGTCGGTTGACGCTTAAAAAAAATTGTGAAACACTGAATGATTTAAAATTTTAATTATTTATAACAGACTTGTGTACACGGTGGTCGATTTACCTGAAGAAAACTATGACACATCTTATCAAAAACACTGGCGCAATGATATTTCTCAGTTTCTCGTCACCCTAAACTTCTCTCTCTCTGTCCCCTTTATTACGGAATTTTTTCTCAATTTAAGGGCAAGGCTAAAAATATAAACATATTTTACGTAAGTCCACCCTCAAACGTCATATTTTACTGTGTTAGAGTTGTCAAGACCTGAAAAGAATTTTTTTTATTTTAAAAAAAAAGTGGCGGGGGTTGGGGTGGGGTTTCAAGGCGTCGCACTTAAGACGTAGCAGCACTTAAACAAAGGCTTCTTCTGCAACTGTAAGAAGTTGAAAGGTGTCATTTTCTGGTGGTTGAACTATGGTTCCCCCCCCCCTCTCCTTTCCACGAGGGCGTCCAGACTGCAGTTAACTGCGACGCCTACGCGTATTCTCCCTTTGTAACGCCCTTGTTTCGTCCCTCTTTTACACTAGTAATGCATTTGGCAAACAAGAAAAGGGCGCGAGCAATTAGAGGCGCACGCACACAATACAGCCGCTGTGTTGCGGGGGCGGCGGGCGTGGGTGGAAACCAGGGTTGGGGGCGGGGGAGGGGGGGGGTAAGTTGCGTCCATCCTGCGCTCTGCTGCAATTACGCTCTTCCTTGTGTGCAGCTGCTGTTCTCTCTCTCTCTCTCTCTCGTGTGTGTGTGTGTGTGTGTGTCTCACTAATTTTGTTTCGCAGTTACACTGAAAACATCCCTCCCACAGAACCGACCTCTGCGCACAGCACTTCCGTCGCAGCCTGTTGCCACCCTCCCATCCCCCGCGTCCATTAAAACAAAGTCAGTTGTCTCTTTAATTACGTACAACAGCTGCTGTGAATGGAGGGCTCCATTACGAGGCGATAAGTACCACGGTGCTCCTCCAGACCCGACGTTATCGGCGCCAATGATGCGCTTGGGAAACTTGTGCGTTCATAAAAGAGGAGGTTCCACCCTCTATAGTTTCCAGAATAAAAATTCCGTATGTTTAATTTGAAGTCATGTCAAGTTAACTACTCCGTCAGTTCCCAATTCTAATTAATATATATATATATAAACGAGGGTGGTCTGAAAAGTTTCCGACCTAACAATGATAGAAGATTTTTTTTTTAATTTAATTTTTTCATTTTTCAACATAGTCTCCTTGTAACTCTACACACTTCTCCCAGCGATGTTCCCATCACTAGCTTTTATTTACTAGTGCTGCCATTTTCACGTTGAGGTCGAGAACTTTTCAGACTACTCTCGCATATATAATTATAATACTCTATCTACATATCTACACCTGTCGAGCAAATGACGTACACGTTTTCCATTTGGCCAGGAAACAAACACTGTCAGGATGAGACGCGACTACCACCACCCTTCAGGAGCGGGGGGGGGGGAGGTGTAAATATTCAAGCGTGCTAAAACAGCCGATATATATATTTTTTCAGGGTTAATTAGATTGATAATATTTCTACCTATGTTTGTTTCTTTATATTTTCAACCCCCATTTCGGCCCTGGGGAGGAGACCACGCTTAGGGGATGTTTCGGGTGGAAAGAGGGGGGGGTCGTTACATCAAAATATTGCAACAAAAAAAATCAGCCGAGATTCGAGATCAATTCAGGTTTATAGATGTCTCTTAGATTAATTATGACATTAAACTATTTTTAACCCCTTTAGTAACGGGGGGAAGGACCGAGGTAGAATTTGTTATATTGAGTTCAACCCCGTTCGGCATGAAAGGTGAGCACTTTTTAGGGATACGGAGGGTAGGGTTGAAAAATATCGCGAAGGTAACCCTAAATTAGAATCAAAACGTAAATATGACAACCCTGGCAACGACGCACCCTCAGCAAGTTGGTAAATAAAGATCAGATAATTTTAAGTCAGAATTTTTAATTTTTATTATTATTAAATTAACAACGTTTCATCGCTTAATTTGCGACCTCATTACGTTCCAATTTTAAAAAAATAATTAATTGTCATGGCCGAAAAATTGAGCGATGAAACTTTGTTAATTTAATAAATTCTTCTTATTTTTCTGACTTAAAATTGGTTGATTTTGGTTTATTTATTAGTTTTCTCATTTAATCTGAATACATGTATTTATATATCTCCTTATTATATTTTCTGACCGAGTTGGCCTAACTGAAGACTATGGCAGTTGACGATCCCCCGTTACCAATTGTTTAGATGTCGTTGTTAATTAATAATTCTTTAATCAAAGCCTCAAATGCTGATCCTTTGCGTCGTGTGACAGACAACGACGTGTGTGTGTGTGGGATCTGTTTCCACCAGAGCTGGAACTTCACTTGCACATTAACCACGACCGCCGTCACACTTGATCGTCACAAATCTCCCATCCCCTGTCGTCTCACCCCCCCCCTTTCCACAACCCTCTTCTCCCTCGCACGCATCTCCATCCGTATTTTAAACGCTTACACCACCGCTCTGTTTACGGCTTGGGAAATACGGCTTGGGACATTAAGCCCGATATACGATGAAAGCGAAACCTCGTAGCTTGTGGCCGGGGGATAAACAGTTCTCACCCCCTCCCCACCCACCCACACACACACACACTATCCCGCACCATGCAACCCCACACCCCCTACTCTAGTTCTGCAGAGGATGACTGCTCGACCGTCCTCATCGAATCAGTCACGCAACTCTGCGTAAATCCGATCACAGGAATCCGGTTGCAATGTGTTCCACCACCCCCGCACACCCCCACACCCCTCTCAGCGCGCCGCAATCTCTTCCAGTGACTCCATCACCACCCCAGGTTATTATTCTCAAATTATTACATCGAGTTTTTCAATCCTCCGTTCGTGGAACGTCGATATTGAAATTTAATACCTTGTGATGTATTGTGTTTCTCATTTCCACCCCCGCCCCCTCCCACTCCCCCTATGTGTTGGAAGGCAAAATTAAATTAAAAACGTAAGAAGAAAAGGGAGTTTCCGGAATAGGCATTGTGAAATTGTATATTGCATTTTTATTTTAAAAAATAAAAAGAAATATTATGACATATGCAATATGAAGATGAAAATAATGTTGACTTCCTGTTTGATTAATATGTAAAGCAATATTAATTATTTTTTTTTTGTTTTGCTTCCGAGCCATCAAGTTCTGGACATGCAGCAGCAGCAGCCATTGGTAAAACTAATATTTGACGTTAATCGACACGTGGTGACAAGTTAGAAACTCTTTTACCTTGTTAGGTTATTTATAATCTTAGGAACTTCTGCTTCGTGACGTCACTTGTCCCTCGTTTGTGTTACCCTCCAAGTGTGTGTGAGAGTGTGTGTGTGTGTATCCCTGTGTCATGTGAAAATTCTACATTATTATTACAGTTACTTCTCGAATCATTAATTATTTACTAATCCGTAATGAATTATTTTTTCTTATAACTGTAAATATTTAATATTATACCCTTTAGTAATTAAATAACTATTATTAATATATTTTACTTATTAATGAATAAGAAACATAGACAATTCAGACAATAAATGGGGCGGGGGGGTAAGATAAATACCGCACAACAACGTTTCTGGGGATCCTTTGTCCCCCCTTTCATCAGGTTGCTAAAGAAGAGCCTAGAGAGCGAAACACAACTGCACTGTTCAGTTTGTCTCAAAAGCTCTAGGTTGTTCTTAGCAACCTGACGAAAGAAACAAGGGTCTCCAGAAACGTATTTTTATGTTAACTTCTAATTATTTATAATTGTAGCATCGAATTATTATTATATTCGAATTTTATGTATTGACGTAACCTATTTACTCATACGAGGACTTATTGAATCAAATAAAACAAAGCATAAATTTGTAATTAATAATGCGATGTACTTATGGTCTAATAATTTAACTTTAATTGTAATTTTAACAATTTATTAAACACAAGTAACATAATTAAAACAGCTCAGAGTTAAATTTGAAGAAAAACATTTTTTTTTTGCAAGGCACCTCGGCCTGTTCTGAGAGGTGTATGTTCCGGGGTCACAGCCCTTGGGCATACGGTAAGAGTTGTTCGCTACTCCCATTGGAATAGTCGGCCCAGCTGCCTCCTAAACTGGTCGAGGCACGGAGAATGGAATGCTGCGTCCCCACAGCAAACTCTTCTCCCGCTATCGGAAGGGCGTGGGACAAGTACCCAATGCCCGACCTACCTGATACAGGTTTTTCTAGGGTTTTCCCTGCATTACTTTTAGGTGAATGCCAGGTAGGATCCTTAAAATATAGCCCGGGGGCCCCTATTTAACCCTTGGCTACCTTCCTCTACCCTTCCGCATCCCCCCTTTCAAATCCCTTCCTATGCTATTAAAGGGGAGTTGCCACCATGTGGATTACCCTCATGTAGCCTGTTGCCCTAAAAAAAAATGTTGGCTCAATTTATCTTGCCATGTTTTGAAAATTTTCCCTCTACCCGCGATTGACGGAATATTTCCTGACGTTTTTCTTTCCTGGAGAAATATATTAATACGTTTTCCCTTAGATGATTTTATTATTTTTAAAAACCTCCACTAACCCTCTTTAGATCGTAAAACTATTATGAGTCATCTCTTCTACCTTCAAAACCTCCCCCCTTCCCCTGTAGAGTTCAATATCCATTTTCAAAACAAATTATGTGTAATGGATTCAAGGAGGAAAAATCGTAGGAAAACAGTTTCTGAAGCTTATGGTTCTAAACTATCGTTTACTATAATTTGTTTTTCAACCTAACGTAGTCATTTATCCCTTTAAAAAAAAATTATTTGCACACGTTGGATCCTCTAAATATTACGATTATTATTTTCTGATGTTTATAAAGATTTATGCTCCTATATTCTCATATATACTTTTATTGTAAAGCTTTATTTATGAAGGTATATTTTTCTTCTTAAATCAGCTTAGATTTATTTTTCAGTATTTGCTAGAGTCGTTTTCTTCGAGTGAGACCAACGCTATGGCTCCAGGAGTGTTTTTGTCTCCTCCTCCTCCCTTTCCAAAGCCCGTAACTTCCTCTCCTCTCCCGCACTCTACACCTGAGTTACGCCGCAAAGTTCTCCTTTAGCTGGCAGACAGAAACGCCTCAATTGCCCCCCGTCTAGAGAGGAAGAAGCTGCCTCGGATTTGCTACTGTTGCCTGAATCGACAATGAGCCTTCCCTAACAAGCCAACTAAACGCCGGAAGAAAAGCTCTGCTCTGCTTTGCCTCTGAACTACGCGTACACCATGCATGGACGTAATAATGCGACTGATTAATGTGATATTAAAAGATTCTCTACATTGCCACCAGTTTGGAATAACATTTAATCGAATTCTCTAAGAGGAAGAGGAAATCGTAGGAAAGTATACATAAGGAGTTTTAAGGATCCTACCCTGGAAAATAGTCGAAAAGTGATGCAGGGAAAAAACCTACAAAATACCTATTTTTTATGGCAACAGGCTACATGAGGGTAATCCACGTGGTGGCAACTCCCCTTTAATAGCATAGAAAGGGATTTTAAAAGGGGGGATGCGGAACGGGACAGAAAGGTAGCCAAGGGTTAACTAGGGGCCTCCGGGACTGTAGTTTTAAGGATCATACCGAGACTGACGCCTAAAAGTGATGTAGGACAAACCCTAGTAAAACCTGCATTAGGTAGGTCGGGCATTTGGGTACTTTGGTACTAAACTAGTCGAGGCACGGGAAGTGAATGCTGCGTCCCCACAGACAAATCCTTCTCCCGCCATTCAGGGAAGGGGCGTGGGACTAGTACCCAAATCTACCTGATGCAGGTTTTTCTAGGGTTTGTCCTACATCACTTTTAGGCGAATGCCCCGGTACGACCCTTAAAACTACAGTCCCGGAGGCCGCTAGTTAACCCTTAGCTGTCCCGTTCCGCATTCCCCCTTTCAAATCCCTTTCAAAGATATTAAATGGGAGTTGCCACCACGTGGATTACCCTAATGTAATTTCTAAGGTTTTCCCTGCATCACGTTTCTGCCATTTTCCAAGGTAAGATCCTTAAAACTACAGCCCCGGAGGCCTGTAGTTAACCCTTAGCTGTCCAGTTCCGCATTCCCCCTTTCAAATCCCTTTAAATGGTATTAAAGGGGAGTTGCTACCATTTGGATTACCCTCATGAAATTTCTAGGTTTTTCCTTTCATTACGTTTCTGCCATTTTCCAGGGTAGTATCCTTAAAAATACAGCACCGGGGGGCCCCTAGTTAACCCTTAGCTGTCCCGTTCCGCATCCCCCCTTTCAAATCCTTTTAAATGGTATTAAAGGGGAGATGCAACCACGGAGATAACCTTAGTAATTTCTAAGGTTTTCCCTGCATCACGTTTCTGCCATTTTCCAAGGTAAGATTCTTAAAACTACAGCCCCGAGGCCCCTATTTAACCCTTAGCTGTCCCGTTCCGCATCCCCCTTTTCAAATCCCTTTAAAAGGGTATTAAAGGGTAGATGCCACCACGTGGATTACCCTCATGTAATTTCTAGGGTTTTCCTGCATCACGTTTCGGCCGTTTCCCAGCGTAGGATCTTTAAAAATTCAGCACCGGGAGGCCCCCTAGTTAACTATTGGCTATCTTGCTGTCCCGTTCCGCATCCCCACTTTCAGTCCCTTTCCCATGCTATGAGGTCCACTACGTAGATTACCCTAAATATAGCCTGTCTACATTTTCTTCTTCTTGTGATAACAAAAAACGCTGATTAAATAATATAAGGTTTTTTTTCTTTGGTTATTGAAGACGCAAGGTTTTTTTTAAACATGTATTTTCTTTTTCCTCGGCAATTCTGCCATGAAAAACTTCTGCATACGATTTTTATACAAGATATTAACGTAAGGGTCACATAACCTCTCCCTCAGATAAGCTGATAAAGAGGACGTTACATATAATGTGATGAATAGGACAGTTAACAGACTACACTTTGTACCTTCCTTGTAAACATTCATAAAGCTACTCGCGGAGCTGACTCCATTCACGACAGTACTTTCAAATATTTGAATGTTTTGTGACAAGCATTTCTTTTCTATCGTTTCCGTTTTTACCGTTGCCGAAGGGCGTGGGCGGGGTGAGTGGGGGGGGGGGGGAGGGAGGATGAGGAGAGAAAAAAAACCCAGGGCGAAGAGGAAGATTGTGTCAGTGGCTGTCAATATTTTATGGGGGAATAATGGTTCGAAGGAGAAGGAACGGTGGGTCCTAGAGGAACAATATCACCATAAATGAAGTGCGTATAGTCGAGAAAAAAACTTTTCTGATTTTATTTATTTTTTCCCTTCTTTATACACGGAGGGAGGCGGCCCAGGGCACTTTACAGATATACATATCAAGTTTTTCACTGTGCTATACCACTCGGGGCTGCCGGAAATGAGTTTTCTTTCGCGGACTCCGAAGTCTTGGGAGAGAGAGAGAGATATGAAAAATTGTGTCGCACCTGCAAAGGTACGGGGCGTAAAAAATACCCCCACCCCCCTTCTTGGCTGACTAAAGAAATAAATACAAAAAAAGGTGGGGGGGGAGATGGAATTCTCCCCGAGTACGTGTGTGAATGTAGAAATACAATGCTGTCTTTAATCTGAGTTTGCTCGTGGTTCAGAGTTACACTGAACAAGAACCATCTTGGTTTAGAATCTTCTAAGGTAATTAATGTGACATCCTTTTCCGAGATGAACGTTACTTCAAACCTTATAATTATCCAAATTAAAAGGGAATTTTTTTATTTGAAAAATCATTGCATTTGGCTCGTGTACAAATGTCGGCCTACCATCAAGGGGTCAACAGCATCGTAGACCCACGGAGAAGTCTCAACATCTCTACGTGAGTTTTCAGACAAGATTTCAGAGATTGTGAAACTCAGTGAGTCTCCATTTAAATTATCGAGTGGAAAATAATTTTTTTTTGCTTCGTTCTCATAATCTTGGTTTAAATATTTCAATCGAAAAACGGATCAAATACATCATAGACTTATGATTAGTGTTCGCAGCTGTTGAAAGTACCGTATTTTATGGACTATAAAACACACCTTTTTAAGCAATTTAAATATATATATATATATATATATATATATAGCTTTTTACCTTTTTTATTTTTATATTTTGAAAGTCAGACTAAAAATTCTCATTTTATAAAACCGAAGTGACCTTTAAAATCCTTGAAAATCGTCATCTCGTCATTGTAATCCTCTTCACATATAAGATGGTCTTAACTCCCATCGAGAGCGTTCTTGAAAGATTTAAACAATGATATCATCATCTCTCACTCTAGACCACGACTGTTCCATCCACTGACTCACTTGTTTGATTGTAGGTCGTTTTTTTAAAGACTCCCTTCGGCGTGAATTCGTGTTGGGTTTCATCCATCATTTGTTCCATTCCTCTCTCTCTCTCTCTCTCATGTTCACTTTAAAATGGTTCCATTGTCGAGACCTCCGTTTTTGAACTAAGGTTCTCTTTCTGTCTCTCTTTCTCTCATTTTCTCTCTCTCTTTCTCTCTCATTCTTTATTTCTCTCTCTATCTCTCTTTCTCTCTCTCTCTTTCCCTCTCTTTCTCTCTCTCTTTCTCTATATCGCTCTCTCTTTCTCTTTCTCTCTCTTTCTCTTTATCTTTCTCTCTCTTTCTTTCTTTCTCTCTCTCTCTCTCAACATTTGAAGTTTCCATCTAGTTGAGAATGGATCCTATATTCCGGTCCAGTATAACTGTTGAACTTATTATATATATATATATTGCTTTACTAGCGTGTGAGTGTTATCCGCTAGTCCTCAGCTAGCTTTAAAATAAAAAATTTCCAGCGTAAAATTTTATTGCCTGCTGACTTGCCGATCCCCGTAGTTTACTTAATCTCTCCATTGTAATATCACCCTGTGTGCCCCCCCCCCCCACCCGCACCCCTACCCCTCCAGGGAATGCAGTTTACTTTTACGACCTTCCTACTTTGTGTCCGTGTGGGTGTTTTGTAGGTTCGTCCACAGTGTGTGTGCTTCACTCTGGTAAACCTTACAATATGTACGATCTCTGACGCACAACAAACGGTTCTAATGAAACTGAATACATGCATTACTTTAAAATTAATAATATTGATAATTTTGTAAGAATTTCGAGGACGATGGTCTGAACTATAACGTTTGTGTCTCTTTCCAACTCTTAACCACAATTATTTTTCCCCTCATAAATCGAATTAAATTAAATTTTATGTTGGCCTCACTGATATTCTACACGGCGTGTTTAAAAGCTGTAGAAAAAAAATAATTACACGATTGGGTAAAGGTCAAAAAAATTAATTCTAAATTAGTAATGTCGAGAATTGAATAATTAACACCCATAATATAAATTCAGTGTCTCCTGGCGTATTTCAGCCTCCTGATATTCCGTTGCAGGTCCAAACCGCAGTGAGTTCTATATCCTCGTATCAACACCCTTATTGAAAATTCCTGAAAGAGACCACAAAATATATGTTCCAATAATGAATGTGAATTTTTCTTTTTTTTTTTAATGTTGAAGTCTGTCATCACATTTTCAGGCTCGAAACTTAATTTAAATATTTTTTCAGTTATTTTCGGTAAAACATTTCTGCAATCGATTTCTAAATACTGTGGTTAGGATTAACTCCATATTCCGGCAGGGTTGAGAGTAATAAACAGCAGAGTGAACAAAGTCCAATATCCCACTGTCACTCGTCCCCAAACACCTCAAGCGAAATTTTTTTCTCCTTACTGCCATATTACAAATTTCTACATCACAAATTACATATCCGCATGATTAAAACCCACACAAGGAACCACTTGACACCTACAGCAAACATTGTCTAGTTTACAAACTGTCTCGCTGCTACATAGGGAAAACAATTTTTTGGGGGGAGGGAGGGGGGTAACAGGCTACATAAAGGGTAATCCACATGGTGGCAACTCCCCTTTAATAGCATAGGAAGGGATTTCAAAGATGGGGAGGGTGCGGAGGGGTAGAGGAAGGTAGCCAAGGGTTAACTCGGGGCCCCCCGGCTATATTTTAAAGATCCTACCCGGCATTCGCCTAAAGAAATGGACGGAAATCCCTAGAAAAACCTGCATCAGGTCGGTCGGGCATTGGTTACTTGTCCCACGTCCTTCCCTGGATGGCGGGAGAAGAGTTTGCTGTGAGGACGCAGCATTCCCTTCTCCGTGCCTCGACCAGTATAGGAGGCAGCCGGCCGACTGTTCCAATGGGAACAGAGAACAACTCTTACCGTATGCCCAAGGTCTGCGACCCCGGAACATACAATTGCTACGAACCCTTTATTGTTACCCTCCCATTGTCGATTTTGAGTTTTGTCAACAACTGACCAGTGCAGTTGTGTCGCTCTAGGCTCTTCCTCGCACCTGAGGAAAGGGGACAAGGAGGCTTCCAGAAAACGTTGTGTGGTATTTATATTACCGTTTTTTGTCTTAATTAGCTATCTTTCTCATTCATTATTTTCAATATTATAAAAATTTATGATGAGGATGTTAGCAAAATTCAGACCAAAATAAATGATTATATAAAAACCACCTTGTTTCTTTCTTCAGGTGCAGAAAAAACGCAAATAACCTAGAGAGAACAAACTCAAGGCTATATACAGTGTGTGTGTTAAAATTAAATGTCAGAATTCTCTTTTGAGTTAACTGACTCGTGCAGTTGTGTCTCTCTAGACTGATGCGTTTTTCAGCAACCTCAAGAAAGGAACAAGGCTTCCGGAAACGTTGTGTGTTAATTTATATTATCAGTTCTTTTTTCTGATTTTGATTATCTTCCTTATTAATTGTTTTCATTTTACTATTAAAATTTATCCATGGAAAGAAGAAAATAATTCCCTCTCTATGATATTATTGAAGATTGCAACTGTTGTAAATTCTTGGGGGATAAGATATTGGCTCTTACACAGGGGGCGCCTTTGATATCTGTCCCCTTATCCTAGTTTCTACCAGTTGTAAAGCTTTTTCCTCGTTGCTCAACCCAAACGTTATGATGTATAGTGGTGCTAAATATTTGTCACGATTATTAAATGTGTTGGAGATGAATGGTACGAGGGGAGAGATTGAATAAAATCCTGTACAACCTCCCTCCATAACACTTGTAGAGGGCAATTTCTATGTAAATGGTTGGGAGTGCTGCGGGGTTCGGCTGTCCCTTAATCGCAGGACGCTAATCTCTAATCAATGAATTTCAATTAGCAACCAACACGAGCAGTTCTCCCAGTGAGGGTGTTCTGGTTCGTTGTAACAACCCCCCACAGGCGCAGCACTGCTCTGTACACCACTGACCACACACACACACACACACAATCGTCTTTGATGTCTCGACCTGTCATCCACCTGCAAGCCCACTGCGTCTTCCAAGCACTTGGGGCTAGTTGCCACAAACATTGGCCTCACTCACTCAGATCAGAATTAGTTCAAGAATTAAACGTGCTGCGAAACTTTTGTTCAGTGTTAGACGTAGAGAGTCACGTTGCTGCACAATTTTCAAGAACACTCGTCTCGGAAAATTATAACGACCA
Organism: Zhengitettix transpicula; assembly: GCA_037074705.1. Taxonomy (NCBI): domain Eukaryota; kingdom Metazoa; phylum Arthropoda; class Insecta; order Orthoptera; family Tetrigidae; genus Zhengitettix; species Zhengitettix transpicula. The sequence continues at coordinate 59,364,761 of CM073596.1, read as the reverse complement.
GTAATAAATTTTAAAATTTAATTCATTCTAAACAGAATATACCCTGCGAGGGCTATTCTCTCGCAGGCAGAACCTTGTAGGAGAGACAGGAAGGGGCTACCTTTGGGGATGCCTTTTCCTCTCTCAGTTTTTGAACTAAGGTTCCCACAAGCCGAGGCACCTCGGCCCTGTTCTGAGAGGTGTATGTTCCGTGGTCACAGACCTTGGGGCATACGGAAAGAGTTGTTCGCTGTTCCCATTGGAACAGTCGGCCAGCTGCCTCCTAAAGTTGTCGAGGTACGGAGAAGGGAATGCTGCGTCCACACAGCAAACTCTTCTCCCGCTATCGGAAGGGCGTGGGACAAGTACTCAATGCCCGACCTACCTGATGCAGGTTTTTCTAGGGTTTTCCCTGCATCACTTTTAGGCGAATTTCCGGGTAGGATCCTTAAACTATAGCCCGGGGGCCCCTAGTTAACCCTTGGCTACCTTCCTCTACCCTTCCGCATCCCCCCTTTCAAATCCCTTTCCTACGCTATAAGAGGGCAGTTGCCACTATGTGGATTACCCTCATGTTGCCTGTCTATACCTCAAATAAAAAAAATACGCCATATTTAGGAGAAAAAAAATACAATGACCCACGTGGCACCTACAACAAACCTTGTGCAATTCTCCTAATACCTTGCTTCTATTGTTACGACTGTTACATCGGACGAACTAATAAGTCACTAAATACCTGTATAAATGAACGCATATCAAAGTCAACATTGACTTATTAATTCGGAACATTAATATTTACTGGAAAAATGCTAAGTATTTAAAACGTCCCAGCAGCCAATATTCTATTATTAAATCATAAATGCTTTATATAAAAATTATTATCACTTATTGTTAAACTAACGTCTTTCTTTAAGAACGTCGCCTATGTTTTATTTTAGAGCAGTAACAACAGGCTACACGAGGGGTCAACCACGAGGTGGCAACTACCACCCTTTAATAGCATAATAAGGGATGCGAAAGAGTATAGGAATGTAGCCAAGGGGGTTAACTAGGGCCCCCGGGGCTACAGTTTAAAGATCCTACCCGGCAATTAGCCTAAAAGTGACGCAGGGGGAAAAAAACACCTAGAAATCCTGCAATCAGGTAGGTCGGGGGTGGGGAGGGGTGGAGCATTGGATACTTGTCCTGCACGCCCTTCCGATGAGACTGTGCGGACGCAGCATTCCTTTTCTACGTGCCTCGGTGGCCTGCTGGCTGACTGTTCCAATGGGAACAGTGGAAGCCACTCTCACAGTATCGAGTGGTTATTTCTTCATATATCAGTAAAACGATTAAAATATACATTGGCTAGGACACCCCCCCCCCCCCGGAATTAATATTTTGTAATTTAACATGTATGGGAATCAATTATTCCGTATTTCGATTTACTGTCGTCCAAGATTGATCTGTTGTAATAAATAGTTTTTCCCATTATGTTTATATCAGAACTTATCCAGCTTTTCATCGACAATCTATAATGTACTTGAGATTAAACATCTCCCTGTTTGTTTCCTATGATATATCTATCTATATATAAATGAATTGCTGTTCGTTAGTCTCACTAAAACTCGAGAACGGCTGAACGGATTTATCTTATCTTAGTCTTGAAATGTTCGTGGAGGTCTAGGGAAGGTTTAAAAGGCGAGAAAAAATTGAATAATTTCCGGGAAGACCCTAAAAAGAACCCTTTTCTATTTCCCATACAAACGTTTTCTAAATAAAATACAAATCTACACCAGTCGAGCAATTTTCACCAAATTTCGTACACGTGTTCTTTGCGACCAGGAAACAAACACTGTCGGGGTGAGACGCGTCTTCCACCCCCAGAAGCGGGGGTGGAAATATTTAAACATACTAAAACAGTCGATATTGGAGTCGGATAAATATTTTTAGGGGTCAAATATATTGATAGTGTTTCTACCAATGTTATCTGAATACAATTTTCATCCCCTACGCCCTGTGAAAAGGACACCCTTCGGGTTTGGGGTGGAGATGCTTTACAGTAAAATAACGCGAATACAACCGAGATTGGAGTCAAATCAAAGGTTATGGAAGTCACTGTGTTTAGTTACGACATTCAAATTGGCATTTACCCCTCAGATGCAGGGGTAGCGGGGTGCAAATTTTGGAACATGCAAACACGGCAGATATTTGCGTTGAAGAAATATTTTTCAGAGTTAATTATAATGATTAGGGTTCGAGTAGCGTTACATAAAAATTGCGCAAAAGCAGCCGAAATTGGAGACATATCAGGGGGTTATAGATAAATGACATCTCGGGCAACGCCGGGCACCCAGCTAGTATATATATATATATATATATATATATATATAGAGAGAGAGAGAGAGAGAGAGAGAGAGAGAGAGAACGCTCTCTTTCGTTTTCAATTACCCTTTCCCCTCCCCCTTTAATGTAGGAGCTTCGGATCCTTCTCAGAGTCTAGCTTGAAACCCACCCCTTTTTCTCGACGTCATATCCGTACAATTTCACCTTCCGCTTATTATTGACTCTGATGTAGGTCGATTTCGTATCTCTCCCTCTCAATCTATTTATCTCTCTCCCTCTCTCTCTCTCTCTCCTCAATTTCGTTTTTTCTTCCTTCCTAGGGTCTCCTGCCGTCACAAATCATACAGCAGCGACTGATGGACTATTACCGGGCAGATAGAGAAGCATTTACTGCAACAGATAGAGGACTTTTGAATGGTCCCCACCCCCCACCCCCCTATTCCGTCCCCTACATCCTCAGCGGATATAGATATTGTAAAAAAAGAAATGGGATCTTTCCTCCGCTCCGTAAGATGCAGCCGACCGATTCGGCGCTACGAATGACTCATATAGAAAAAGAGAGAATGTGGTTTGGGAGGAATAATGGAAGAGGCTGCGTTCTTTCAGCCGCAATTTTTAACAGTAGAATTTCAGATGCGATGTATCAGTTGGTCGGGAGAGTTTTCCTTCGAGCTCTAGCGGATGGCGTGGTGGCGGCAGATAAAGTACAGACACCGTCACAAATTGTTGCCCCTTTAGTCCATACTGTAGCATATATACATATTTAGTATCACCCCCCCCCCCCAGGCATCTGTTGGTTTCTAAGAGAGCTAATTTGTGATGCAGATACGTAACAACATACATTTAAGAAAATATGAAACAATTCCCGCATACGTGGACATGTTAAAAACATCCCTGTCCGATCTTTCTGTGAGTCGACCCTCTCTCTAAGGACAAATTTTTCTACCCGCCAGTCAAATTCAGAATATTTATTTTATGTGGTTTTTCGGTGACATCCATAACCGCAGATTCGACTCCAATCTCGGTTGCTTTCTCCATATAGTATTTTTGTAATTACCCATCACCCCCACCTCTAAAGGTGCTCCCATGCCGAAAGGAGTTGAAATTACACACTACAAAGGTCAGGAGAAACACTATCAATCTCTTTGACCCCACTCACCCTCTCAAAAAAAATATCCGTTTCAAGGAAAAAAATTTAAGCGTCATTCTCAAGGTTTTCTAATTGCTCATAAAAATAATAATTCTCCAATTAATGTGAATTATTGAGAAAACAGACCTAATTACATTTATGTTGTCTATGTGCAACATCCCTGACTTTGGTCACGTTTGATATTTTTTGGGTTATATTTTCCGTATTGTATTTACAAAAATACACCTTAAAAAATTTAGTTTTAATAAATTCAGAAAAACAGGCACTAAAGGGTTAAGATCAAGAGTTTAAAATAAGTCGAATTATTATTTTGGGGGGGGAGGGGGAAAGGTTTGTGTTTATTATTTAAAACATTATTATTTATAATTTGCTACTTGAAGATTAAGACTAGTATAAATAGAATAATTTAATAAAAATAATTTCCAACACCTTTTCCTGTGCGACTTGTGAATTATTTAAATATGTTAAATTAAAACTGAAGTACATAAGTTTAAATGTGTTAAATTTGAAAGAAAAAAATTCTGGCGATATTGAAGTACTGATGTATAATATTACTTCACCCCTTCCAACCCCCCAAAAAAACCTCTTCATTCTAGAAAATACTTTAAATTTGTAGAATTCTATAAATGGATTATTTCTTTTCCAACGATTCATCCCCGAGTTCTGTACACTGGTTTGTTAATTCTACTTTATCTAGTCATTATTTAGATTGAACGTTGCTAATATAATTAACTAGCTGACTGTCTGGCGTTGCCAGGGTTGTCATAATCAAATTCAGTGACATCCATAACCGCGGATTCGACTCCAATCTCGATTGCTTTCTCCATATATATATTATTTTTTGTAACGCCCCTCCACCCCCACCTCTAAAGGTGCTCGCATGCCGAAAGGAGTTGAAATTACACACTAAAAAGGTCAGGAGGAACACTATCAATCTATTTGACTCCCCCTCCTCCCCAAAAAAAATATTTATCCGACCCAAATATCGACCGTTTGAGCATGTTTGAAAATATCAACCCCCACCCCTGAGGGTGTCTTACCCTTCACAGAGTTTCTTTCCGGTTCGAAAAGAACACGTGTACGGAATTTTGTTGAATTTTCTCGATATTCGGAATATACAGACACAGTCTAGTCGTTTAACGGTTTAACATCTTCCCATCTGTTATTAAAGGGGTGTTTTTGGTTTTTGAAATATTCTCCGGATAAATATATATATATAAATAAAATATTCATGAACGTTTTGATGAAATATAGATACTAAGCGAGTACATACTTTTCCTACCTCAGCTTCGTACTCAGTTTTAAAACCAGGCTGGAATGAATGAATCGAAAATATTTTCTTACGTTCACAGGACAGTTTTATACTTTTCGAATAATGCAAAGAAATCTAAAATAAAAGTGTTCGTGACAAACTGACGTCAGTTGGAATAATAATTACCTTCTATATGATATATTGAGTCATTAGAAAATGGTATAAAATTATTTTCCCGTGATGGTGCGTCGAACATGTACTATTTTTGTAACTACCCTCCACCCCCACCTCTAAAGGTTCTCCCATGGCAAAAGGAGTTGAAATTATACACTAAAAAGGTCGGGAGAAACACTATCAATCTCTTTGACCCACCCTCCCTCTTCCCAAAAAAACCTTTTTATTATTAGATATGTAGAATCGACTTAGGAAGTTTAATCGTCTGCGATGAATGTAATTTTTCCAAAAAAAAATGTAATATGAGCCGAGGGTGTTTGATCAACAACGTGCTTTCCACGAGAGCTTTGAGGTTAATCTGCGGCGTGACAGGTTGACACGTTCGTGTCGAAGGAGATCACCCCCTACCCCCATCATGACATATGACGGTGAGTTGTGGTATTGGTGGTTTCACTTTAGGTTGTGGTGGGGGTGGGGTTGGGGGGGGCGAGGGCGGAAATTAACCAGGGGACCGGCTAACACCTTTATGTCCCGCTATATGGGTGGAAGGATTAAGGGGACTCACATCTAGTGGCTTCATTAGGAGCATTACGGGGAAACCCCCGGGTGGGTCAACCCCGATTCACATGCATATTATATGCAGATATCGCCCCGTTGCGCGGCGGCGGCGTTTCATGCAATATGTAAATAAAGGCTCAGTGAAACTTAGGCCTGGGAAACAACAACAACAACAGCACAGCAGCAGCAGCAGGATCCTCCAAGTTGTCGTCCTCACTGTCCACGGTAACATCTATCACGATGTCAATGTTCTCTCCACTCAACGACATATTCAATAAATGTCTATCTGGCATCCTAATATTTTTATATTATTGATCTTAACAATTGAAATATTTAAGTAAATAATGTGCGTTGATGCAACGAATTAATTAAAGTCGGATATGATTAAATTTATAGTATTTTTTTCTAAGTACTACGTGACCATCTTCATGTAATTTAACAGGAAATTTAAATATATATATATATATATTGTAATGATTAGACTTTATTACATATTTAAAAAATACATTAAAAAAATTATTGGGCGCCAGCAGCTATACAAATAGTCTGCAAAAAAAATTATCATTAACTCCGGCTTGGTTATAAAATCCTCCTCCTTTTCAGGGTAATGTGGGCGGCTCGGTAGCTATTCAAGAACAGAGCCTATTTCCGCACTGTGTAAAAAAAATTAACTTTTGAAGGCACTTTACAGAAATGGTGATCCTTACTTTAACTTGTGGCGTCAGCCGACTTGCAGTGGATCACTGGTCTTGTAGTAAGCAGCACACGATCACCTTCATCGGCCTCCCCGCGATGGACGTCTCTCCAGAAACTTTTGTTCCTTACCGCTCGCCAAATTTTCAACCCTCTCTCACTCCACTTTCAGTCCTCTCTCTGACTGTCTGCCTGCGTCTCTCCACTTTCACCCGGGTTCGGAGTATATATTCTTACTCCGCCCCCCCCCCCAAACGGTGCAAAAAATAGGGACTCGTACCCCCGGCTTCTTGGGGTCTCTCTGACGCACGTGGCCGTTTAATTAATTCCTTCTCAGGCCTGCGGACATAGGGCGGCCACTTACCGATGTTATTCACTATAATATATATATATATATTGTAGTAATTAAGAGGAAATAACTAATTAATAAACAAAAATTTGGACTCGTATTGTTAGCGGCATAAAACACACTGGTCGTATACAAGAATGTGGCAAGAATGCAATGCTTGCGGGTATTGTAGTTATTGGTTTGCTAGACCCGGCGTGTGTGCGCCCGCGCCAGTCTTCTCGGGAATATAGCAGTGGACAGACGAAAAGTATAAAATCCAGAGAGTGTCTGGATACATGTAACAACAGCTGAAGATGATCTATTTTTAAAACATTTCGTCTTTTTAGAATCTCTAGTTTTCACTGTCTGGTTATAAAACCCGTCCATTATTACGTAAGAGAAATGAAGAAGGAAGAGAACCCTGGTTACCATTTCTTTTTCCTTCTTCTTTGTTTTTTCACAAGCTTTTGCAATTGTCTGCGGCTGGTCGTAGATTTAGCTTTTCTTTAACCGATCCTGTTACTCAATTAGCGGCCGCCATGTCGGGATCATTGTAACGCGGAGACGCAAACTTTACAAAGGCGACCCTTTGATTGTCCACACACACGCATAGCGAGATACGTTCCTGGAATTCCATTTACCTTCAGCAAAGGTAAGGTAAGGACAATGGCCGATGCGGAATATGGTTCTGCTGGATGGATGGCTGGCTGGCTGGCGGCTAATTAGAACTCTCAATTGTGTGTGTGTGTGTGTGTGCGTGCTGGCACACCAGAAAAAAAAAGGGAAATCTAGCCAAACTCTCTAAATAAAATTCAAAGGACGGTTACGGTGCTATAAGAACAGATTTGCGACTAATTATCGTTACAAATCCTTACACCATTGGGTAGAATTGTCGTTAGAATCCAATTTCATCCTTTATTTCTCCAGGTTCAAATACTTCTGTAGTCGGCAACAAAATGGCCGAGGAAACAGAAGCTCAACTAGAGTGAACCAGACATCCAAGGACTTTACAGTTCAAGTCAGAGAATGTAAAACAGTTGCACAAAATAAATTTATTTGGATCAAATAGAGTGATAATTCAATCAATCATTTACAGTATCAGAGATCCAAGGACTTTACAGTTCAAATCAGAGAATGTAAAACAGTTGCACAGAATAAATTTCTTTGGATCAAATAGAGTGAAAATTCAATCATTTCAGTATCAGATCCAAGGACTTTACAGTTCAAATCAGAGAATGTAAAACAATTGCTCACAATAATTTTCTTTGGGACAAATAGAGTGAATATTCAATCATTTACTGTACCAGACATCCAATGACTTTACAGTTCAAAACAGAGAATGTAAAACAATTGCTCAGAATAAATTTATTTGGGACAAATAGAGTGAAAATTCAATCATTTACGGTATCAGAGATCCAAGGACTTTACAGTTCAAATCAGAGAATGTAAAACAATTACACAGAATAAATTTCTTTAGATCAAATAGAGTGAAAATTCAATCATTTACAGGATCAGATATCCAAGGAATTTACAGTTCAAATCAGAGAATGTAAAACAATTGCACGGCTTGTATTTTGTTTTCAGGTAAATAATTCTATAGATAATATAAAACGAGATATTCTTAGACACTGTAATTAAACTTTATAGTATCTGTGAATCGTCTAACAATTTTTTTTTCTGATCATCTCTGAAATATTGTGAGAGTAAATTGTAGAGTTACAAAGAATTGTGATATGCTTAGGTTTATTTACTTGAACGTTGTAGAGGAGAATATTTCATGTAATTAAATTGGTAATTGTTCATCGTCTTTATATATTTTAAAAACATGGCCACAATAATAATAATAACAAAATTTCAATTAAAAGTTTAGAAACATTCAAATTGAGTCTAGAGAGGATTAATCTCAGATCACTTCCAAAAAAAAATAACATGCCGAGGTTTTATGAAGAGAATAATTGAAAAAAAAACATTAAAATTAATAAATAGAATAAAAGTATCTGTGAATTAAAATAATAATTAATTATCGCTGTTGTAGATGGATGCAAATTTCACATTAAAGAAAACACCATGGAGTTGGATGTCAGGGGTAAAAAAGAAAAAGGAAAGCAGAGCAGCACAAAAATAATTTCCTTTTATAATGTCGAGCTAACAGATTCAACTGTAAACGTTTCTCTCTCTCTGTGTGTGTGTTTTTTTTTGTGTGTCGGTACAACTGCTCAAAAATTTTGATTCTTGTTCTTCTTAAGCTGTGTTTGACGAAGCGTGATGATGTAAAAATAACGTTTCCTTCCGGGAGATCGCAGCTGCAATCTCTTTGTATTCTTTTCGTCCCCTTCCCGTCTTCTTGTTATGTACTATCCATCCTAAGCCCCCCAGACATCATCATCATCGCAAACTCATGACTTCCGTATTTGTGTAAGTTAGTCCTTATTTCTCTCTCTCTCTCTCTCTCCCCCGCACGCGCGCGTGATCCTTAACTAGAGCATCCTTTCACAGGAATTTTTCGCCATCGTCGTCGTCGTCGTCGGAGACGAACAAACACGGCGTACGGGAAATTGCCAAGTTTCCTCCATGGCAATTCCTTTGAAATCAGAAGAGAGAAAGTGTGATTGAAAAGTTTCTGATCTCCAGATGTCAGACGGTGAATTTGTAGAACACGAGATATCAAATAGCGAGTGTCGGAACTGTTCTTTCCTGGATGCTTTAGAAAAGAACCGAACAGAATCTTCTTCTTCTTTTATTGGCACTATAACCCAATGTGAGTTTTGGCCTTCTTAACAATTTTCTTCTATTCCGCCCTCTCGTGTGTCAGTCTCCGGCCATCCTCTTACTTTCATGGTTTGTATATCCTTCTCGATGTCATCTACCCCATCTTGTCCGGGGTTCTCCCCCTTTTCCTCCTCCCAATTGGCTTCCAGTCCATGATCCGTCTAGGTTGTTCTGCTTTCATCCATCCGAAGTACGTGTCCCCATCCAAGCCAACCTTCTGCTCTTGATAAACCTAACAATGTCCTCGTTATTCATGAGCTGCTCCAATTCTCCATTCGTCCATACAGGTCCGTGTATCCTTCTCAGTATCTTGCGTTCAAATATTCTGCGTAAGTGCTTATCATGATTCTTAAGGGTCCACGTAGCGAACAGAATCACAACGGTGTAAAATGAAACCAACTACGCCGTTCCTTTAAGACTAATCCCGAAATGATCTTCTCTTGAAAATATTTTTCCGTCATAGTAAACACAGTATTTTTCCACAAAATTGAACAATGATACGATTCTTCACGGTTGCTACTAAGCGTGGAAGAATCTGAAGTAATTTAAAAGTGGTAGATGGAAGGACAGAAGTGGAATGTGAAAGAATTCATATAAAGTGAGTTATGAATAAGAAACGTAGCCAATACAAACCACAAAAAAAAGTGATAATATAAATACCACTACAACGTTTCTGGGATCCTTGTCCCTTTCGTCAGGCTGCTAAGAAGCTTTTGAGTGTTGTCAACTGACCAGTGCAGTTGTGTTTCTCTAGGCTCTTCTTGGCATCTGTCGAAAGGTGACAAGGATCCCAGAAACGTTGTGTGGTATTTATATTACCCTTTCCTTTGTCTGTATTTTGCTACCTTTCTTATTCACTATTTTCAATCAGACGAATGTGTTTTCTTTTCATTCTTAATTAATTGAGATAAATGGTTATTAAAAGGTGCAATTATCGAAACACATCCCTTAATTGAATTCAAACACGTACAATAAAACAACTGATGACGTCATACAGACACACACTATTTTTTTTATATCATGACGACGTTTCTATATCATCTTCAGGTGTTTTCTTAGCGTTAAGTGCGTCTCGGACCCGCGTTTTAAAAAAACCTGTGTTAATTTAATAACTCGTTTCTTTTAGTCGTGTCTAGTTTACTGTGTTTAATTATGGGAAAATATCATGAAGAAGGTGCACCAAAAAAAAGGGTATCGAAACGTCGTCATACTAAAAATTGTCTGTATGACGTCATCAATAGTTTTATTAATTAATAAAATAAACAGATGTTAAATTAAAACTTCAAACATGTATGATCTTAAATGGATAAAAATTTCAGAGAAGTTTGTCGATTACAATATATCGATAGTAATTTTTTTCATTTTAAAGTGCTTTATTAAGGATAAATTATATGTAAACATTACAGATAATTTTTGTTTAAAATTACACAGGTTGTAGCAATAAACTATTATGAAGGTTAACATGACGAATGTCTTCAGTAATGAATAATATTGAAAAATAATAATGCCGTTGGAGTCTCTAATGGACGATGTTTGGGGGTTGGGGGGTGGGGAAATCAAACTTTCATGAAAACAAGTCTAAATTTTTTTTTGTTTTGTAATATTGCCTTACTTTCTTACTTTGCATTCTCCCCTTTAATAGCATAGGAAGGGATTTGAAAGGGGGGATGCGGAAGGGTAAAGGAAGGTAGCCAAGGGTTACTAGGGCCCCCAGGCTATGGTTTAAGGATCCTACCCGGCATTCGCCTAAAGAAATGCAGGGAAAACCCTAGAAAAACCTGCATCAGGTAGGTCGGCCATTGGGTACTTGTCCCACGCCCTTCCGATAGCGGGAGAGGAGTTTGCTTGCATTAAACGTGTACAGTTAATAAATTTTATTATACCTCCTTCTATGATTTAACAGTGAAAAGATTATGTGAAATACCAATATTCTTCTATCCTAAATTGGCATTAATATAATTAATTGAAAATAAGAATTGGAGCCGAAGCTTATTTTTTAAAAAAAATTAAACCGACGATGTTAGTTGGCTGATACTGGGGAATTTGAAAAAAAAATGCAATTTATCTGTCGAGAAAATAATTACTGGACACTCGTACGTATAAAGTTATAAATGTAAAATTATCTTGGATTTTCTCCGTTAAAGAAATAATACATTTATTTCTAAGAACTAAAAGAATGGAGAATTAGGGACGGAGGAGACGACCGGCAATTTTAATATCGCGGCAAAAGAAGAATCTCATCGAGCCAGTTTCCTTTCCTTTGGTTTAGTGTACGTTTTATGAGATAAGATAAACGGATCGCTTTATTCGAGATTTACGGCAGAGGGCCTTTCAGCAGGGGCCTGTATCTTTACAGCGGGAACGGAAAAGTTGGAGTGGGTAAAGGGGCGGAAATGGGAAATGGTGCGTGAAAATATTCCTCTCTTGTTAAACCGCATACAATGTTCCGAAGGAGAGATAGAGAAGAAGAGAAGAAGCTGAGGGAAAAATTCCTGCGGACTGTTTCCACATTCCCGGTAAATGCGTTATGTTATTCTTCAAAGTTTAGCAGGAAAAATTGTAGCCCCTGAACGGTAGGCTGCCGGGCGAACAACAATGCTGAAATAGTTGCATAAGATTTAGGCGTTGATTTTTTTTTTACAGAGAAACTCCATTTCTAAAGTTATACGATAAAAATTCATTCTATCGGATTATTAAAATATTAATAAGAGGAAATATGGACGATATTGTAAATATGCCGTAACATATGACTAAATTTAACGGTTTTCTGATTCATTTAAGGTAAGCTCTCCACCGGTATTCATCACCCTTATACTGTTAATTACTCAAATAATTTCCTTATTACTCCCGTCTTTCTATTTGTCTTCATTATTTCGCTCAGCTAAACAAAGAAGAAATAAAAATATTTAATACATACTACTAATATGACTTCCATGAACGCTGCTGCCATTGTTGATCGTTCTATAGATTCATAATAATGGTTACTAATAAATGTAAAATCCATTATACAGTTTTATTTTAAGTTTTACGCATTTGATGAAATATCGTATGAGAATATATTTTTATTATTTGTCATTCATGAGATTGGAATTGCTCTCTTTCATCTGACGTCGGTTACGCTACCGTTGTTCATTAAGGAGGCTCCGCTTAGTTTACAAGAGATAAAAGCAAATTGCGCATTCAGCATGCTTTGTAGCGTCGTCCATTGTTTACCCGAAGCCACTTAAAACCCTACCCTTCCCTTCGCTTCTGCTGCTCACCCTTCTACCCCCTTTTCGGAAACAGCGCGGGCGCCCATGTGCGGCATAAACATTCCCGATTAATGTTCGCCTCGGCAATCGAGACGGGTTCCCCGTCATTAATCACTACAACTCTCTCGGTTCTTTTGGTTATTCGATGCTGTGGATACAAGCCTCGAGACGAACACAGCCTCGGCGTAAATCAGACTGGCTTCGCTATCGCTCCTTCCTTCACTACTACTAACGCACCCGCACCCTTCAATGCCGCCGGAATACGTGTTCCCAACACTTCACACAGAAATACGACATATTTATAACTTACTACATTTAACGACTCGTGGAAAATTGGAAAACAACTGTATGTAAAAATTCCACTCATTAACGTGGACTTTATACTTGAATACTTTCGTCAATATAATTACAATTTGAATAAGAATCATTGCCAATACAGACAAAAAAAAGGGTAATATAAATACCACACAACGTTTCTGGGATCCTTGTTCTCTTTCGTCAGGTGCTAAGAAGAGCCTAGAGGCTTTTGAGTGTTGTCAACTGACCAGTGCAGTAGTGTTTCTCTAGGCTCCCCTGATGAAAGGGGACTGTAACGCGTGTATTTAGGTTTAAGTTTGTCTCGGAAGTGTTGTTTTCTGTGGTCTTGAGAATTCGAAACCGTGCACGTGTGTGGGGGTGGAGGAGACAAATATTTCCATCCAAGTAATTTCGTGTCCTGTCTCGATTGTTGGCCTCAACATGACAGAATAGTTAGCCGTTGTTGACTACGGTACTGCAGCTGCGTGCTATAAATCTTGTGACAATGGAAGAATCAGTCAACTGGCATTTCGACGAAGTTTTCTAACAATGAAAAAAGTAAAAGAATGGGAGGATATAAGGGAGGGGACGGAGATAAGTTTTTGAAAACTGGACAGTTGTTCTGCGCTCATCGAAGCTGGTGGATGTGATTAAGAGAGGCTCCGTAAAGTTGTTGTCTCTGATAATAGTTCGAGGCAGAATCGTCGTGAGAAAGGGGCCACAATGGTTAGTGAAGAGTTCACAGAATAGCACCACACAATTTAGTACGACGCCTTAGCCAGTGATCAACCCCTGAGTCGACGCCAGTACGTCGGTACGAGAGCTACAGCAGGCAACACAACACAGAATAGCAGTACGCATTTGGTACGGGCAGCAGATCTCTTCTATGTGGTGCCTTTGATAAGAGTTTTCATGTTTAACTTTAATAAACTTATATAAAATTTCTTTATTGGTCAAATATTTATTTTGATTTAACGTAAAAACCCAGCCCACAAAAATAATTCTTTACAGGACAAGGATCCCAGAAACGTTGTGTGGTATTTATATTACCCTTTTTTTTGTCTGTATTGGCTATCTTCATTATTCATAATTACAATTTGTAACATACATCGATAATGAACAAACTACAGCTTTTTGGTGTCAACATTCCTGTGACACTTTTAAAGGAAGAGAGCAATTTTTATCAATAGCTTGGTAAACAAAACCGATTCTTCCCCTTGTATACTCAGCTATAATAATACATATTCCTATAAACGTTACCTCACATTGGAACCTTGAAGATCGTTTGGAAAAAAAACAGTACCAATTTTTAAATCCACGTTTAACAGGTAATAATGATTATGACATTGCTTTGGATTCTTTAATACGATATATTAAGTATTAGGGGCGCGCCATTAATTAAATGGCGATGTCGTTCACCACATTCCATCGCCATTATTTTTTTCAAGTACATGATAATTAAACACTAAATCTATACTTTGTAATTAAAATCACTTTAATTGACCTCATACAGACACTCTTTTTATGTTTGATTATTCTGACGACGTTTCGATATCTTTTTTTTGTATCTTCTTCAGGTATTGACATTCAGACTTGCTTAAATCTCGTTAGCGTCAAGTCTGCCTGGGATCTTGTGTGAATTTAATGACTCGTTCGTTGAGTTGTGCCAGTTTTAAATATTTAATTCTGGTCGATACCTGATGAAGATACAAAAAAAGGTATCGAAACCTTCGTCATAATATAAAAAATAAAAAGAGTGTCTGTATAAGGTCAATTGTCTTTATTAATTCAAAACAGACGCTAAATTAAAACGTTTAACATCACAGATCATTAAGGAACTGTAATAAAAGGGGGTTGTGTATCTTATTGGTTTTCACACAAAAACACTGTAATTAGTTGTAGAAAAATATACTTTAAAATCATCGTTTTCAAAAAAAAAAAAAGTATAAGGAACTACGAAGAGTATCAATGCAATTATTTGTATTTAAAAAATATATATTTCATACCTTACGAAAATAAAAATAAAACTGGGAACACAGGGAAGAGTATTATATATTTAACGATTTTTAAACCAACGATGATTAATTTATTATGAAAAATAAATATATCTTTGATACAATTCGTTACGCGCCTCTGATATCAGTTGTTTTTAAAAAAATCCACTTATTTATGGATTACAATATGTCTTCCACGCTAAGATGAATTGAAGTACTCGTCTTTTCTCGAAGAATATAATTTCTTTAATGTATGGTAACTTAGATACCACAGTAAACCAGAAAGTTTGCACGTCAGGAAGACAGACCTACCGAAACAGTAACTCACTCAGCACCTTCGGAGGCTGCCACACTTTACTACAACACCGATAAATCTATTACATAGTAAAAAAAAAAAGCAAGCTAGTGATCAAAAAATATGTACACATGTGTCTGTATTTCTGAAGCAGTTCTGGAAACCTCCCTCCAAACAACTCCTCCAGCTTCAAAGTTTAATTAAAGCGCAAATGAAATTGTCCGCGAAAGCTTGTACACTATAACTGTTTAATTAGGGACTAGAAACTACCACCCCCCCTTTTTTTTTGGCTTAAACCTAGATTTATATTTTGAAGCCGTTGGTTGTAGTAGCAGGAGAAGAGACGAAGAGAGAGAGAGAGAGAGAGGAAGGAGGAAATAAGCGCATGCGGTTATTGTCCCTGTACCCCCTTCAGTTATGAAAAGGGGGCCCGCCCACGCAGCTGTGCCTCTCGTTACAACTAGCTGGCAGTAATTCGTATTTTTGTTAAAAAGAATATAAATATATATGTTACACTACACACATAGACCTCCTCCTTTAAATGAAACAAACCTTTTTCGGGAGCACATTTCATTTATCGTCTTCTGTAACACGAGGTAAACGTAGAAACTGGAGGCAATGTCACGCAGACGACAAACAGAAAATTTGTTTTAATAACGGCAAAAATTAGACAACACAACGTGTGGCAGACAAACGCGTACGTTCTAATATGATTTTTACTCCTCTCGTGAACTTATTAAAATAGCTCCATTTATGTGGTGAGCGGAAAAGGCTGCGCTCAAGCAAAAATAGAGGGAGCGTGGTGGACCAACTGGTCAGAATCCACTCTCCGGTCAGAGTTGAACGTGAGGATCGTGAATATGACAGATCGTTTAATTCAACTACTCCACATAATTTTCCTTTTTCATATTGATTCAGCAATCTCGCTTACAGTTCGCTCATTGTCATTTGAAACATGAAGGTTTACGTCACGTGTCATTAACCCACATCAAACTTGTACAACCAAAAATTCTATAAATATATTAACATATATAAATTAATACATCTAAGTTTCATTGCGGTAAAACTGAAATATATAGAGATATTTGACGGTAAAACTTAAATTACCATAGGTATTAGAGGTTAAAACGGAAGTATCCAGAGATATTTTTTGGGGTAAACTGAAATATCCAGAGATATTTTTGGGGGGAAACTGAAATATCCAGAGATATTTCTGGGTGAAAACTGAAATATCTAGAGATATTTTTTGGTGAAAACTGAAATAACCTGAGATCTTTTTGGGGGAAAACTGAAATATCCAGAGATTTTTTGGGGGGAAAACTGAAATATCCTGAGATATTTTTTGGGGAAAACTGAAATATCCAGATATTTTTTGGAGAAAACTGAAATAACCTCAGATCTTGTTGGGGGAAAACTGAAATATCCAGAGATATTTTGGGGGAAAACTGAAATAACCAGAGATATTTTTTGGGAAAAACTGAAATATCCAGAGATATTTTTTGGTGAAAACTGAAACATTATGAGATATTTTTGGGGAAAACTGAAATATACAGAGATATTTTTTGGGAAAAACTGAAATATCCAGAGATATTTTTTGGTGAAAACTGAAACACCATGAGATATTTTTGGAGAAAACTGAAATATACAGAGATATTTTACAGAAAATATTAAATATATTAAATATTAAATATATCGAAATATCTAGAGGACCTTGGCGGTAAAACTGAAATGAAGAAACTTGATACTGCCCGCAAGTTTTAAGGAAAAATAACTGAAATATCAGACGGATAACTAAAATGTTTAACGAACAAAAGTAAGCAGACAGAGATACAGTTAGACTCATTAAAGAAAAATATTATTTGATGAATAATTCTCGTTTGTACGAAATAAATTGATTAATCAAATAGTTAGTGGAATTTGGCCGACAGTTACAATTTTTTTATAAACATTAAAATGAATGATAAATTTTATATAAAAAAAACCTTTATCAGTCCTCAAATAAAATAAAACGGGAGCTTTCGGCTTCATCCTTTTTATCTGTTATATATGTAAAAATTCCTAAGTATTTACAACACAGTTGCATGGGATTCGTCTCACTTTTAATCTCTGTACTAAAACAGGTTTTTTTAATAGAAAAATGGTATCATTCATTTTATCAAACGACTTTTTTTCTGCATTTAAACATCAAAATTTACATTTAACTCACATACGTAACGTTTCTTCCCTGTGTTGCGGGCATCTTCAGATGTCCGTTATTCAAGAATCAATTAAAATATGTTTTAATGCTGATATAATTCTGATTTTTGGCCATTTTTACCGCTAATTACGTTTAATACTATTCCGATATAGTTTCAATTATTAATTGATAAAATGAAAAAAAAAATTTACGTCTCATTGAAAATAATGAATACGAAAAATAGCCAAATACAGACAAAAATAAAGGGTAATTTAAATACCACACAACGTTTCTGGGTTCCTTGTTCCTTTCGTCAGGTGTTAAGAAGAGCCTAGAGAGAGACACAGTTGACTACACTCAAAACCTCTTCATCTTCAATCAGTAGAAAACAATATGGTGATAAAATAAATACCACGCGTCGTTACTGCAAAACCTTGTTGCTTTCGTCAGGGTTTAAAAATCTTACGTATGAGCTTTGTGAACGGAAACCTCTATTAGGCTCTTCTTAGCACCTGACGAAACGGAACAAGGATCCCAGAAAAGTTGTGTGGTATTTACATTACCCCTTTCTTTGTCTGTATTGGCTGTCTTTATTATTAATTAAATTGAATTAGAACTGTAGGGCCACGTTTTTGACACATGCTTACTCCCAGGTATGTTGAACGGGTCAGAACTCATGAAGATCAATAAATCATAAGTTTTACTGTGTGGACTGGTTATTCTGCTTTCTTATCGTAATCTCCCTGGGGGGGGGGGTGTTACGTGTTTTGCTATGTGGGAAAACACAAGCCGTTTCAGAAGAAGAGTGGGGTGATTATTAATGCACTCACACACACACATGTTGCAAAGTTCCCACATTAGCCTGGCAGGGTGCAGGAGACGCGCATAGTTAGCTGCAAGTCTTAGAGTAAATAGCGCGACAACTATTTGCTTTGTCACTCGTAGAGCGACTCACAGTTTGGCATAGTTGGTCCCCCCCCCCCCCTAAAAACATGTTCCAAGGCATACGCCGCCTTCCCTCAGCCTCAGTCCCTTCCAAACTCTCCTTCATAAACCCAACAAACCTTAATTAAACCAGGGCCTTAACCCCTCCGTCTTTCCCGAAGGGTCCTCGTTGCCCCTGCTGCTGCTGCTGTACTAAGGAACGCTACAATATTTTTTATACTCTCGGGGAGACGGAAGGAGACTCGTGTGAGAATTTTCTTGATTAAGACTTTCACTGAACGCTCACCCCCCCCCCCCCCACCCCGTCTATATTCCTTGGACGACCCAGTACTTTAAAGAGGAGGAAGACTTCCCCCACACCCCCACCACCAATTTTTTTTTTTCTTTTCTCTAATCCGTCCTCACTAATTATAAAATATTTTTTTGGATAAAAACTCCCCTTCCCCGTAAAGTCGCCTCAAGACTCCTTCCTTATTACTCAGTAACAAGAAAACTTTATTTTCTGATACATTTAATTAGTCGAGTTATTTCATTAAAGAAAGTTATTGACTGTAGATGAAAACATATTATAATAACCGATGGTAGTAAACCAGTTTTTATAAGAAACCCTAAAAAAAATTATTTCCCAGGAGAACAGATTATTCGTAAACGCACTTAAATTGATTTAAAATACTTGTTTGTTGTTTGAAAAAATTTTTCGTTCTACAGTCCCGATATTTCGCATCATTAAATCACCCTAAAGCGATGCTGCAAACATCAACTTGCTGAAAAAATTATTATTTTCTTTAACTTACTCTAATTAACACATTCTTAAAAATTCGTTTATTTAATATTTATTAAAACAACAGTCTCATTATACTCAACAAAGAGAAATGTTAAACGCCAGGTATTCAACGAGAAACCAACTAAAATATTTTATAAATAATACAGTCGCATACATTTGCCTATATGAATTTTTTTTATGTCACCGTAATTTATATTTCCTATAACGAAGACTGAAAAAAATTTGAAACGTATTCTCGTGCCAACGTATCTACGCTAAAATGTAGAAAATAGAGAAGTCTGTAAAAAAAAGGAGAGAGAGAGAGAAAGTATCTGTTGTTTGGAGTGACGATACTTTTACGCCTGAAATGTTTTCTACACTCCAATGCTGTCTGCTGTACATGAAGTCTACCTTGCGCCTGCGCGGTGATAAATTTCAATGTTACCCGTGCAGTGTTTTTTTAATCGATTGGAACCATAATAAAAACAAAATGAAATTTTAAAATGGTGAATCTGTGACAGATAAAAAAATTTAATGTAGGAAGGGGGGGGGGCTTTTAATTGCTATATTGAAAAAAAAATTACATGCACGTTTTATAATAATAAATATTTATTTTTATAATTAAATCATCTTTTTTTCCCCCCTGTTTCAGGTGAGTTCTGAACACCAATTGGAATAGCGAAAACAGAATCAATTTTCCGGCAACACAACAGGTAACGTGGAATATTTTAATGTGTGTGTATAGGCACAGTATTACAGACTTTAAATATCGTAATTTCCTATTTGATAGCATGCATCATGTGTCTTCTATACCGTCGATTCTTAACATCCGATTCAAATTATCGAGAAAAATGAGACTATGAGATACGAGTATATAGTAATGACCTTGTTACAATAATAATAATACCTTCGAACAGCCACATAAAAGTGTTCTTTATTTCAGGACGTAAGCCGATACATAAAAAACTCAACATTTTTCATAAAAACCGTACCCTTAAAGATACCGTTGCAACTGCATGTTTGACGACCATACGAATCTGGTTTCTATCTTAAGGAGCTGAGGACTGTTATGTATTTTTTAGAAGCTGTATTCAATGAAACTATTTTAAATTTCATTCTCATCTTGCCGCCTTGTCCTGAAATATTCCATTAATATTTTACCACTGTGATCAAAAAAGTAAGGTGAAATTGTCATTTAAAACTCCCTGGGTATTAGGAAGGCAGGTAATTTTTTTTCCCCTAGGTTGGTAGGACTGTCTGTAATATTTTCCAAGCGTCTGTTTGTTAAAAGGGCTTAATTATCTCCGAGTTACACGTGTGTGTGTGTTTTTTGTAAACAACCGAAAGTGAATTTTTTCGATTTTTGCAATGGGGGTGATTTTGTCGAGCAAAGAACTTGCATCAAATTTTTGTTTGCGGAACGAATATTCTTGTGCGGGGACACGTTGAAGGCCTTTGGTGATCAAACTATGGCACGTTTATAAGTGATACAACGAGTTCAAAGACGAACCTCGCGAGCTCTGGACGACCATCAACGTCTACCGACGAGGGCCACGTCCAAAAAAAATCAAAGATTTGGTGCTTGAAAATCGTCGATGGACAATCAGAGATTTCGCTGATGGTGTTGGAATATAATTTGGCTCAGAAGAATGTTTTGTGTCTGAAACGCGTCAAGTCTCGATTGGTGGGACAAGAGCGTCGCGTTGATGTGTGTGAACCTTTGCTGTCTGACTGTCAGGACCACTTGAAATGCATCATTACTGGAGACGAGACCCTGAAACCACCGACCAATCCAGTGAATATCAAGGTCATGTTGACAGTTTTCTATGATCACCGTGGTGTGGTGCACTGTGAATTCCTTCCGCCGGGCCAAACTGTCAACAAAGAATATTATTTGAGCGTCATGCGTGAAGCTGTTCGTCTGAACAACTCTTGGTTCCTTCATCACGATAATGCACCACCATGTCACACTGCATTGGTTCTTCGCGACTCACATCGTTCCGCAACCACCGTATGCGACTTCTGGATATTCAGCAAACTCAAAAGGCCAATGCCGGGGACGCCGTTGTGACACGATTGAGGAGATAAAATTCGAATCGAAGAAGATCTTGAAGGCTATACACGGGAAAAAAGACTATTCCGACTGTATCGAGGACTGGAAAAAGTGCGTTTTATCGGACGGGGATTACTTTAAAGGGGGATGACATTGATGTCAAAGAATAAATAAAGAATTTATATTTTATAAATAAATTCACCTTACTGTTTGTTCACAGTGGTACACTTGTAGTGTCGACCATTTTGTGTCCTTCATTATCGATATATTTCTTTTTCTGGCATGAAAAATTCACGTCTGTGTCAATGTGTCTTCAAATAATACCATCCGTCATTATATATATATTTTTTAAATAATATATAGTTTAACAACACTGTACATGAATATTAAAAAGAAATTATCAAGTCATAAATAATAGTTTTTTACTTACCAACGACGAAAAGCGCCACATCCAACAGTTTCAGCGGGTAGACGAATTTTCTGTAGAAGAAACAAATGACGGTTTAGCAGAGATATAAATGATTTTACACACACGTCACTACAACTACTTTGGAAAGTTGTACATGTGCGCTGTGCCCCCGCAGCCCTGATTCCGAGCGTTTGTAATTAATCAGGTCCTGGAATAACCTAATAATAATATACAAATCGAAAACAGAAATGGTCTTGAATGTGATTACGTAGCTCGCAGTGATGTACAGAGTTCGAAACCGCAACATTCGTTTTCTAAAATTAACCCTGTTTTGCCGCCCGTGTGGAGCAAATAAAATTATGACAACGCGGAGTTGGGGGGGGGGGGGGAAATATCCTGTATACTAGCCGCGGCTTTGTCCGGGTATTTATTATTTATATAAACCCGGAAAAAGGATTTAATTCTACATTCATATATTAGTCAAGGAGTGATTTAACCTACTTATGATGATACCATATATATATATATATATATATATATAGCGGATTTCACGGAGATTATTGGAATTTGACGCGACAACTCCCAGCGACAAGGAAATCAAATCGCCAAAGATTTTACATGCTACGGCGCAGAGAACTTAGCTGTAGTGTCGCCGCGACAATGAAAAACAAGAGAGTTTCAATTTTGTATATATATATATATTCTCTCTGTGATTTTAAGCAAAAAGATTACAGCGTCATTTGTGAACGAAATAACTACAATCGTATATCAGATCCATGTTACTGGAGAATTTAAATTCGCAATCAAATAAATTAGCCGGGGGGGGGGGTGTGTTTTCATCATTTATCGGTTTCTACCTACCCTCACACCTTCCAAGACGAACAAATGGCCTTACCCAGTATTTTTGGGATACTGCAGTATTCGACAACGCGACGGGACGAAATACCGTGGCAGTTTCGGGAACGATTGAGGTGGTATTTTTTTTTAATGAATGACGCTTTTTTTTAAGGGTAACATGAGGGGAATTCACATAGTGGCAATTCCCCTTTAATAGCATAGGAAGGGAATTGAAAAATGGGAATGCGGAAGGGTAGAGGAAGGTAGCCAAGGGTTAACTAGGGCCCCCGGTCTATGGTTTAAGGATCCTACCCGCGCAATTCGCCTAAAAATAATGCAGAACAAACCCTAGAAAACCTGCATCAGGTAGGTATAATATGGAACATTAATATATATATATATATATATATATATATAAATATAGGTTCCACAAATATACATGCGTTCGACTTATTAGTTAAAAGATAAATAACTCGAGCAACAATTAATTGAACAATTTATTCAAAACAGCGATTGGTTAAAATCACAGAGAATAAATATATATACAAAATTGAAACTCTCTTGTTTTTCATTGTTACGGCGACACTACAACTAAGTTCTCTGCGCCGTAGCATGTAATCTATGGCAATTTGATTTCCTTGTCGCTGGGAGTTCTCGCGTCAAATTCCAATCATCTCCGTGTAATCCGCCATATATATATATATATATATATATATATATTACTACTTAATCGGGAGTATTTATGCTTCTCTAAAGGAGCCGGGCAGGGGATCTTCATAAGGAGGTTAAATTATATATATATATATATATATATATATATATATATATATATATATATACTCTTAGCACTTTAATGGCGTCAAAAATATGACCGGTGTGTTGAGAGAGTCAAAAATATTCTTGGTACCTTAAGAGACTTAAAAAAAATATATACTCGAATCCATAATACAGTCAAAAATTCACTGCCTACCCCCTTAAAGAATTAATTATACTTCCCGTGTCCTCAGTCTTTCAGAGTTAAAATAATAATAATAATAATAATCCCGCAAACTTATGAGAATCAAAATTACTTTATGTACCTTAATTAGCGTCAAAAAATACTCCTGGTTGTTGGCACCACCAAAAAAACAAAGGTACCTTAAGGAGTGTGAATAATGGTACAGGGACTCCTAAATTACTCTCGCTAATTTGAAAGCGTCAAAAATACTCTCCTTTAGCGAGACAAAAATACGCTCACACAAAATGTCACTGAAATTGCTTCCACAGTTTTTAGGTTAAAAAACACGGAACTTTGTTTTCCCAATCCCACCCCTTAAGGGGGTTAAATTATATATAAACAACATCGGGAGAAACATAAATCAATCTGAATCAAGCGCCCAGAAAAATAATTATTCGACTCAAATATCGGCAATTTCAGCATGTTAAAAAAAATTGATAGCCGTGTAATAAAGAACACACGTGTACGAAATTAAGTCGAAAGTGTTTAAGATTTTTTTAAGCTGAATCATACACACATAACTCACACACAATCTCTGCATAACCGCAACATACGTGTGACGTATGCAAGACTGCCCCGGACCATCCAGCGCGTCCTCTACGACTGCCCAAAGCACGACAGGACTAGAAGACGATAATTTAAACGTGATAATATTCCACGATTCTTATAAGGTTACAGACAGAAATTCTGTTAGATTATAACCATGGAGCATCACCGAAACTATAGTTCAACTTAAATGTTAGTAATTAATTAATGTCTTTTTAATGTTTTCCACGGAGTCCCACGAAATATTTTCAAGTTCTTGTCTACATAATTTATCAACTACACTATACAAGGCTCGTGAGAGTTTCCCATTCAGTCCTAACCAGATCTACTTGATTCAGTATTTCCTCCATCGTGCATCCAAGAAGAACCCTCTTTACTGTTCAACTATAACCACTCCTTTTTCACGTTAAAAAAAAAAGACAACTTAGCATTGACTTCAATTCCCCCCCCCCCCTTCCCCCTTCCACCCGAGATGGTTGCTCCAGTAACGATGATGGCACTTGCGCGCGTCCTGAGTCGTTTCCCTTTCGCACAAGACCCTCCAGTGTTCATGGCCCATCACAAGGGCACTTAATCTCTGTCATTCTGCTCTTCCGCCGCCGAGGATCGCCTTACCAAGACAGAGAGAGACTGAAAAAATCTTTCTATGCGCAGCCGTGTGCACAATTTTCTGTATGAAAGAAGCTTCAATAACTCAAAAAACCTTTCTCCACGTCACCGGCATGCGTACTTCTTCCTCTCCGAAATGTACTTGTCGGTAGTCCACATCCTCTGAATGAATTATTCGCAATTATATTCTCCATTCTACGCCTGGCTAGTTCTGTCCTCTTGTTCTTTCCGTCTACTTAGGTATTTTTATCATGACGTATCACTTGAAGAAGTAACCGTTTCTGTTACACATCAACACGTGCTGCACGGACACATCTTTCATTTTACTCATCCAGAGATGAATGATACCTGATTTAACATATTTACGTCTAAAAAAAGCGAGTTACAGAACACTGCGATATAATTAGGCGGCCATCTTCGCTCTGAAGCTGCTTAAAAAGCAACGAGAACACACACAACACGTCGCAGATGAAAGTTCCGTTACTATGGCAACGAAAGTATAAACAGTAGTAGTAGTATCTGTGACTTGGTGGCATCTTTACGACTCTAAAAAACTAGTTGCAGAACACTGCGATATAATTAGACGGCCATCTTCGCTCTGAAGCTGCTTAAAAAGCAACGAGAACACACACAACACGTCGCAGATGTAAGTTCCGTTACTATGGCAACGAAAGTATAAATAGTAGTAGTAGTAGTATCTATTACTTGGTGGCATCTTTACGACTCCAAAAAAACTAGTTACAGAACACTGTGATATAATTAGATGGCCATCTTCGCTCTGAAGCTGCTTAGAAAGCAACGAGAACACACAACACGTCGCATACGAAAGTTCCGTTACTACGGCAACGAAAGTTCCGTTACTACGGCAACGAAAGTATAAATAGTAGTAGTAGTAGTATCTGTGACCCTCGTGCCGATCTGTACGTGACCAGAGAACAAATAAATTTCTTCATATTATATCTAATATTAAAACGTGCTCTAAAATTGCAACAACGCATTTTCACTCTTCGCTCATTCGTGAAGAACAATTCTACAATTTCTTCCATTCCTGAAGATGTAGTTTCGTGGAAATAGGGCAGCAGAGTGTAAGAATCACGAAAAGGACTGACGGTGGCGCCAAAGAAACATAAGGAAGGCTCTTAGGAGGGAAAAGCCTGCGTCGTGTCACTCCACAAAGAAGGCAGAATTTATGCAGGGAGAATAAAATGGCCCCCGCGAGTTGCCGACAATGAAGAAGCTCTTGCAGACAGTTAAAAAGCTCACGAGAGTGGTATTCATATGCAAAGTTAAAGTGTCTCTTCCTGCAGGATTCCAGAGTTCCGTCCGTCGGGAGCGATGTTGCGAGGAAAGAGAGGGTCAAGCGAAGGCGTCCACGACCACTCTCTCTGATACGGGACCGGGACCGGGACGGCACAGGCCAGGTGCGGGGGAGCAAAGCTCTCATTACATATTTACATCTTTATGGCGCTGTAAAAGCTATACGACCTTCCACTGGCGTTGCACATGGACGTCATGAATATTGCAGGCAAGACGAGGTTTAAAGAAGAAAAGAGGACAGGAAATAAGGGGGGGGGGCGCGGAAGATGGCACGGGGCTTCGCTGTGGGGGGAAAAAAAGAAGAAAAAAGGGAGGATGGGATGGGATGGGGTACAGGAAACCATTAGCATGGAAGAGAATTTGAAGTTGATGGGGGGGAGGGAGGGGGGGGACGAAGGGAGAGAATATTTAATGCGGACTTAAATATGGAATGCACATTACAGGTTACGTTAATGACTGTATCTCACAAGTCAAGTAAAATTACGCCAGGATCCGTTCTTCGCTTTTTTTGCCTATCAACATTTTTTCTACAACGAAATAATTTCTTTTTAAATGGAAAAAACACTACGTCTGATTGAAAATAATGAATAAGGAAGACAGCCAAATACAGACAAAAAATAAAGGGTAAATAAAAATACCACACAACGTTTCTGGGATCCTTGTTCCCCTTTCGTCAGGTGCTAAGAAGAGCCTAGAGCGACACAACTGCACTGGTCAACTGTTGACAACACACTCAAAAAAAAATTAAAATTTAATTAGTTGTCTGTTTATGAAAATAAGTCCAAGCGAGACACAATTTAGATAAGTGAGTTATGTGTGAGAGGAAAGACGAAGAGACAGAGGTTATAAGGTCCGATTCCAGCTTCCAAGGTTGCTATTTTTTCCCTGTTTAACATCCAAATATGAAGTTTTACATATATCATTAGGAAATTCATTTTCTCTTCTTTGTGTTCGTTTCCTTGGTCGCAAAGAACACGTGTACGAAATTAGGTGACAGTTTCGCCACGGGAGTAGATTTGTATGCGGAGCACACTTACATACATACATACATACACTCTGTTTTATTTAATAGAAGATAGTAGAAGAGGAACAGTTACAAGATTCGAGTTATTATTCCACTTTTCACAGGATATTTATCCAGACTCGTACAGGATTCCACGTATTTAGGCTAAAAAAAACTAAACATTGAAAAATAATGTGAGAAGTGAAATAAAAAACAACGTATCATCAATGGTAACAGAACTTACTACATGTATGTATGGAAAATTTAATTAAATCCAAGATGTTAAATAGGGAAATTGAAGTTAGAAATTTACAAAACACTTATAAGGACCTGTAGTGAAACGTGGACCCTTAATAATACTAATGATAAGCACTTACGCAGAATATTTGAACGCAAGATACAAGGAGAAGGATACACGGACCTGTATGGACGAATGGAGAATTAGAACAAACAGAGAACGAGGACAGTGTCAAGAGCAGAAGGTTGGCCTGGATGGGGACACGTAATTAGGATGGATGAAAGCAGAACAACCTAGACGGATTATGGACTGGAAGCCAGTCGGGAGAAGGAAAAGGGGGAAACCCCGGACATTGATGAGAAGGATATACAAACCATGAAAGTAAGAGGATGGCCGGAGACTGACACAGGAGAGGGCGGAATGGAGGAAAATTGTTAATAAGGCCAAAACTCACAATGGGTTATAAAGCCAATAAAAGAATAATAATAATATAAATAGTAGTTCATAAAAAGAGAGAATAGAGGATCGATTGATTGTATTAATCATAATTAGTCTCCTCTTTTATAGAAGCTTTTCGTGTGTGTTTGATTTACGTTATTTTATAACCAACACTTGAATTCGACAGCAATAAATAGTCATGTCATTAATTCCAATGGGACTGACTTAGAGACATTATAAGACATTTCCTCATAAATGAAACCTTTTCAGTTATAAAAACTAAAAGATAAAAAAAAATGGAGAAGTAGCCAAGGAAACAGACCAAGTGAACTGATATAATAAATGCCAAACAACGGTTCCGAAAACCTTAATGCTTTCCTCAGGTGTAAGTGATAATTTATTGAAATTCACCTCCCCCCCCCCCCCCGCAGCGCACTAAACGACGCGTTTGTAGCGTACGTGACATCTGCGTCTTATGGACTGGAAGCCAATTGGGAAGAGGAAAAGGGGGAGACCCCGGCCAAGATGGGAAGATGGCATCGAGAAGGATATACAAACCATGAAAGTAAGAGGATGACCGGAGACTGACACAGGAGAGGGCGGAATAGAAGAAAATTGTTAATAAGGCCAAAACTCACACTGGGTTACAGTGCCAGTAAAAGAAGAAGAAGAAGAAGAAGAGTATCGAGACTCGTGATTGGCCTCCAGTTCATATATATATATATATATATATATAGTCTGTACGTCACAATAAAATATTAATTTCTACGACTCACCCCACCCCCAGCATGGCTTTTCCCAGGGTACAAGGAAATAACAGTGTTGCCCCCCCCCTCCCCCCCACCCCGTAGCACAGACTGTGTGAGTGTTTGAAACACGATTCTGGGTTCAAAGCAGCGCAAGCCTCCTAAGTCCTCATCCACGGAGCTTAAATATTCATGTCCTCTTGACTGCGTTTGTCGGTCTGAAGAGGGCGGCATTGATCGTTACACTTCACGTCCTCCTCTTCCTTCGCCGTCGCCGTCGACGACGACGAAGTAACGTCAGGGACACGGCTTCAAAAAAAAATTATTATTACCAGTTTGCATCGTCGTCGCAAAAAGAAAGGGAATGATTCGAAAACGCACAGCCCGCCGGGACGTTACAGTTATGTGCATAAAACATTGCGTGCAGTTTACGCGGGAGGGGGGAGGGGTGGGGGGTTGGAAAATTATGTATGGCGCAGCTGAAACACGCCCTTTCTCGCACGCCAACTGTTCTGCCGTTTACACTGGCCCTGTCGTGTCTAATTATCACGCCAGCACTTCATATCTAGCCGGGATATATGGCCCACGGCTCGGAAACTACAAATCACAGAGTGCTGTAACAGAATCTGATGTTGCTCTCTCCCTCTCTCTCCGTCTGGGCGCTATCGGTCCCCGGCCATCGCTGAATATAGGTCGTTTTTTTAA
Organism: Zhengitettix transpicula; assembly: GCA_037074705.1. Classification (NCBI taxonomy): domain Eukaryota; kingdom Metazoa; phylum Arthropoda; class Insecta; order Orthoptera; family Tetrigidae; genus Zhengitettix; species Zhengitettix transpicula. Next base: position 59,335,914 of record CM073596.1, on the reverse strand, counting down.
TATAGAGTAACAGAATACATGAGAGTAATCCACATGGTGGCAACTCCCCTTCAATAGCATAGGAAGGGATTTGAAAGGAGGGATGCGGAAGGGTAGAGGAAGGTAGCCAAGGGTTAACTAGGGTCCCCACGGACTGTAGTTTAAGGATCCTACCCAGCATTCGCAGGAAAAAAAACAACCTAGAAAATCTGCATCAGGTAGGTCAGGGCATTGGGGAACCCTTCCGAAGGCGATGACTGTGGGGACGCAGCATTCCCTTCTCCCTGTGCCACGACCAGTTTAGGAGGCTAGCTGGCCGACTGTTCCAATGGGAGCAACTCTTACCATTATGCCCAAGGTCCTGTGACACCCACCCCCCCTCGCGGGACATACACCTCTCAAAAAAAACAGGACCTTGGGGATGTAGACAGGCTTCGTATAGGGTAATCCACATAGTGGCAACTCCCCTCTTATATCATAGGAAAGGGATTTGAAGGGGGAGATGCGGAAGGGTAGAGGAAGGTAGCCAAGGGTTAACTAGGGCCCTCGGGCTATATTTTAAGGATCCTACCCGGCATTCGCCTAAAGAAATGCAGAGAAAACCCTAGAAAAACCTGCATCAGGTGGGTCGGACATTGGGTACTTGTCCCACGCCCTTCCGATGGCGGGAGAGGGGTTTGCTGTGGGGTCGCAGCTTTCCCCTCGCCATACCTTGGCCAGTTTAGGAGGCAGCTGGCCGACTATTCCAATAGGAACAGCCGACTCTTACCGTATGCCCAAGGACTGCGACCCCGGAACATACACCCTCTCAAAACAGACCTCGGCTTGTGGGAACCCTAGTTGAAAAAAAAACCAGAGAGTTGTGAAGGCATCCCCAAAGTTAGCCTCCGCCAGAGCTCTCGCAGGCTCACCGAGGTGCCTCGGCTTGATACGAACCTCAGTTCAAAAAATGTATAGAGAGAGAGAGAGAAGAAGGCATCCCAAAAGTTCTGCCTGCGAGAGAACAGCTCTCAAAGGCAATATCGCTCGTTTCCACCTTGTGTGTGCACAACAGACAGACAGATAATTTTGACACAATGAGACTAAACTCCGCATCTTCGAGGGGATAGAAACTTTAAAGTTAATTAATTATAGTAGGGTCCGGAACCCCTTAGTTTCAGTACGTGACCAAATAAACTACTGAAAAAAGATTTTAGGTTACGAAAGTATTTTTTTATCTCCATCCTGAAGCGAATGGAATTGTCGTTGGTGGAATAAAAAGATGACTCTCCAAAAAATAATCGTCGTTGGTCGAATACAAAGATATGATTCTGAAAAAAAATCGTCGTTGGTCGAATACGAATATATGTGTATAAAAAAAAAGAGTGTGATTGGTCGAAAACAAAGATACGACTCTCCGTGGTATCAATGTTATTCAGCTCCATAGTCAAACTTTGAGAAATTACACTCCTTTGTTTTCTTACGAAGACTAATTTAGGCACTAATCTTCTCCAGTTTATTCGCTAGTGGCGAGTTACGTGCGCGTCAACACACGTGTGTGTGTGTGTGTGTGTGTGTGTGTGTGCTCTTCTCTTTACTTTAGATCAGACTTCCGAGATGTGACACCGTCATAAAGTGACATTTTACAGCCGCCATGCACGACGAAAGAAGAACTGTGGGAGACATGTTTATCAAGGTCCGTTAAGACTTCAATTAGCAGCCCTTAACTGTTATTGGAATATTACAGACACTGTTCCTCGTAGGAGAAAACATGGCTGCTGCTAAAAATAAAATAATATATTCACTGGAAAAAAAAACGAACAATAAAACGATTCCTCGGCTCTTTGACCAGAGGATTTAGTAACATGATATACATTTGGAATGTGCATGTGTGTGTGCGTGTGTGAATTCGTGTAACGAAAAATATTTCAAGAAATAATTTATTTACATATTTTTTAAAAAATCACCAGAACAGTCTATTCATTCTTCTTATTGTAATAAATTTATTACATTCAAATTGATAAGAAGAAGGAGAAGAAGAAGCGGGAATTATATCTTTGGGTTGGTTTTATCTTTCTTTACTTAAATAAAATTCTCAAATACGCTCGATGCCTTACCAAAATCGAAAATAGTTTCTTTTATCATTTTCTTTTTAATGTATTAGAAAAACAATCGCTATATTGCCAAACTATATCTTTGGTGCTGTAATAAATTTATTACATTCAAATTTATAGAATTTATAAGAAGGGGGATTTATATCTTTGGGTTGGTTTTTATCTTTGTTTAGTTAAATAAATGTCTGAAATATGCTCGTTACCTTTACAAAAAAAAATATCAATAATAGTTACTTTCTTTTTTAAAAAAATGTATTAGCAAAATAATCGCTATATTGCAAAAACTATATCTTTGGTGCTGTAATAAATTTATTACATTCAAATTGATAAGAAGAAGGGGGATTTATATCTTTGGGTTGCTTTTATCTCTGTTTAGTTAAATAAAAATCTGAAATATGCTCGTTACCGTTACGAAAAAAAAAGTCAACAATAGTTACTTTATCTTTCTTTTTTTAAATGTATTAACAAAATAATCGCTATATTGCAAAAACTATATCTTTGGTGCTGTAACAAATTTATTACATACAAAATTTATAGTATTTATAAGAAGTGGGATTTATATCTTTGGGTTGGTTTTATCTTTGTTTAGTTACATGAAAGTCTGAAATCTGCTCGTTACCTTTACGAAAAAAAAATCAATAATAGTTACTTTATTCTTTTTTAAAAAAAATGTATTAGCAAAATAATCGCTTTTTTGCAAAAACTATATCTTTGGTGCTGTAATAAATTTATTACATTCAAATTGATAATAAGAAGGGGGATTTATATCTTTGGGTTGCTTTTATCTTTGTTTAGTTAAATAAAAATCTGAAATATGCTCGTTACCGTTACGAAAAAAAAAGTCAACAATAGTTACTTTATCTTTTTTTTAATGTATTAGCAAAACAATCGGTATATTGCCAAACTATATCTTTGGTGCTGTAATAAATTTATTACATTAAATTTGATAGTAATAATAAGAAGGGGGATTTATGTATTTGGGTTGGTTGTATCTTTGTTTAGTTTTTTTTTAATGGCGAGAGTGGTTGTACAGTAAATTGATTTATTAAAGGAAACTGAAATTAATTTATTTAATATACGTACCCCCGCATTCAAAGGAGTTTTATATATATATATATATATATATATATATATAGTTGAACGATAGTTTAAAAGTGATTAAATATTACCGTTGCATGATTAAATAAACCACACAGGAAAATAAAACAAATAAGACTTTAAGATCAGTTGTGGTGTACTACTTGGTCTTCTGTGTGTGTATGTATATATATATATATATATATATATATATATATATATAAACGTTGTAGTTATAAAATCGGTGACGGCCATCTTGTGGTCACTTAAGTTGTCCTTGGTAAATAATTATAGGCCGCCTTACCGGAATAATAAATGACCACCACGTACTTATCGCGGAGATTAATAGTTTAATATTGCAGTTGCATGCCTCTGCGGGTTTAGGACCTTTCTGTCCGTGTGTGTGTGTGTGTACATGTGTGTTATTATTATTATTTTTAATGTTGCGATATACAAGTCGTTATTCATACAGACGGTCAATATTGCACACGTTGACTGTAACAAGGTTCCCCTCCCCCCCTCCCCCCCCCCAGGGGTGCAGTTAATATAACACCAGGAAAACGAGGTTTCGCGGCCACCTGTAAAAATGGTAATTTAAGAGCGGAGGTTATGTGAGACCGATAAGACGATAGAAGGCCGTGAATTATATTTGTTTCCTGATTTGACGTTTCCTTTTCAGAAAGTTCAAATAAATCGTTCCGCGCTAGTGTAATTATTTATGTACAGGACGTCCACGTAGTTTTAAACATTATAGGTTATAGTTTAAGAGGATGGGGGAGGGGGGGAAATAAAAAAATATGGCGATGAATTTATAGTTTAACAGACATGAAGTTGGAAACTAAGCAGCCTTAGTATTCTCGAATATTACAGACATGGTTCCTCATTGAAAACAACGGCTACTGTTAAAAATAAATATTAGTAACATTGATGACGAAAACTGTACACGATTTCACCTGCACGGAAAACGGACAATAGAACGATTTAATTAATTAATTAATTAACGATAGAACAATGTGAAGAAATAATAAATTTGTAGGTGTAGACAGGCTATGTATAGGGTAATCCACATGGTGGCAACTCCCCTCTTATAGCATAGGAAAGGGAGTGAAATGGGGGATGTGGAAGGGTAGAGGAAGGTAACCAAGGGTTAAGTAGGGCCCCCACGGCTATGGTTTAAGGATCCTACCCGGCAATTCGCCTAAAAGTAATGCAGGGAAAACCCCTAGAAAAACCTGTATCAGGTTGGTCGGGCATTTGGTACTTGCCCCACGCCCTTCATTGGATGGCTGGAAGAGGGGTTCTTTGTGGGGACGCAGCATTCCTTCATCCAGTGCCTCAACTAGGTTAGGAGGCAGCTGGTTGACTATTCCAATACGAAGAACGGACAACTCTAGGAAAGATATTATGGTTTGTTGTGATGGAGAGAATCTATAAAGTGACTCTGTGAGAGAGAGGGAGTAGTATCTTTGGCGTTGTTATTAAAGAAGCACGTAATTTGTTTCTTAAAAAAAAACGAGCACATACTGTTTCAGTGTTCTAATGAAAAACAAGATGGCCTCTTGTGTAAAAGATCTGCATTTAGTACTTGTCCCACGCCCTTCCCTGGATGGCGGAAGAGGGGGGCGTAGCTTTCCCCCCTCTCCATGCATTGACCAGTATAGGAGGCAGCTGGCCGACTGTTCCAATGGGAACAGCGAAGAACTCTTACGGTATGCCCAAGGTCTGTGACCCCCCGGTGGAACATATACACCTCTCAAAAAGGTGCCTCGGCTTGTGGGAACCTTGGTTCAAAAAAATCGGAGAGAGAGGAGAATGAATCCCCCAAAGATAGCCAACCCCCTCCCCCCTCGGTCTCACCACCTAGAAGGTTCTGCCTGCGAGAGAATCGCCCTCGCAGTTATTTTTATTTTAATTCATCATTTCTTGCAAACTTGACCAAATCAAGACAGAAAATTTTGTTATACAGTAAATGTAGTTTCATTATTCCCGAACCAAGGGAAAAAAACTTTTTTTTTTGAGTGTTGATTGATTTATAGACTTCTCTTTACACTGCAACCATATAATAGAACCCTTGATTTCTTCTAAGACCCAAGTCTGCTGCCCGTGCTCTTATAAAACTGTCTTCTTATCTTCATAGGCATTTTCGAAGCGCCCTTGAGCCTGTTTTCCATGGATCTCCTCCTTCCCCACCACTTTCCTTTCAACCCCTCGTCGTACGTCCTTTTGGTTTGACGGGCATCGTCACTCTTCCATGTAGATGGTGACCATAAATGTCTTAGTGGCCACACAACCACCACCCCCTTCCCCCACACTTTTGCAAAAAAAAAAAGGCGGGTAGGAGTTGGCGAGCTCGTATTGTTAGATTAAAGGAGAGCGTTGTTGACATCCTTATGTGGACAGAATGCTCGTAAATCGCCTCTCGTAAGCCGCTTTACAGTCTAGATGTAATCTTCTTGAATCACTTTTCGTCAAGAATAGGCTTTCAAATGTCCTCCGTCAATGTAAGGCAGATCCCAAAAAACCTTCATTTCTATCTTATTCTCGCGTTGTTAACCTTGCCGATCTTTTAATTAATCTTATGAGTGTATTGTTTTGTTTAGTTTTATTTTCCATAAATAGTTTTTTATGGCTGCAGTGAACCCTCGTACTCCAATAATGCCCCTCAGATAATCAAATTAAGATACAAAATTAAAATTTGCAAAATTAGGTTAATTAATGGATCATATAATTAAAATACTTCCCATTAATCTCAGGATTTTGGTATAAAATTTTTTTTTTTAAAAAAAAAGAAAAATTTGGCTGTTGTTTATTTATAAATTATTCAAGACTGGTTTTTAGCTACTCCGGAAAACTCATTTTAAATTTACGACAATATTCTTACAATTTATTTGACGTCATCGCACCAAAATATAGTTCAGAAAAAAAAGGATATTTATGGTTTTGTTTGTTCGATATAATCAGATATAATAGCAGAGATAATCGTCGTGCACCTTAAATTAGATTACGATAAAACGGATGCAGAGATAATCGTCGTACACTTTAAATTACATTAAGGTAAAACGAATGCAGAGATAATCATCGTACATCTTAAACTACATTACGATAAAACGGATGCAGAGATAATCATCGTATATCTTAAACTACATTACGATAAAACGGATTCAGAGATAATCATCGTACGCTTTAAACTACATTACGATAAAACGGATGTAGAGATAATCATCGTATGCCTTAAATTACATTACGATAAAACGGATGCAGAGATAATCGTCGTACGGATGTGTTGTTAATATAGATATTTTTACTTTAGCAGGGGATGGAGGGGGAAAGGAACTGTGATGGAATTGTTTTTGGGTTTTCGGGTTATTCTCCAATTATTTACCCAAATGGCAGTTTGCAGTTGTATTGTAGCTGATTCTAAGTCGTCATGGAACTGGTAAAGTATGGCTACATACTACATTGAACATCAAAATATATTTTCAGCAAAAAGAAAAAAAACCTTTTACACGTCAGTTTTTATGCTGGATACTTAGAAAAAAACTTAAATACAGGAATATATTAATCGTAGAAGAATTAATTGTGTTACAGTAGAACCTGAAATTATGGTATCGGAGAATATAACCCGCCCCCCCCCCCCCCAAGATAAAATTAAAGAGTCTGAGTGATATTTGTCGTTTATGTTTAAAATTAAAACTCAGATTTTTGGTTGTATTAGAAGAACATTTCCCCCCCTCTTTTTCCAGTGCTGACCCTCTGACCTCGCCTCTGGTAATGTGAATCTTTTACTTCCCAGAGAATATAAAAATCAAACAATTATCTTGCCAAATTTCGTAACTAGGATTGACGTGGTCTCCTAGCCTCGAGGCAAGATCGAGTTTCTCTCTCTCTCTGTGGGTACTTTTTTTGTTTCAATTTTCCGAATTCGCTCGTCTTCTGCTGATGGGCGTGATGGGATGACCTTCCCCCACCTTTGCTAGAGTGACAGACACGCAACACCTATCGAACTTTCCAGGAATTGCAGCTATAACGGGAGCATACCAGCAGCGGTCTCGGTCATCGCTAGCTTCGCTTGTTACGACGTAATTTTAAAATCTTAAAATTCCTCCCAGTCAATTTTCGTCGCCATCGTGACAAGACAAAAGACAAAAATAATGACGAAGTATATTAATATAGTGTAGAGAAACGGGTAATGATAACATCTGAGTAAAAATAAAACGAATCAGAGATAATTATCGTACACCTTAAACTACAATAATTTAAATTACATTAATTTAAGGTAAAGTAAAGATAAAACGGAAGCAGAGATAATCATCGTACACTTTAAATTACATTAAGATAAAACGGAAGTAGAGATAATCATCATACACCTTAATTTATATCAATTTTAATTAAATTAATTTAAAGTAAATTAAAGATAAAACGGTAGCAGAGATAATTATCGTACACTTTAAATTACATTAAGATAAAACGGAAGTAGAGATAATCATACTACACCTTAAATTACAATTAATTAAATTACATTAATTTAAGGTAAAGTAAAGATGAAACGGAATAAATTTAAAATGCATTAATTAAAGGTAAAGTAATGATAAAACGAAAGCAGAGATAATCATCGTACACTTTAAATTACATTAAGATAAAACGGAAGCAGAGATAATCATCGTACACCTTAAATTACAATTAATTAAATTACATTAATTTAAGGTAAAGTAAAGATGAAACGGAATAAATTTAAAATGCATTAATTAAAGGTAAAGTAATGATAAAACGGAAGCACAGATAATCATACTACACCTTAAATTACAATTAATTAAATTACATTAATTTAAGGTAAAGTAAAGATGAAACGGAAGAAATTTTAAATGCATTAATTAAAGGTAAAGTAATGATAAAACGGAAGCACAGATAATCATCGTACACCTTAGTTTACATTAATTTCAATTACATTAATTTAAGGTAAAGTAAAGATAAAAAGAAAGCAGAGATAATCATCATACACCTTAATTTATATTAATTTAAAATGCATTAATTAAAGGTAAAGTAAAGATAAAACGGAAGCAGAGATAATCATCGTACAAGTTACAATTACATTAATTTAAGGTGTATGCTGATTAATTATCTCAGCTTCCGTTTTATCTTTACTTACAAACATCGTAAACATTACAAATTACATTAATTTAAGGTATATGATGATTAATTATATCTGCTTCCATTTTATCTTTACTTACAAAGCTTCAATGACCGAACAAAAAATTATTTAAACCCCAACAATTCTCTAAATTATAGTTTTTTTACCTAGACAAAAAAATATATAGATAGTGCAGTTGTGTCACCCTAGACTCTTCTTAGCAATCCTGAAGAAAGGGAACAAGGATGTGTGGTATTCATATTATCACTTATTTTTATCTGTATTTGGCTATCTTTATTATTATTATTCATATTAATTTTTTTTCCCAATCAGAAGTAAATTTTTAATTTCAAAACACAATAATGTAAAATGTTTCTTCTTTAAGTTTACCGTTATAAATTCTAACGTATCGTCTCGGGTTGAGTGATGGTAAGATTCGAATTTCGCAATTAAAAAGAACAGTTGATTGGAGATAATTTATAAAACGTTTCCAATAATTAGGAGCAAACAAAAGTGAAAAAAAAGGTGGTAAAAAAAGGGGGTAAAAAAGTGGAGCAATGAAATTGCTGATTTGGAAATTGTTTCGATTTTAAGCAAATTAACAACTATTACGATAAAAATATTAATTAAATATATATATATATATATATAAATGTAGCGAATAACGTCTTAAAAATGCTAAGGTAATTAATTAGATTTTTTGCTGAGGAAAGTGAGAATTTTCTGTATAGGAAATATTCCGTAATTGAAGCGATTTTTTTTAGTTATGTCTTCGGAATAGTTGAAGGAAAAGTCTTAAGACAAATGGACAAGTTTTTTTTACTTGCATAAGAAATTATTATCACATATTATGAATTAACAAAAAAGTGTTCTGTTACCACGAGACTTTCACGAACTGTTGGAAGTGATTAATGCAGATTCCCAGTTGCGAAGAAAACGGGAGAGTGACACAATAGGGAAACTAGTACCTTTTCCTTTGGACGACGAGGAGGAGGTGGAGGAGGAATCATTCGGTGTCACTGAAGGCGTAACCATGGCAACCGGCAAATAAATTGCTATCCGCAAATACTACTACGTCCTCAAGAAGAATTGGAGTGGACGTCCGGTCAAGATGATTGCATTCTTCTCCTTATTGGGATTGGGTGAAGGGGGCGGGGGCGGGGGGGGGCCTGTTTTCATTTATGTTAGCAGTTGGGAGAAGAGGAGTCATTACGATATATATATATATATATATAACAAGTATAACTTTGCAGGTATGTGGACGTTTCCAATAAGATCGAAATAAAATTGGTTTTGAACCGTTTTCAAACAGAAATGTTTCGCAGAATCCTGTTCTATATTTTAGATGTTACCAACAATGATGTACAGGTATATATATATATATATATATATATATATTGTGATGTCCTGTATATCTGAACGTCATCACTCATTGCTGCATGTGAGTGAGTGTGTATGTGTGTGAGTGCTTATGCAATAGAAAGCCCAAATTTTGGAATCGATTTGGGGGCTCCGCCCCCCCCCCCTGCCCCCCAACCTCCCCCCACCCACCTCTTGTAAGCGCGGTAGGGACGATTGTTTTCTGAGTGGTTGGAGGTGCACATTAAAGCAGCGGTAATTTCTTTCAATCGCAAGAGCATAACAGTTGGGCTTTTATGGGCTCGTGGGTACTGTTAGCGCTAATGAGGGTAATAACGTAATTGGCGAGGCACTTCACCCTTCCAACCCCCTTCGCTCGGCCATAGTGCTGAGCAATGGAGAAAAATCTTTATCATGTGCACACCTCCGCGAACAATTGGGAAATTCCACGAATGCTCTCTCTCTCTCTCTCTCTCTCTCTCTCTCTCTCTCTCTCTCTCCCCATCTCTCTCTCCCCATCTCTCTCTCTCCATCTCTCTGTCCATCTCTCTCTACACACACACACACGCACACTTCTATTCTGCTAATCCATCATACCCAGACTTTGAAACACTTTTCCCATGTCTAACCTTTTTCTGCTTTCCAACGTTCAATTGCTCCAATTTTAAATTAATGATACCCCTAGTGAAGTACGAAATCAATATATGAGGACCTATATCAAGAAGAGGGGAGGATCTTTTATTTTCAACACTGTCTGGGAGCTCGGCGTTGCCCGGGTCGTCACAGCGACATCTATAGCCCCGGATTCAACTCAAATCTTGGTAGTTTACGCGTTATTTTTATCACTTCCCATGCCGAAAGGGGTTGAAATGATACCAAAAAAATCTCGGTTGTTTTCGAGTTATTTTTTATGTAACGCCGATCCACCCCATCCCTTCCCATGCCGCAAAGGGGTTGTAATGATACAGAAAAAATTCTGGAGTACCTCTATCTATGTCATTAACCTCGATAAAGTTTATTTCGACGTAAATATCAGCCAGCCGTTTAACATGTCTGAAAATTTCCACCCCTGACCCTGGGGGGGGGGGTTGTAGGGCGAGTTGAATGCCATATAAATTCAGCGACAATCATAACCCCGGATTCAACTCACAAATCTCGGTTTTTTCGAGTTATTTTTATGTAACGCCGCTCCACCCCATCCCTGCCCATGCCGCAAAGAGGTTGTAATGAAACCAAAAAAAACCGTAGTACCGCTATCTATGTCATTAACCTTGAAAAAGTTTATTTCGACGTAAATATCGGCCGTTTAACATGTCTGAAAATTTTCCACCCCCGACCCTGCGGGGTTGTAGGGCGAGTTTAATGCCATAATTCAACTCAGCGATATGCATAACCCCGGATTAGACTAAAAAATGTCCGTTGTTTTCCCGTAATTTTTCTGTAACACCCCTCCACCACAACCCCTAAGAGTGCCGCCGTCCCATTCCGAAAAGGGGTTGAAATTATACACAAACAACAGCGGTACAAATACTATCAATCTCATTGACAGCCCAAAAAATATTTATTTCGACGCAAATATCGGCCGTTTAACATGTCTGAAAATTTTCCACCCCCGCCGCAGCTGGGGGTTGCTAGAAGTGTCTTATACTCGCAGTGTTGGTTTCCGGATCGAAAGGAACACGTGTACGAAATTTTGGTCAAATTTACTCGACGAGTATGGATTTTTATGCGGAACACACACACACACACATACTATTTTATCTTATCAGAAGATAGATTGAATTAATATTACGAAAGGATTATCTAAATATTTAGAATTAAATTAAATGAAATTATCGGTGGATTAAGTGGACAAGTAAGATAAATGATTTGATAATAGGAAATAGTTGGAATATTAGAAAATAAAATTCTGGGCATTTGTGACAAAACGACGAGACAAATTTACGGAACTAGTAAGCTGTGACGAAGCGAAAAGGAGAGAGAGAGAGAAGAGAGAGACAGATGAGAGGAGAGAGAAGAGAGGGAGGGAGAGAGAGAATAAGAGAGAGAGAAGAAGAGAGAGAGAAGAAGAGAGAGAAGAAGAGAGGGAGAAGAAGAGAGAGAGAAGAAGAGAGAGAGAAGAGAGTGAAGAGAGGGAGAAGAGAGAGAGAAGAGAGGGAGGAGAGAGAGAGAAGAAGAGAGGGAGAAGAAGTGAGAGAGAAGAGAGAGAAGAGAGGGAGAAGAGAGAGAAGAGAGGAGAAAGAGGGGGAAGTGATGCAATTTGAAACAGGTCCGAATAAGATACTTCAAGATGAGTAACGGCGGAACAACAGTTTAATTAATGACTAAAAAAATATGTTTATCCTGAATCAACAAGAATAGTTTTAACTGAAAATTCTGCTTTATTGCGTACATCCTCATTATCGGTAAATATTCTTTATAATTATTTATCCCGACGGTTACGACTTTACGGAAAGTCTCGTTTATAGAACAGGCGGTCTTTTCTTTTTTCGCGGCTTGTTTGCCGACAATCCTGAATACAATTCCCATTACTTTGTGTTGCGAACTTGCAGCTCGAAAACGCGAATTTCCTGCTTCGACAGGGAGAGGGGGAGGGGTGGGGAAGGAGGGGAAACAATTAATTCAGGAATTTTTCATTAAAATTCTGTTTTTTAATTCGT